>CM049850.1:9321011-9423511 GCA_027422415.1 Schizothorax lantsangensis | reverse complement strand
TAACCCATCCAAGTGCACACACACCGTGAACACACCGGAGCAGTGGGCAGCCATATTGCTGCGGCGCCCGGGGAGCAGTTGGGGGTTTGGTGCCTTGCTCAAGGGTCTCACCTCAGTCATAGTATTGAAGGTGGAAGAGAGCGCTGGTTATTCACTCCAAAATCAAAATGGCATGATAATAGAGACTGTTTAGGTTTTTGGGTGAAACAAAAAGGAGTGAATCTTTATCATTATTGTAGGGTGGTTGTGTCCACACACTGCTAAGACACATTTATATGCAAATTAAGATATTTTGCATCAAATGTCTCCTTTAAAATTAAAGTATTATAATATTAATTCAAGTGATGAAGGACTTTGAAAGTCTGACAGTTGTTGAGTACTACAGAAAGGTTAACCCTGCCTGGTTTACATGTTTGAAAATGATTAACAGTTGAAAACATTAGAAATTTAGAAAAGTAATCAAAAAGTAATCAAATGTAATCAGTTACATTACTTTAATAAAGCAATTGAAAAGTTACACTACTTATAACATTTTAAGTAGGGTAACTTGTAATCTGTAACCTATTACATTTCAAAAGTAACCTTCCAAACACTGCCTACATAATACAATTTTTAAACCAATTACCAAAGAAAAGAGATTTGTGTTTATACAGTAGATTTTTATTATTCCAGATTAGATATAAGTGAGGTGTAAAAATTAGGTACCAAGCTAATAACATTTGCAAATGAAAAAGGGACAATTTGATAGGGATTTTCATAATGCTTTAATTACACATTAATATGAAACTTAAACCACCTAGTTTGGAAAAAATAACATTAGAGATCAGGGCCCGTATTCACAAAACATGTTATCTTAGCACTAAGAGTTCTCCTAAATAGCAGTAAAAGTTTTTAGCTAATAGTTTTCTTTTAAAACCTATTCACAAAGCTGCTGAGACAAACTTTTACTAAGGAATAGAGAGAAGTCTTAAGCTAAGAGTAAGGGTGGGGTTGACCTCGTTGCTCTGGACGATGTCAGCATGCTTACTAACTATGCACACAGTGATTGGCTGATAGTCTCTGTCAGAGATTTATTCATAGAAATATTGTAGAGCGCAATATCATGTTGCCATAATCAAATAAAGGTTTAAAAATAAAAATGTTAATTGCCACATTCAAATAAAGATTTTAAAATGCAGGATACGTGTCACTAATTAAACAAGTATATGTTCAGCTTATTGTCAGCCTCTTACATGTATGCTTCTCATAATAAGTGAATATGCATATAAACAGCCTTTTAATTAACAGAGTAGAATAATCATGGCTGATAGTAATACATGCAAATGTAAAGAAACAAACAAACAAACTGGACACAAGAACAGCTGTTACTTCTTGCCCAACTGGTTAATGAAAACAAGGATATAATCAAAGGAAAATTTGGAGTTGGGATAACCTCCAAAACCAAAGGTGATACCTTTTTAAAAGGTCATTATCATCAAATGTTTCTAAAATGTTTATGTTGTTCAGAGGCAGATTGCCGGCAACAGCCATTTTAGGAATAGTTTGTGGCTTGGTCTTAGTGACTTAGGAGTCCTCTTCACTACTCCTAACGTTTCACAGATTTAGGAGCTAGTTTTAATGCTAAAACACTTTGTGAAATACTCTTAGAGCAAAAATTTAGGAGTCCTAAATTTAGGATTGACACGCTCATTATTTTTAAGATTTTCTCTTAAATCGGCGAGTTATGAACTACTTTTAGCCTTAAGATGTTTTGTGAATACGGGCCCTGATTCCATATAGATGACAGCTTATTGATACAGTTCTTTATCCAATTTATTTTAAAGGTATGATGTGTGTTAGGATTGCGTGAATATATTACAACTGGGCCACGTTCAAGTTCACACGGGCCCAACGTTTTGCTACGGTTTTCGGGTTGAACGACATGTTTCCTGTAAACGGTGTACAACGGTGTGCAACGGGGTTTGAGATACGTTTTCTCTTGTTTGGTGGGTGTGTCAGAAATGTCAGCCCAATCAGCAGCAACATGTATATAAACCACGTGGTATTAAAGAGACCAATGGATCAATGGATCCAAGTAAAGTCGTTTACAACTGTGTCCGCTGCAGCTCGCAACAATTGAAGATATTAAAAGACATGTTTGTCGAAAGAGTTTTATAGTAACATAGCATATCAACATGATGATGATGAATTTGTAAGTAAATGTAATTAACATAAAAATAAATTCACAAGAGCAAGTATATTGTTTGCACATGTTTATTTTCGTTAAAGGCAAAATAACTGAAATAATAAGAGCACAAGTATAGATCTGGAACTTCTTTAAGTCTGTCTAAATATCATGTAGTGATTGCAATGTCTTCTTGTCCATATCCTTTCCTTAGGAAGGTGTGCTAGACACTGATTAATGTAACATAAAAATACTATACATGTTTATATATTTTGCTATTGTATTGTGGAGTGACACATTCATAAACTTTTCTATGCTCCTCTGATTATATAATGGCAAATATTACAATATCATAACACAACAATAGTGATCAGCAATAATAAGTCTAATACTCACAAAAAAAATAATAAGGTCATATAGATAATAACAGTCTCGGAGGTAAGAAGTGAATTTTCCTTCATCTGAAATGTTTGTCTTTTCATCCTGAAATGCGAGGCAAATATTGGATCACAATAATTAGGAACCACAGTTTCCAGAAATCCCTTCACTCGATTGGGATGTTCTCTTTTATTCTGGACGGCAAGGGCAGTGACTGTAACATTGAGCGTATTTTGCAGTATTAAGCACGTATTTATACCGATTTCAACTAGGGGTGTAAGAAAATATCGATACACGTGAGTATCACGATATTTTGTTTGGCGATACTGTATCGATTCTCCGAAACGGAATATCGATATAAACAAATTAAAAAAATCATACAAGATTCATGGCAGCTGTTTCGTTTTGAGTTCATATCCCGACCGCTAGATATCAGGCTTCATCTCTGAACTTAAACAGTGACAGGAAATACTAGCATTAGAGAACACCACTAATGTTAGCGTTAATATCGTTCGCTGCCAGTAATGGAGGATGAAAGAATTGTTCCAGCTCTCGTTTCGGTGCACAAAAGCTGAAGTGTGGCGCCATTTGGGCATTTGTGGTAATGTCCGCCCGGGAATGCGGCGCGAGCACAACCTCGGTTCTGCCGCTTGCCGCGTCCCGTGTTGAAGAGCCTTTGCGCAGGGCATGGTGGGCGGTAGAGTCGCTGCGCAGCTGCAGCTTTCTCTCGTAATTCGGGGGCGTTTTGTGCAGTTGGGGCGGTGCTCGCGTCGCGCTCTCGGCGATTCCACGCGGAACATAAATACAAACTGAAAAACCTGTGAAATCCAAGTTGAAAAGTTCTGAGAATGTTTAACATCTGTATTTATTTGATTGTTTTACAATTGTTTTGTTTTCTTTAGGAATCCTGCAAGCACTTTATTTTTCATTGATATTAAGCAGATGTATTTTTTTGTTCAGATGACATTGTATGTCACAACTGTAAACTTAAACTGTGAACCTTCTAAAGTAGAGTCTATAAATATATATTTTTATCTTTTTATAAAATACATTTTATACATACATTTAACTAAAGAATCATGCAAGCACTTGAATATTTCCCCCTTGACTCGTACTGCACAAAAAGTGGTTCAATAATGTTGAATGTTACAGGGACTGATTATTGCAAATGCAGATCCCATTGTGTTCTGGTTAAACTATTTTTATTTATTTATTTTTTGCTAAGGTTTGCATATGGTGGTGTGTTATTTATGACAGCTTTCCTAAAAAATATATATCCTATTCCTAAAATAAGAAATATCCCAATATATCGCCTTGCTTACAGTATCGCAATGTATCACAATATATCGTATCGCAACCCCTGTATCGTGATGCGTATCGTTTCGCCAGATTCTTGCCAATACACAGCCCTAATTTCAACATGCTTCTAAAATTCTTCAAAACGAACAAAGAATGGCCTTCTCAGCTGCCATAGTTGCAACACTTGCGTCATCAGAACAGGGTGTTCAACGCATCACCGTTTCCGTTTAATAAACGTTTTGCACCGTTTTGTCGGGGCTGAACTTGGCCCTGGTGTGACATCTTTGGGTCACACGACCAGGAAGTTATATAGATTTGAATATTTGAAAAATTCACCATTAAATCATATTTCCAAAATCCAAGTGATGTATGATGTGTGTCAGGATTGTGTGAAGATATTTCAACTGGTGTGACATCATCAGGTCACATGACCAGGAAGTTATATTTACATTTAGTCATTTAGCAGATGCTTTTATCCAAACCAACTTACAAATGAGGACAATGGAAGCAATCAAAATCAACAAAAGAGCAATGATATGCAAGTGCTATAACAAGTCTCAGTTAGCTTAATGCAGTACACGTAGCAAGGTTTTTTTTATTATTATATAATAAATAAAAAGAAAACAGATATAATATAAAAAGATTAGAGTAAGCTAGTGTTAGAGGCCTTTTTTGCTTTTGTTAATTGTATAATAAATAAAAAGAAAACAAATTTGGTATCTTTATCATAAAAAGCTACAAAATTCATAAAAAATCCCCCTTAAATGGCGTTTTCATATAGGATGCCTTTGTGACCCAGAGTTTATAGAATATGTGGGCAAACAAATTGATTTGTATTTTGAAATTAATACGTCTGAAACATCTGCTTGTATTAGATGGGAAGCATTCAAAGCTTTTATTCGAGGACATATAATTGGGTTTTGCCGTTCAAAAGCTAGGCAGTCTAGACAAGAAATGAAACAATTAGAAGATCAAATAAAAAAAAATAGAAGATAATATTTTCCAGAAAACTACAGATACAGTAGAAGCAAAAGATAAATTATTATTACTCAGGTCTCGATATAATGAATTGTCAGCAAGTAGAGCAGCTTCAAAAGTTTTAAGGTTGAAACAAAATTTTTAAGGACATGCTTGGCAAATTCGACAACAAATGTAGCGTACAATCACAATAATTGAGAGTTAAACTGGAAATATAGTTGACCCATTAGAGATCAATGAAGCATTTAGAACTTATTATGAAAAACTCTATAGCTCAGAGTGCTCACTAAATGTATATATTTAGATGCAATTTTTAGATAGTCTTACTATACCTCAGATTTAAATTGAAGAAAAGACCAAATTAGATGAAGACCTAATATTACAAGAAATTGGAGAAGCCATTGACTATGAAGTCAGGAAAAGCTGCGGGCCCAGATGGACTTCCTATAAAAGGGAAAGGAAAGGGAAGTGGTGTGTGGCCAAGTATGGTGACCCATACTCGGAATTTGTCCTCTGCATTTAACCCATCCAAGTGCACACTCACAGCAGTGAACACACACCCGGAGCAGTGGGCAGCCATGTTGCGGCGCCCGGGGAGCAGTTGGGGGATCGGTGCCTTGCTCAAGGGTCTCACCTCAGTCGTGGTATTGAAGGTGGAGAGAGCACTTGTTATTCACTCCCCCCACCGACAATCCCTGCCGGACCTGGGAATCGAACCTGCAACCTTTGGGTTACAAGTCCAACTCTCTAACCATTAGGCCACGGCTGCCCCTGTATAAGAAATCTATAAAACATTTTAAAAAAAGTTGCTAACTGTCAGTCCTCTGTCGTGTGTGTGTCATGTGTTCCCACCTCTTGTGTCCATATTTGGTTTGTTTCCTGTCCTCGTTAAGTGTCATTATGAGTTAATCCTTGTCCAGCCCTGTTTGTCTAATTATCTATGATTTACCCGTGTATTTATAGTCCTGTCTGTTCAGTTTGATTTCGTCTGGTCTACTCGTTACTTCCCCGGTGTATCCTGTCCATGTAAGTCCTGCCTTGTCTTGCCTTGTCCTCCCTTGATGTCTACATTAAAGACTATAATTTGAGTTTACGTCCTCGTATGCGTGTTCCTGTTTCTCCCTCGTGTGTGCACCGTGACACTAACTCCTTTTATGGAAATGCTAGTAGAGGTGCATCATCAAGATATTTTGCCTGCATCAATGAGAGGAGCTTTAATTACATTGTTAACAAAACCAGGAAAAACAAACACAAAGTGTGAAAATATGCAGCCAATTAGCTTGTTAAATTCAGACACAAAATATTAAGTAAAGTTATGGCTAAGAGGTTAGAAGGTACACTATCAAATTTAATAGGAGAGGATCAAAATTGTTTTATACAATGTAGGCAAGGATTTCACAATGTTCAAAGAGTCCTAAATATTAGGACGTAGGACTGGATGGAAGCACGCAAGAAGCTCAATCACTAACAATGAACACACAACTGAAACTGCTACAATATAAGTGGTTGATGAGGATTTACATAACTCCAGTTGTACTGCATAAATATAATGAAAATATCCCAGACACTTGCTTAAGATGCAGCAACTTTAAAGGAACGCTATATCACTGTATACAAGTGCGAAGAAGTTAGGAATTTTTGGAAAGATGTGAAAGGAATGATAGAAAACATCCTTGATGTTAACATACCACTGTCACCTTTAATATTTTTATTTCATTTATATCCTAAGAAGATCAATTTAAAAAAGACGGAGTATATATTTATAAATGTATGTATTATTCAAGCGAAGTGGCTTATTTCTTTAAATTGGAAAAGTATATATGCACCAAATATAGGATGTTGGCTGAAAGAAATGGTAACAAATATGTTAATAGAAAAGATAACTTATGTATTAAGAGATAAATACATAATTTTTGATGGAGTTTGGGGACCTTTCAAATTGTTTTTAAAATGTGGTGGAGTTGGAAATCTGTTGATAGAAGACTAAAAAAGAGGTGATATTGTATATTAGTGTAAAATACTGAGAAGTGTGTGTGTTTTCTCTGTTACATGGAAATTTATATGTACATATGTATAGTTAAAATGCAATAAAAATAAATAAATAAATAAAACAAATAGATATAATACAAAAAGATTAGAGAAGCTAATGTTTTTTTTAAGAAAACAAGCAGTTAGCAGTTTTTTTTTTTTAAAATAATAGAATTAGAATAGAGAATGTTAGAGGGTCAAATAAAGATGGAAGAGATGTGTTTTTAGCCGATTCTTGAAGATGGCTAAGGACTCAGCTGCTCCGATTGAGTTGGGCAAGTCATTCCACCAGGAGGGAACAATTTATTTATCCGTGAAAGTGATTTTGTGCCTCTTTGGGATGGCACAAAGCGACGTTCACTTGCAGAACGCAAGCTTCTAGAGGGCACGTAAGTCTGAAGTAATGAATTTAGGTAAAGGGGTGCAGAGCCAGTGGTGGTTTTGTAGGCAAAAATTAATGCCTTGAATTTTATGCGAGCAGCTATAGGTAGCCAGTGCAAATTAATAAACAGAGGTGTGACGTGCATTATTTTTGGCTCGTTAAAAATTAATCTTGCTGCCACGTTCTGGATTAATTGTAAAGGTTTGATAGAACTGGCTGGAAGACCTGCCAAGAGAGCATTGCAATAGTCCAGCCTGGACAGAACAAGAGCTTGAACAAGGAGTTGTGAAGCATGTTCTGAAAGAAAGGGTTCTTGATCTTCTTGATGTTGAATAAAGCAGATTTGCAGGCCCGGGCAGTTTTAGCAATGTAGTCTGAGAAAGTCAGCTGATCATCAATCATAACACCAAGGTTTCTGGCTGTTTTTGAAGGAGTTATGGTTGATGTACCTAACTGGATGGTGAAATTATTATGAAACAATGGGTTTGATGGAACCACAAGCAGTTATGTCTTGGCAAGGTTGAGTTGAAGGTGATGGTCCTTCATCCAGCAAGAAATGTCAGTTAGACAAGCTGAGATGCGAGCAGCTATCTTCGGATCATCAGGATGGAATGAGAGGTAGAGTTGAGTGTCATCAGAATAGCAGTGATATGAAAAGCCATGTTTCTGAATGACAGAACCTAGTGATGCCATGTAGACAGAGAAGAGAAGTGGTCCAAGAACTGAGCCCTGAGGCGTCCCAGTAGTTAGATGCTGTGACTTGGACACCTCACCACTCCAAGATACCTTGAAGGACTTATCTGAGAGGTAAGACTCAAACCATTGGAGTGCGGTTCCTGAGATGCCCTTTGCCAGTAGGGTTGACAGGAGGATCTGATGGTTAACAGTGTCAAAAAGCAGCGGACAGATCCAGCAAGATAAGTATTGAAGATATGGAATCCACTCTTGCCAGTCTTAGGGCTTCAACAACTGAGAGCAAGGCAGTCTCGGTTGAATGTCCACTTCTGAATCCAGACTGGTTGCTGTCCAGGAGGTTGTTCTGTGTGAGAAAGGCAGAGACTTGGTTGAACACAGCTCGTTCAAGTGTTTTTGCAATGAAAGGAAGAAGGGAAACCGGTCTGTAGTTCTCTAAAAGGGATGGGTTAAGGGTGGGTTTCTTAAGTAGTGGGGTTATACAAACCTGTCTAAATGCTGAGGGAAAAACACCTGTGATGGGACGTGTTAATAATGTGAGTGCAGGTACAACTGCAGGATAAATGACTTGAAGGAGATGAGATGGAATAGGATCAAGCGGACAAGTAGTAGGATGATTAGAAAGGATGAGTTTGGATACTTCTGCCTCAGAAAGTGAAGAGAAGGATGTGAACGAGTGTATGCATTAAGGTCAGTAGGATTTTTTGATTTGTGCCATACCCTTTCAGCAGCCCTGAGCTTAGAACGATGTTTGCGGAGAAAATCAGAACAGGCAAGGGGCAGAAGGGGTGGTACAGGCTGGCCTGGAAGACAAGGGGCAGACAGTGTCTAAACAAGATGTAAGAGTGGAGCAGAAAGTATCAGTAGCACTGTTTTCATCAAGAGATGATAACTGTTTAGGGGGAGGAAGCGAAGATGAAACCATAGCAGATAGTCGGGAGGGTGAGAGTGAGCGTAGGTTATGTCGAAAGATGACATGTGGAGGGGTAAGTGTTGTGTCAGGAACCAAGTTAAGGTTAAGAGTGAGGAGGAAGTGATCCGAGGTGTGCAGTGGATTAACCAGAACATGATCAGTGGAGCAGTGTCGTGTGTAAATAAGGTCCAGTTGGTTGCCTGATTTGTGAGTAGCCATAGTTAGCACTCTCTTGAGATCAAAAGAGGCAAGCAGAGTGTGGAAGTCTGCAGCCTGAGGTTTATCTAGGTGGATGTTGAAATCTCCAAGCATAACTAAGGGATTACCATCCTCAGGAAAGGTTGAGAGCAGCACATCTAATTCATCTAAGAAATTACATTGTGGTCCTGGGGGTCAATAAACAACTACAAAATGGATTTTGAAAGGGTGGGTAATAGTGACTGAATGTGATTCAAATGAGCTTTTAATACCCAGAGAAGGTAAATGAATACATTTCCTATCATTAGAGATAAGCAGACCAGTACCTCCACCTCTTCCAGTCAGAAGGGGAGTGTGGGAAAATGAGAAATTATTGGAGAGTGCTGCAGGAGTAGCAGTGTCCTCTGGTTTGATCTACATCTATTTAGGGCCATGAGGTAAACCTTGAATGAATGGCAATAGATGTAATGAAATCTGCTTTGTTTACTGCAGACTGACAATTCCAGAGACCAATAGAAAAATAAAGTAGTGTATTAGCAGACATAGGCAAAGTGCGCAGGTTGTTAGGATTGCGCTGCCTACAGTGTGTGATGTGTGATGTGTGGTTTGCTAGTTGTAGTAATAGTAGGGATATGGAAACACATAGTAAGAGTTGGTCATAAAAACTGAAACAGAAGTGAAGTAAGGTGTAGAAAAGATGATGAATAAAAAGCGATACTTATGTCCCTTGCCGGTGTCCCTGCACGGTGGAGTCGTATGGTAGAGTCGATGGTCTTTACACTCTTCGGTCTTCACACGAGGAGGGCTTCACGCGACAGCTGCTGTGACCGCTGCCGTGGTATACTAACCTTTTTTATACCCATTTGACAAAAAGGAAATTGAATTCAGCTGGACACACTTTACTGTTTATCACAACAAAGGGCCAAGCAAGCGCACAACACTGACAAGGTATGCGATACAGTACAAGACCAAACGTGACTTCAGCACATCTCAACACAGTAAACAAAACAAGCGTTTCCTAGCAATGACAACTGCGCTAAACACTAATGAGACAAGAAATAAATGCACTTACAAGCTGTTTTTAACTTCCGCTAATTGACTGCTTCTCTCAAAGAGTCTTTTGCTAGCGCTTGAACACACTTTACTGTTCATCACAACAAAGGGCCAAACAAGCGCACGACACTGACAAGGTATGTGATACAGTACGGGACCAAACACTTATAAAAGTCTATATAAATATAATATAATATAATATAATATAATCTATATTTATATAAAGTCTATATAAATCTTATATAGATTTGAATATTTGAAAAATGTACCAAAAATACAGAAAATCATATTTCCAAAATCCAAGTCATGTATGATGTGTGCCAGGATTGTGTGAAGATATTACAACTGGTGTGACATCTTTGGGAAGTTATATAGATATTAAAATTTCAAAACATTATAATAGATGAACAAAATATGTATATTAAATCTAAGTTGTGTGCTATATGTGTCACGGTGCACACACGAGGGAGGAACAAGGACACGCAGACGAGGACGTAAACTCAAATAATAGTCTTTAATGTAGACATCAAGGCAGGACTGACATGAACAGAAACACCGGGGAATAACGAGTAGACCAGACGAAATCAAACTCAAAAGACAGGACTAATATACACAGGGTAATTAACACATAACGAGACAAACACAGCTGGAACATACTTAACTCATAATGACATGAAACAAGGACAGGAAACAAACCAAATATGGACACAAGCGGCGGGAACACGACACACACGACAGAACCCTGACATAACTCCCCCCTCCCGGAAGGCGTGTCCCACGCCGTAACAGTTCCACCGGGGAGGGGGGTGGGCGCTCTGGAGGCCCCTCAGGACAAACACGGACAGGAACACAGGACGGGGACCTCCAGAGCGGAACAGACAGACAAAGGAGGCCATGGCGGAGCTGGGAGCTCAGGAGGCCATGGCGGTGCAGGGACCTCAGGAGGCCATGGCGTAGCTAGGGGCTCAGGAGGCCATGGCAGGTGGTCCTTGTGGCCGTGGCCTCGGTCCCCTCGGCCCGGCCCCTACAGCCGGAACCCTTTCTACCCCCCCCCAAAATTTCCCTGGGGAAGTCAGGGGGTATCAGGAGCCCTCCGGGGCTAGACACACAGAACAGTACATTACATGACAAGACTCCAGGGCCAGACAGACAGGACAGGACAGCCCACAGGAACCAGAAGCCCTCCTGGGCTGGCTTGGAGGCTGAGGCTTCCTCTGGGCATGACCAGGAGTCAGAGGCCCTCACAGGGTCCCTCAGCGACCGCCTCCATATCTGCGACAATGGGGCAGGCGGCTAGAATGGCCTCCATGGCCACAACAAGAGGAGCCGCCTGCCCCAGACGAGTCTCCATGGACAAGACAAGACATGGTTAGTTTAAAATGTTCCTGTGGGCACAACAAAACAGACACACGGCACTCCTGGCCGTGACATGTGGACTCTATCCATGGGGCTAGGGTTCGCGGCGGCCAGCGGGCATGAGTCAGCGGCGATCCGGCGGGCATGAGTCAGCGGCGATCTGGCGGGCTTGAGTCAGCGGCGATCCGGCGGGCTTGAGTCAGCGGCGATCCGGTGGCGTGATCTCCCGCGAACGGCATGCCTGGGGGAGCGGCAACCCGGGAACTAGGCAACCCGCCGGCGGGCTTGGGATAGCCACAGCCGGAGGCGGATATCTCCCACGATCGGCGGGCATGAGGGCTCGCGGCCAGTGGACTCGCGGCGATCACGCCGAACTCCCACGCCAACTTGCAGTGGGCTATGGCGGGAATAACGAGTGGCAACTTCCATGCCGCGGGACAGACACAAACAAACAGACTAGAACAAAACAAAAGACTTTTCAAAAAACAGAAAACAAAACGAGGTGAAAGGGCGCCGCTTACGGTTAGGTCTGGTCTTCTGTCACGGTGCACACACGAGAGAGGAACAAGGACACGCAGACGAGGACGTAAACTCAAATAATAGTCTTTAATGTAGACATCAAGGCAGGACTGACATGAACAGAAACACCGGGGAATAACGAGTAGACCAGACGAAATCAAACTCAAAAGACAGGACTAATATACACATGGTAATTAACACATAACGAGACAAACACAGCTGGAACATACTTAACTCATAATGACATGAAACAAGGACAGAAAACAAACCAAATATGGACACAAGAGGCGGGAACACGACACACACGACAGAACCCTGACAATATGCTGCATGTATGTATAAATACATTGTAGGTGATTTGAGCTCTTTCAATAAAACAACCACAAAGTTAAATAAATATTTAATTAAGACATTCAGTTTACTTATATACATATTTAAAACAGATATATTAATCATTTAAAATATAAAAAATCATCTTAATCTATACTTAATCTTTTTTAAACAAGTTTATTGTGGATTTTGCACTTTTGAGACACTCCCTAACTTGACGTGCGCAAGTGGGGATCGTTGCGATAACTTTTTCACTTCAGATGCTTAAAACAATTACATCATCGAATAATATTATTAAGTAAGGCCCAAGCCACTAAGGCGTGGCACAGGCTACTTTTGAGGGGCTCTGTAGCACACACCGTTTGAACTACAGTTACCAAAATTCATACACATATAGACCTCATCAGGCTGAACAACTTACGGACAATAGTCCGTGTTCCACCCGAAAGGAAGTCTGCTATTCAAGGTTTTCTGAAAAATGCATGCTCTGGATTTTGCGATACTCCTTTTAGGATTTTCCACCGATTGCCACCAAACTCGGTTAACATTATATCAAGACATTGGGGTTGCAAAATTGCCAAGGGATTTTTGATATCTCGAATGGTTTGACCATGGTGAAGGTGACGAATTTATGGCGAGAAATGAGAAACAGGAAGTGTCTAATAACTGTTGCACACTTTGTCTGATTTTGATGAAACTTAAGCAGATTGTTCCTTGTATGATGCCGATCACATAGATGTGACTATTAGGAGTCAAAGTTATAGTGCCACCAACTAAGCAGGAAGTGTGACATTTTCAAAATGCTTTGAAATCAGCCTCTTATTTTTACTCTATTTGCTTAAAACTTAATCAGAATAATTTCAAAACACAGCCGATGTAATACTGCAAAGGGATTCTTGATATCTAAAATACTGTTGCCGTGGCAACATATCAAACTTGAATATTCTTTTCTGGTGGTTTTGAGGCACTTAACATACTTAGAATTTCATGAAACTCAACACACATTAGTATTAATGATAGTTAGACACTGGCCAAAGCTCATAAAAGTGCGTGGAGGAGGCACTCTATAGCGCAACCTTTTAACAAAAGTTGGGTGGTTAGTTTTAGCTAGAGTCACCAAATTTGGTACATATACTGTTCTCATCAAGCCGGACAACTTTCTAATTTTCAGTCATTAGCTACGACCAACAGGAAATTGGTTATTTTGGTTTGAATGTGGATTTTTGGAAAAATTAGGCTGTGGAATTTTGAATACTCCTTCCAGAGCAATCAAGGATTTCACACCAAACATTGTCTACATGATGCCAAAACATTGAGAAACTTAATTTTCAAAGGGATTTTGGATATCTTGAATAGTGTTGCCATGGTGATTTATTAAATTAATAGTAAAAAGGGAAACAGTAATTTTCTTATCTTTATCTTTAAAGTGCATTATCCAAACTCTTCAAAATGTTTAAAATATGAAGGACACATCATTCTGAGGAAACATGCTTAGTTTCATGAAATTATAATGTTCTAAAGGCTAACAGAAACTTAAAAACTATCAGACTTTTAGCTGACATTTCAGGCTGTAATACTAAGGTTGTCCACTAGATGGAGTCATAAGATCTTTTTTAAAATGATAAATTAGTACATAGAATAAATTAATATGTACTGTGCTGGTAATATAGTTTTATAGAATTATTTCACAAATGCTTATAGATCATTAAGATCATTTAAAAAATGTATAGATCATTAACCTGTTAACATGCACCAGGACGCCAGCGCACTGAACACTCTTTGTTTGCTCTTTGTTTGCACATGTCATTGTTTTCAAATAGATAAAATGAAACGGGGAAAAATTAATCTTGACAAACTACAGTATATATCATTTTGAAGGTCTAAGCCTCAAGCATCGACGATAGATCGCTGTTTTTCGATAGAAAGCTTATAAGGAATGTATTTGCTAAATTTGTGTAAGCAGTACACATCAAAACATGTATAAAAAACCCGCAGTACATACCAGATTCATCCTGATAACGACTCTCAAACGTATCCACTGCTGTAAATCCCGGTTTAGTTTGAGAAATAAGGGTCCATGGAACAACATTCCATCGAGCACTTTTAGTCCAAAGAAACAATAACGTTGTAATTTGGATTGTTATTCATTTGTTTATGTCTCATCTCTTCAGGGAGAGTTATTGTTTGTGTCCGTTATGGAACAAATTACGCTCAAAAACAGCGTCTTGGTGGTAAAAAAAACAGCATGATTTTGTAACAGGCAATGTCCCAAACAGAATGAGATCATCCCAAAAAAAATAATTCAAAGATACACGGAAGATTGTTTATTTGAATTCTGGCGCTCCCTCGTGACGGCGCGTGACGCACGCTGTGACGCACCTGTCATCTGATGGGGGCGTAATTTAGCGATCTGCTTTTTTTGCACAAATAATCCTTTTTTTTTTTTTTCAACATTTTTCATATATGTTTGCGTGTTTTGTGGGGAATGTTCCTGTATCTGTATGATTACCATCTGTATGGCTGATAATCAGCGTGTAATTACTGACTGTTCACAGATATCAGAAAAATGTTGCAGCAATCTCATTTTTCATGGTATCTTCTTCAGATTTGAAATATAATCTCATGAGACATGTGACTTTCAACCCATTACTTTTCTGGATTGCTTCAGGACTGATTTCATGTATTTGTATATGAAATTAAAAAAAATTCAGTGTGGTACAATTTTTATCAAGGCACTTCAGTGTCTATAACTTTTTATATTTTTGAGCATTATCAACTCTGGATGATGGATAGTAAAGCCCAAAGGGTCTTCTTTCCAAAGACACCAAAATTGTGTGTGTGGCACACTGAAGTCAGGAACTGTTACCATTTTAAGTTAGTTAGTCATTTTCAGCTGTGATTCCCAATATGGGCTGGTTAACAGGTTAAAAGTTTTGGTAACACTTTACAATAAGGTCTCATTTTTTAACATTAGTTAATGAATTAACTAACTTGAACTAACAATTAACCATATAAAATTTATTTTTTACAGTATTTTTTTATATTTGTTAATGTTAGTTAATAAAAATGTTCATGTTAGTTCATGGTATATTAACTAATGTACACTAACTAAACATTTTAATTAATAATATAGTAATACATTTTGAGCATAATATTAACTAAGATTCATAAATGCTATATAAATATTGTTCATGTTAGCTAACATAGTTATTTAATGTTTACAACTAAACTAAACTGTTAGTAAAACTGGCCCTTGATTGTTTAAAAGTCTCTTCATTTATATCTGTGATTTGTTTTTTTTTCTGCAATATTAAGCTGAAATGCAGGCAAAATTATTTCACAAATGCTTATAGATCATTAAAATCGGTTTAACAAATGCTTATAGATAATTAAAGGTTTTGGTAACACTTTACAATAAGGTCTCATTTGTTAACATTGGTAAATGCATTAACTAACATGAACTAAAAAAGAACAATATATTTTTACAGTATTTTTATATATATTTGATAGTGTTAATAAAATGAAATGAATAAATAAAATGAAAATTTTACTCACCCTCAAGGCATCCTAGGCAGGGGCACCGCTATGGTTTGTGGGCCCCCCTCTTGTAGAAATCGTGTTCCGTGTTTGACGCCCCCTCTAACGCCGGGCCTTTGGAATCGTCCAAAGCGCATGCATCCATATTAAAACGCACATCACATGGCTCTGGGGGGGTGAATAAAGGCCTCCTGTAGTGAATCGATGCATTTTGGTAAGACAAATATCCATATTTAAAATGATATAAACACCTATTTCTCTCTTCTGCTAACTGTCGTAGGCAGAAGCCGTTTCAGGCGGATGACATAGGATGTATACGTAGCACACACGCCGGTGACTAGTGACGAACACGGAAGTGCGACGGAGCACGAATTAGAAGCACAAAATGAGGATTTATAAAGAAAAATGTAGGAGGATTTTGATATAAGCCAAGAGGAGACTGGTTTTCCTTTGGTAATGTAAGGGTGCTTTCACACCTGTAGATCGATTGCTTTGTTCCGAAACAGGGATTAAAATAATTACAATGTTGCTTTTTATTCTTGGTGCGGTTCGCTTTCACATGGCAAAGTTTCTAAATGGACCAAAATTGTTAATACAAGTCACGTGCGAGTAAACTGTCCTCTCATTGTTCAAAGTTCCACGGTTTATTTTCAGGAATTCCGCTCATAGCGGTCATCCGTCAGGATGGAACTACAACAGCTTTGAGGGCTTATTGTTGGGTTTTTTGTAGATGTCGTTATAATAATTTATTAATTTATAATTTTGAGCAGGAGTCCAGGATTCGTCAGGAAAACATTGTTAAAATGCACCTACTACAAAGAGCAATAAGACGGCATTATACAATGAAAAGGCACGCTTTGATTTTGAATGGCGAAGACGTGCTCACCCACAGACATCATCTACTGCTTTTCACGGAACTTACGTAATTACCCATTATACACTGTGATATAGCCTGGTTCGTTGGTCCGTTGGATCTGATTGCTTTCTCACTACAACCGAACTGCTCCAGAGTTCGTTTTCAATCGACCCGAGACCACCTCGTTCAGGTGATCTCGGACCGATTGTTTTGGTGCGGATCCGAGCGTGATTGCCGCATTCACATATGCCCAAACGAACCGAGCTAAGGGGGCAAACGCGCCAGGTTCCGAAACAACGGGCCAGGTGTGAAAGCACCCTAAGGAAACTTTGCTTCCTTTGCTCCTGTAAACAAACATTGGTTTTCACAGTACTCACACGCACGTGTGCTGCACCTACATCCTACGGCATCTGCCGGAAAGATAGTCTCTCATGAACGTGCATACCACAGTTAGCGGAAGTTACACAAAACTGTTTATATCGTTTTAAATATGGATATTTTTCTTACAAAACGCATTGATTCTCTACAGGAGGCCTTTGTTCACCCCCCGGAGCCGTGTGATGCACGTTTTAATATGGATGTATGCGCTTTATTTGACTACTTTTGGACTATTGTACAAAAACACCCGCCCATGCCATTATAAAGCTTGAAAGAGCCAGGACCATTTTTAATATAACTCTGATTGGATTCGTCTGAAAGAATAAAGTCATATACACCTAGGATGCCTTGAGGGTGAGTAAAACATGGACTAATTTTTCATTTTTGGGTGAACTAACCCTTTAACAGATACAACATTACATTTTAATTAATAATGTAATAGTACATTTTGAACTTAATATTAACTAAGATTCATAAATGCTATTTAAATATTGTTCATGTTAATTAATTAATGTTAGTTAATTAGTTAATGTTAGTTAGTTAATGTTAACAAATGAAACTGTATTGTAAAGGTTAACAAAGTTTTATATATTGTTCTGTGTGTGTGTGTGTGTGTGTGTTTCACACTCTTCATGTTAAAGTGTAACCCTTTCATTACTGTAAACCTTAAAACTAGACTGCCAGAGAGTTACTGTAAATGCATGTGCACCGTTTTCCTGATGCCGGGGTGGTCTTTGCACTGATGGCTTGGGCCCATCATCACTGCTTGCGGCTATAATTTTGATATTATATATTAAATGTGATCTGAACGAGATACAGCATGATCCATGACTATTATGCGGAATGTCCAACATAAAACCAACTTTACCGCACCCTGGTTTTTTTGGTTTCCCATTCTTACTTGGAACGGTTGATTCCCTCTTTTATTTGTGTGGCCTCCACGGCATACTACGTGGAGTGTTAAATTTGTATGAAATTAACAAAAACTTACAATCTGTTTAGGACAATTACAAAGTATTCAGATCACTGTGTTAACTGTTTTGAGAACAGTGACCTGAGTTTGGAGAAATGTGTCAGATCGATTGAGAAAAACTGTAATAGGTCAAATTCTGTTTAGTCATTTATAGATTTGACTAATTTTTGACCTAAACATGTGAGTGGCTGGTTTCTGTTGGTCATGTGTGAATAGCATTTGTCTAAGTGAGTATTCCTTAAATAGAAATCTCCAATTCTTGTTATAAAACTCTCACTTCCTATGTTTCATACACAAACTACATGGATGTTCAGGTTGAATTAAATATATTTAATTTATTTATTTTATTTTTATTTTTTCAGATATTACAGTATTTTCACAGAGGGTACATTTTTCAATAAAAAGATTTGTTTTCTTGAAAACTAAAGATGCTCTAACTGTTTATTGTATACTGTTCATGCTCATGCTTTCAATTTTGCATTAGACATTTCATTGTCAGTATGGACCAGTAGTTATGTTTCACTGAATAGATCATGAGTCATGTTCTAAAATACTAACATTCATTAATTCCACTACAGTATATAATATATATACCCTTTCAATTTAATCTAAAAACAAAGTACCACAAAATAGAACTTGAACAATCTAATATAAGAGGTCAGGATTATTTCTACAGTATGTTATTTATTCAGACGAATACCATGAATATGCCTGATTTGCATAGAAGTATACCTAGACTTTGCTATTGAAAGTATTCTGTATTCTAAAATTACACATTGCAATTGTGTATTGATAGTGTATGGATATGTCCTGCAGGCACACCAGTGAGGAACACCGTGTGTGAGAAGTGTTCCCCGGGTTATTTCTCCAGCACATCTTCATCCTCTGAGCCATGCATACCCCACAGGAACTGCACTCAACTAGGCCTGAAGACTGTAAGACCAGGTACAGCCACCCAGGATACTCTGTGTGACACTGAGAGTAAAGAGTTCAACTTTGACTGCTACCATCAGCACACAGAGTGTCACACCGGTAAGCAATATTCCAGCCTTTGTTTTATTCACTGAAAATGTAGTTTGCTTAGAAGATAATTGCTGCCAATTTTGGTAAATAATGGACTTAATTTGTCTAATTTGTCACAGGAATAGCTGTGAATAGCCCTGTTGGGCCCTGTGACTGTGTATTGCTCTGGGTCCCTTGCACCTCTTACGGTTCTCCATTAGACCAGACAGAGGGTCATACAATCTCTGTCAAACCAAGGGGTTGGGCTTACTGATATGTTCTCCAACACCCTGCAGGATACTTAGTCAAAATCTGTCAGTAGGTTAGTTGTGTATAGGTTTATAGTGCTTTACTTCATTGTTGTATGTCTGTATTTATGTAGCACCGTGGTCCTGTGAGGCACGACATTTCGTTCCACTGTATGTCCCCACATGTAGCGGAATGACAATAAAGCTCAACTTTTTATTTTATTTATTTATTTAGTCATTTAGCAGAGGCCACATAGAAAAAGGCTGTGAAAAAGGACACTTTTTGTCCAAAGTGACTTACAAATGAGGGCAATAGAAGCAATCAAAAACCAACAAAAGAGCAACAACATGCAAGTGCTATGACAAGTCTTGGTTAGCCTAACGCTGTCAGGGTTCTGTTGTGTGTGTCATGTGTTCCCGCCTCATGTGTCCATATTTGGTTTGTTTCCTGTCCTTGTTTCATGTCATTATGAGTTAAGTATGTTCCGGCTGTGTTTGTCTCATTATGTGTTAATTACCCTGTGTATATTAGTCCTGTCTTTTGAGTTTGATTTCGTCTGGTCTACTCGTTATTCCCCGGTGTTTCTGTCCATGTCAGTCCTGCCTTGATGTCTACATTAAAGACTATTATTTTGAGTTTACGTCCTCGTCTGCGTGTCCTTGTTCCTCCCTCGTGTGTGCACCGTGACAGAAGACCAGACCAACCGTAAGCGGCGCCCCTTCACCTCGTTTTGTTTTGTTCGTTTTTTGAAAAGTTTTTATTTGTTCCTGTTTGTCTGCCCCGTGGCAAGGAAGTCGCCACTCGTCCTCCCACCATAGCCCACTGCAGGACGGCGTGGGAGTTCGGCGGGATCGCCGCGAGTCCTCTGGCCGCAAGCCCTCATGACTGCCGATCGCGGGAGATATCCGCCGCCGGCGGTGGCTCTCCCAAGCCCGCCGGCGGGTTGCCTAGTTCCCGGGTTGCCGCTCCCCCAGGCGCGCCGTTCGCGGGAGATCACGCCAGCGGATTGCCGCTGACTCAATGCCCGCCGGCCCGCCTCTGACTCAATGCCCGCCGGCCCACCTCTGACTCAATGACCGCCGGATCGCCGCAGACTCAAAGCCCGCCGGATCGCCGCTGACTCAAGCCTGCAGGATCGCCGCTGACTCATGCCCGCTGGCCGCCGCTATCCCTAGCCCCGTGGATCAAGTCCACATGTCACGGCCAGGAGTGCCGTGTGTTTGTTGTTGTGCCCACTGGAACATTTTAATCATCATGTCGGTCTTGTCCATGGAGACTCGTTTGGGGCAGGCGGCTAGAATGGCCTCCATGGCCACAACAAGAGGAGCCGCCTGCCCCAAACGAGTCTCCATGGACAAGACCGACATGATGATTAAAATGTTCCTGTGGGCACAACAACAAACACACGGCACTCCTGGCCGTGACATGTGGACTTGATCCACGGGGCTAGGGATAGCGGCGGCCAGCGGGCATGAGTCAGCGGCGATCCGGCGGGCTTTGAGTCTGCGGCGATCCGGCGGTCATTGAGTCAGAAGTGGGCCGGCGGGCATTGAGTCAGAGGCGGGCCGGCGGGCATTGAGTCAGCGGCAATCCGGTGGCGTGATCTCCCGCGAACGGCGCGCCTGGGGGAGCGGCAACCCGGGAACTAGGCATGCCCCCATGTCGTAGATGTGGAAGCGGTTGCTGAGGGACCCTGTGAGGGCCCCTGATGTCATGCCCAGAGGAAGCCTCAGCTTCCAAGCCAGCCCAGGAGGGCTTCCTGTTCCTGTGGGCTGTCCTGTCCTGTCTGTCTGGCCCTGGAGGGCTTTCCTGTCATTTTGTACTGTCCTGTCTGTTTAGCCCCGGAGGGCTCCTGATACCCCCTAACTTCCCCAGGGAAATTTTTTTGGGGGGTAAAAGGGTTCCGGCTGTAGGGGCCGGGCCGAGGGGGCCGAGGCCACGGCCACAAGGACCACCTGCCATGGCCTCCTGAGCTCCCTGCACTGCCATGGCCTCCTGAGCCCCTAGCTACGCCATGGCCTCCTGAGCTCCCTGCACCGCCATGGCCTCCTGAGCTCCCAGCTCCGCCATGGCCTCCTTTGTCCGTCTGTTCCGCTCTGGAGGTCCCCGTCCTGTGTTCCTGTCCGTGTTTGTCCTGAGGGGCCTCCAGAGCGCCCACCCCCCTCCCCGGTGGAACTGTTACGGCGTGGGACACGCCTTCCGGGAGGGGGGAGTTATGTCAGGGTTCTGTTGTGTGTGTCATGTGTTCCCGCCTCATGTGTCCATATTTTGTTTGTTTCCTGTCCTTGTTTCATGTCATTATGAGTTAAGTATGTTCCAGCTGTGTTTGTCTCGTTATGTGTTAATTACCCTGTGTATATTAGTCCTGTCTTTTGAGTTTGATTTCGTCTGGTCTACTCGTTATTCCCCGGTGTTTCTGTCCATGTCAGTCCTGCCTTGATGTCTACATTAAAGACTATTATTTTGAGTTTACGTCCTCGTCTGCGTGTCCTTGTTCCTCCCTCGTGTGTGCACCGTGACAAACGCAGTACACGTAGCAAGTTTTTTTTTTATTTTATTTTTTTTAAAGAAAACAAGTAGATAGAATAGAAAAGGGAAAGCTAGTGTTAGTTTTTTCAAGAACAGCTAACAGTTACAGAATACATATGCAGTTGATAGAGGGTCAAGTTTGTGTGTTTTTTTTTAAATAAAAAGAAAAATAACTTGTCATTCCCTAACCCTAACCCTAACTGACAATAGAGAGTGCTAGAGTTAGAGGGTCAAATAAAGATGGAAAAGATGTGTTTTTAGCCGTTTCTTGGGGATGGCTAAGGATTCAGCTGCTCGGATTGAGTTGGGCAGGTCATTCCACCAGGTGGGAACAGTTAATGAAAAAGTCTGTGAAAGTGATTTTGTGCCTCTTTGGGATGGCACAATAATGCGTCGTTCACTTGAAGAACATAAGCTTCTAGAGGGCATTAGGTAAAGAGGTGCAGAGCCAGAGGTGGTTTTGTAGGCAAACATTAATGCCTTGAATTTTATGCGAGCAGCTATTGGTAGCCAGTGCAAATTGATGAACAGAGGTGTGACATGCGTTCTTTTCGGCTCATTAAAGTTTAACCTTGCAGCGGCATTTTGGATTAATTGTAGAGGTTTGATGGAATTGGCTGGAAGCCTGCCAAGAGAGCATTGCAATAGTCAAGTCTGGACAGAACAAGAGCTTGAACAAGGAGTTGTGTTGGATGTTCCGAAAGAAAGGGCCTGATCTTCCTAGTATTGTATAAAGCAAATCTGCAGGACCGGGCAGTTTTAGCAATGTGGTCTGAGAAATTCAGCATATCATCAATCACAACTCCAAGGTTTCTGGCAGTTTTTGAAGAAGTTATGGTAGATGAGCCTAACTGGAAGGTGAAATTGTGATGAAGTGATGGGTTTGCTGAAACTACAAGTAGTTCTGTCTTAGCTAGGTTGAGTTGAAGGTGATGGTCCTTCATCCAGCAAGAAATGTCTATTAGACATGCTGAGATGCGAGTAGCTATCGTCGGATCATCAGGATGGAATGAGAGGTAGAGTTGAGTGTCATCAGCATAGCAGTGATATGAAAAGCCATGTTTCTGAATGACAGAACCTAGTGATGCCATGTAGACCGAGAAGAGAAGTGGGCCAAGAACTGAGCCCTGAGGCACCCCAGTAGCTAGATGTTGCGACTTGGATACCTCACCTCTCCAAGATACCTTGAAGGACCTATCTGAGAGGTAAGACTCAAACCACTGGAGTGCGGTTCCTGAGATGCCCTTTCTCAATAGGGTTGACAGGAGGATCTGGTGGTTGACCGTATCAAAACCTGTGGACAGATCCAGTAAAATAAGTAATGAAGACTTGGAAGCCGCTCTAGCCAGTCTTAGGGCTTCAACAACTGAGAGCAAGGCAGTTTCAGTCGAATGTCCACTTCTGAAGCCAGACTGGTTGCTGTCCAGGAGGTTGTTCTGTGTTAGAAAGACAGAGACTTGGTTGAACACAACTCGTTCAAGTGTTTTTGCAATGAAAGTTAGAAGGGAAACCGGTCTATAGTTCCCTAAAAGAGTTGGGTTAAGAGTGGGTTTCTTAAGAAGTGGGGTTATACGAGCCTGTTTAAATGCTGAGGGAAAAACTCCAGTGTGAAGGTATGTGTTAACGATGTGAGTGAGTGCATGCACAACTGCAGGAGAAATGGCTTGAAGGAGATGAGATGGAATAGGATCAAGCGGACAAGTAGTAGGATGACTGGAAAGGATGCGTTTAGAGACTTCTGCCTCAGAGAGTGGAGAGAAGGATGTGAACGAGTGTATGTTTGCTGGTAAGATGTGTTTGGCAGTTTGTGGTGTGGAGAATTGTGCAGTGAGGTTTGTAATTTCATTAATAAAGAATGTGGCAAAGTCGTCAGCTGTTAGAGTTGATGAAGGAGGAGGACAAAGGAGGGAGTAAAATGTTTTAAAGAGCATGCGAGAGTTAGGCGAATTGTTAATTTTGTTGTTATATTAGTCCTGTCTTTTGAGTTTGATTTTGTCTGGTCTACTCATTACTTCCCCGGTGTATCCTGTCTCTGAGTCCTGCCTTGATGTCTCATTAAAGACTATTATTTGAGTTTATGTCCTCGTCTGCGTGTTCCTGTTCCTCCCTCGTGTGTGCACCGTGACAAATGGCCAAGCAAGTGCAGACACTGACAAGATACGCGATACAGTACGAGACCAAACGCGATTTCAGCAAGTCTCTACACAGTAAACAAAACAAGCGTTTCACAGTAAACTTGACTTGACTCGTATATAGACCATTTAAAAGGGTGTTTTCAAATGTTTATGTTAATGCATTTTTAATTGACATAATACAAATGTCAGTTGTATTGATTTCCTTCTGTTTTCATATCAGTGCATTGATAATGATTTAACCAAGCTGCTATAATGATTATGCAAGGAATTATACATTTAGTATAACCATAATTTTTGGTTTGATTATGTTTGTAAAGTACATTTATAGTTACATGTTTGAAAGACGATAACCAAACATAATTAATTATTATTACAGTGCTGCCAGTTAAGTTAACCACAGTTGGTTAACATATACATACATGGCCAAAAGTATGTGGACACTCAAACTTTTGCCTCAAACATATTGACATCACACTACAGTAGTAATTAAATTTAGAATTAAGACAGAAACTAAAAGCACACAAAGGCAATATTTCATTCATGCCACATGAAGTATAATTTTAACAGTGATATGTGATAAATGCAACATTAAATAATGAAGCTCTATAAGGTAAATAGTGATATTTACAATAGTAAAAATAGTCAATACACAACACATCCTCAGGTTGCTTTAATTACATTAGACCAAAGGTTTCCTCTGAGGAGGCAAGGGAGGCAGTGCCTCCTCAAAAAAATTAAATGAGAAAATAATCCATAGTAGCCAGGGCTCCACAGAGATCTGATCTCACCATCATCCAGTCCGTCTGGAATGACATGAAGAATGTAATGACATGGCAATGTCTCCAAGATGCTTCAAGAAACCTACCTGCAAAGCTACAGTACTGTTAAAAGTTTTAGGCCATTTGTCTCAAACTCAATTCCTGGAGGGACACAGCTCTGCACAGTTTAACTCCAACCCTAATCAAACATACCTGATCCAGCTAATAAAGGTCTTCAGGATTACTATAAACTTCCAGGTGTGATTTGGAGCTGGTTGGAGCTAAACTCTGCAGAGCTGTGGCCCTCCAGGAATTGAGTTTGAGACCACTGTTTTAGGCACTTGTGTAAAAATGCTGTAAAATGAGGATGTTGACAACATCAAGTTCAAGTTCAAGTTTTATTTGTCACATACACGACTATACAGAGATTGTATAACCAGCAGTGAAATGTGAGTCAGGTCCGCTCCATGGACAGTGCAAATATTGAAGAATACAACACAAGGGAAGTATGCATAAAATAAAATGAATAAAAAATAAGATATAAAGCACAGAATATAAAATATAAAGTATAAAAGAATGTGCATGACAGTATGCTGTGGAATTAAATATTAAGATAAGCATGACTGTACGAGAGAGGAATGTGCAAACAGGTTGAACATGGTTGACATGAGCAGCAATCACAAAAAGAATAAATATAAAAAATAAGATAATAAGATATCAAGATACAGAAAGTGTTGTGTGCAACTGACACTGTCAGTATGAGGTAGATAATAATGAGTGTGAATATATTACTGATTGTGAGTGATTAGTAAGTGAAGTCATCATGATGTTAAGAGGCAGAGTTTGAGTTCAGGAGCCTGATGGCCTGGGGGAACAAACTCCTCCTCAGTCTCTCAGTTTTTGCCATCAGGCTGTGGAAGCGCTTACCAGATGGCAGCAGAGTGAAAAGACAGTTTCCAGGGTGATTTGAGTCCTTGGTGATTTTGACAGCTCTGCTTCTGCAGCGTTTGAGGTAGATGTCCTGCAGAGAGGGAAGAGCAGACCCTGAGATACGTTCAGCTAAGCGCACAACTCTCTGCAAGGCCTTGCAGTCTTGGCTGGAGCTGTTTCCATACCACACTGAGATGCACTGAGTCAATACACTTTCTATGGTCCCTGAATAGAAAGTTTTCAGGATTGTTGGAGAGACCCTGAATTTCCTCAGCTGTCGCAGACGGTACAGTCTTTGCCTGGCTTTCTTAACCTGTGTTTGAATGTGTGTAGTCCAAGTCAGGTCCTCGGAGATGTTTACACCGAGGTACTTGAAGCTGCTTACTCTCTCCACAGGGGTCCCACTGATCATAAGAGGAGTTTAGGGCAGCAGGTGTCTCTTTCTGAAGTCCACAATCAGCTCTTTAGTTTTGCTCACATTCAGAGAGAGACAGTTGTCCTGGCACCATGATGTAAGTCTCTCCACCTCATCCAAGTATGCGGTCTCATCATTGTTGGAAATGAGGCCCAGAACCACAGTATCATCAGCAAATTTGATAATAGATGTGGATCTGTGAGAGGACACGCAGTCGTGTGTAGAGAGAGTAGAGCAGGGGACTCAGGACACAACCCTGCGGGGCTCCTACGTTCAGGGTGATGGAGTTTGAGGTGTACTGGCCTACCTTCACCACCTGAGGTCTGCCGGTGAGGAAGTCTTGAATCCAGTCGCAGAGTGAAGTGTTTAGGCCGAGGCCTGTGAGTTTATTAGTCAGCTTGATGGGGACTATGGTGTTGAAAGCTGAGCTATAGTCTATGAATAGCAGCCTTGCATAGTTCCCATTGCTGCTGTCAATGTGTGTGAGGGAGGAGTGGAGAATGTGAGAGATGGCATCATCAGTTGATCTATTGGGACGATATGCAAACTGAAGAGGGTCCAAAGTAACAGGGATGGATGAGCTAATGTGGCTCTTAACAAGTCTCTCAAAAACCTTCATGACTATAGATGTGAGGGCCACTGGTCGATAGTCATTCAGGCAAGAGGGTTTATTGTTCTTAGGCACAGGGATGATGATGGATTTTTTAAAGGAGGTGGGAACCACAGAGGTAGCAAGGGACTCGTTGAAGATAGAAGTGAACAAACCAGCAAGCTGATCAGCGCAGGATCTTAGAACACGGACGGTAATTCCGTCAGGTCCAGCCGCTTTCCTGATGTTCACTCTCTTTAGTGCTCTCCGAACCTCGTCCTCCGACACGGTGATCACATGATTCTCGCTTCTCTGCCAGCTGCTTCCTGACGCGCTGCTCGGTAGAGCCGCGCTGCCGCCATTGCATTCAAAGCGGCCGTAGAAGGTGTTTAATTCGTCGGCCAGTAACGGATCTGCTCTCACCTCCGCGGAGGATTTGTTTCCAAAGGCACAGATGGTCCTTAGTCCCTGCCACATGCGTCGAGAGTCATTGAGCTGAAAATGAGACTCAATTCTCTCTTTGTATCGATGTTTGGCGTCTCTTACAGCTCGTCTGAGAGCATAACACGATGCTTTATACTCGCTCATATTCCCAGACAAAAGAGCCTCGTTGTATGCGGTTTGTTAACCGCATCACGGATTGTTCTGTCCACCCACGGTTTCTGATTAGGGAAGGTCCTTACAGTTATTGTTTCTGTAGCTTGCTCGGTTAGTGTATTTACAAAGCTCACTGCTACATCCGTGAACTCGCTGACGTCAGATGAGCTCGCCCTGAACATGTCCCAGTCGACGTCATCAAGAGCCGCCTGCAGCATAGCTTCCGAGTGGGAGGACCAACGTGTCACTTCCCTCTTCACCGGGGGTTCCTTTGCGAGCCTTTGTTTATATTCCGGTGTGAGGAAAATGGCGGCGTGGTCCAATTTGCCAAAAGCCGGAAGTGAGCGGGCTTTGTAGGCATTAATTAAGAATCATTAAATAATGCCATAAATAGATTTTCTTTATCAATTAACTTCTATTAACTAAATTAAATCATCATTTGGTGTGACCATGCCCTAAGTGCACTTGCGCATATAGGTCTCTTTAAGCATCTTAGAGACGTTGCCACAGTTCTTCTGAATTTAGTCTGTCTCAGTTTGTTCTGTTTCTTCATGTCATTCCAGACAGACTGGATGATGATGAGATCAGATCTCTGTGTGGAGCACTGGCTGTTGTCAGACTCCTTGTCTAAACAAAAATCTCACGGGATTATTATAATTAATGGCAAAATGAATGTTTGGAAATGTAAACTGATATTTCCTACTGACAGCAAAGGATAGAAATAACTGATTTAGAACCATTTTTAGCTGGTGAAAATACTAGTGTTCTAATAATTTTAGTCACCACTAATAGTGTATAGTGCTTTATACTATACAGACTGTTTCAGTGACATGAGTGACGTGTAGCCAAGTATGGTGTCCCATACTCTGAATTTGTGCTCTGCATTTATCCCATCCAAGTGCACACACACAGCAGTGCCTTGCTCAAGGGTCTCACCTCAGTCGTGGTATTGAGGGTGGAAGAGAGCTCTGTACATTCACTACCCCCACCTACAATCCCTGCTGGTACTGGAAGCCGTGACCTTTGGGTTACAGGTCTGACTCTCTAACCATTAGGCCACGGCCACTTCAAAGCAGCATTACCATAATAAACAGGAAAATGATGATTGATGCAAACGGAATTCAGCTCTGCTGTAAAGCAGCTATAAAAGACCACAGTAAACAGTCATTATTCAGTTTAAATAATTAATTAATTAATTGCTTCAATAACTGTAAAGATAATGAATTATATAATGAGCTTAATTGATCTATTAAGCAGCTCTGGAAAAAGCAGTGATATCATCATCCAGCTCAGTTCAGTTCTCATCCAATTGACCCTTTACAAAGAGCTTGATAAACAGGTGATCTTACCAATCATAATGCAGAATCCGCCATTTTGTCTGACAAACAAAATCAGTTAGCCATTCCTAATGTTCACAGAATGCAAAAATCAAATTAGAACCGGCTGAATTGTTTTGAAATCACTTGTACTTTACCTGATTGAAAAAAAGATTTAAATAGATTTAAATCCCTGCCACCATGATGCTCCTGTCGGTCACGGATTATGGAAAGTGAAACTTAAATCTGTCATAGAGGTGGTTGGATTTATTCACGCACGTTAAAAATATTATTAAAATCTTCTTTCTTTTCAGATTCTTATTTTCAGCATTATCATAATAGGCTGTATATTAACTTATTGGGAGAAAACTTGAACCATCTTTCATACACTAGTACACTCAAGTGTACTACAAGTGGTGACTAAATAAAAAAAATTAATACAGAGATAGTATGTTAAAAGTGCATTTTAGTTCATATTTATGGCGTTCCAAAATAGCACAGGTGAGTACACTTAGATGATCTTAAGTTATCTTAAGAAGTACTAAAAAATATTTTTTAGTATATTAAGTACAAAATTAGTGCGCAAAAATAGAGCAATTTAAGTACATTATGGAAGTGCACTTGTTTTTCACCTGGGACGACCTGCTCGAAGAGAGCATCCTGAACTTCGTGAGCCACTCGGATATAAAAACAATATCAATCTCCTTGGAGAAAGATAGCTGCAGCAGCGCGTTCTCACTCAAAGGTGGAAGAACCGCAGCGCGGGCTTCCGAACCCCAAGAGAGCACTAGATCTGGGGAATGCAGGTGGAGATAGGGCGACCCCGTCTCCAACCCGTCCACCAGATCCATGTGCGATCCCCGCAATCTCAATCGCTGCCATGCCTCAGCAGCAGCGGGACCGGAACCGCGTGATCACAGGCATGGACACACTCCTTGGAGCGTGCCCGGCGGGAGCGGAACGTATTGCAGCAGGAGAAAGCACAATCAGCCCCTCTCCCTTTTTTCCTCGAGAGCTGACTGTGTGCGAGCTCTGCTCCCCAGACATGCTGCTCATAATCATATTCATTCACAATATGCTCGTGCAAACAATATGCTTGTGCAACTGCTTTACGAAAGCTCATCGACATCCTCCACGTCCACCTCCTCCCCGGAAGACAGGCAGAGCATCGAGCCATCTCTCCGAGGGGAAGAAACCGTGGGGCGGGCTATATAAATGCTTCATTCATTCATTCAGAGAGTGGGCGCTGGATCTGATGGGAAAGGAAGAAGATAGGGGCTCGCCCGTCTTCATTTCCTCCACCTGATCCATCTGCAATTCCCACGAGCGCAGCCGCCGCTCCACCTCGGCGAAAGTGGGGCCGGCACCGCAAGGAACGCTGGTGAAGGCTCCCTCCTCAAAGAGAGCCTTCAGGGAGCGAATCGTATGCAGTGGTAGCCGCTCACAATGCAGGCAGTCGGCCCCCTCTTTATATGTTGTATGAGCTTTATATGTTGCTGGACTTGTAACTTGACAAACAACAGTAAATAAGACTCACAGAACATAGATTGTGACTGACACACACACAGAGCTTTGCTGAATGACAGAAAACAAAAAATGCCGGTTGCACCTCACGTGCTTTTAAGCTTCCTGGTTGTTAAGTCACCCGCCTGTGACGTCTCACCCATCGTTTGGACTGATTACACATATGATTCAGAGCATGGTATCGCTGAAGGCGTTCCCCTAGCATTTTCTGACGCAGCTCGAGTTCCTGAAGGGGAACTGGTAGTTCTATGTGAAATCAGACATTGAGCCACCCCCTTATAGCCAAAATGGCATGATCATAACACTTCGGTGAATATTCGACTGTGAGATTGGTAGTCAAATCAGGCTCCTCCTACCAAAGCATTGAATCTTCGACTATTCGGGGTCACCCCTATTGCATGGTTATATTTTTTCTCTCTGATACTATCAATCTTGTAAGTAAAGAAATTCATTAAGTCATTACTACTGTGCTGAAATGCAGCTGTTGATGCTTTATTTTTCATTTATTTTGCCACTGTATAAACACCCAGGGTTGTGTTTTTCTTTTGAATGAGTGAAAAAGAGAGACTTGATCATTTCTGTTGCATCAAGTTTTTCTGAGCTATTGGGTATGCTGAGGAGTTGGTTTTAAGATTTTTATAGATTTTTTTCCAATATACATCACATTTAACAATCCCCCAACCCTTACCAACAAATCCCTAGAGTAGCGCTCATGCTGTCCAATAATTCAGAAAGGAATTACAGGTTTAAAAATGAATAAATAAAATACAACCCCAAATCAGAAAAAGTTGGGACAGTATGGAAAACGCAAATAAAAAAAGAAAGTAGTGATTTCTAAATTTACTTTGACTTGTATTTCATTGCAGACAATATGAACACAAAATATTTCATGTTTTGTCTGGTCAACTTCATGTCATTTGTAAATATAAATCCTTTCCTGTCATTCAGACCTGCAACACATTCCAAAAAAAGTTGGGACAGGAGCAATTTAGGGCTAGTAATGAGGTAAATTGGTTAAATAATGATGTGATTTGAAACAATTGATGTCAACAGGTGATTGTAATTATGATTTGGTACAAAAGCAGCATCCAAGAAAGGTCTAGTCCTTTAGGAGCAAAGATGGGCCGAGGATCGCCAGTTTGCCAACAAATACGTGAGAAAATTATTGAAATGTTTAAAAACAATGTTCCTCAAAGAAAGATAGGAAGAGTTTTGGTTATTTCACCTTCAACAGAGCATAACATAATTAAAAGATTCAAGGAATCTGGAGGAATTTCAGTGCGTAAAGGACAAGGGCGCAAGCCTAAGCTGAACAACCGTGATGTCCGATCCCTCAGGCAGCACTGCATCAAGAATCGTCATTCATCTATAAGCGATATCACCACATGGGCTCAGGACTACTTTGGCAAACCTTTGTCAAGTATCACAATACGTAGTTACATCCACAAATGCCAGTTAAAACTGTACTGTGCCAAAAGGAAGCCCTATGTTAACAGTGTCCAGAAGCGCCGTCGACTTCTCTGGGCTCGGAGGCATCTGGGATGGACCATCACACAATGGAAACGTGTACTGTGGTCAGATGAATCAGTATTTCAGGTATTTTTTGGGAGGAATGGACGCCGTGTGCTCCGGACCAAAGAAGAAAAGGATCATCCAGACTGTTACCAGCAACAAGTCCAAAAGCCAGGGTCTGTCATGGTATGGGGTTGTGTCAGTGCCCTTGGCAAAGGTAACTTGCACTTCTGTGATGGCACCATTAATGCTGAAAAGTACACAGAGATTTTGGAGCACAATATGCTGCCTTCAAGAAGACATCTTTTCCAGGGACGTCCATGCATATTTCAACAAGACAATGCAAAACCACATTCTGCACACATTACAAAGTCCTGGCTGCGGAGGAAGAGGGTACGGGTACTTGACTGGCCTGCCTGCAGTCCCGACTGGCCTGCCTGCAGTCCCGACCTGTCTCCAATAGAGAATGTGTGGCTCATTTTGTAGCGCAAAATGCGACAACGAAGACCCCGTACTGTTGCCCACCTTAAGACTTGTTTGCAGGAAGAATGGGACAAAATTACACCTGAAACACTTCATCACTTGGTGTCTTCAGTCCCTAAACGTCTTTTAATTGTTGTGAAAAGGAATGGCAACATTACAAAGTGGTAAATGCTTTACTGTCCCAACTTTTTTTGGAATGTGTTGCAGGTCTGAATGACAGGAAAGGATGTATATTTACAAATGACATGAAGTTGACCAGACAAAACATGAAATATTTTGTGTTCATATTGTCTGCAATGAAATACAAGTTAAAGTAAATTTAGAAATCACTACTTTCTTTTTGTATTTGCGTTTTCCATACTGTCCCAACTTTTTCTGATTTGGGGTTGTAAATAATAATAATAAATATAGCTGTCACGGTGCACACAGCAGGGAGAAATGAGGAACATGCAGACGAGGAGATACTTCAAAATAATAGTCTTTAATGACGACATCAAGGTAAGACAGGGCAATGCAGACACACAGAAACACCGGGAATAATGAGTAGACCAGACTACATGGAACTCAAAAGACAGGACTTAAATACACCGGATAATTAACAATCACACACACACACACACACACCTGGAACCGAATAAACTCATAATGACATGAAACGAGGACTGGAAACAAACCATATATGGAAACAAGAGGCGGGAACACAAGACACACACGACAGAGGTCTGACAATAGCTGCAAGCAGCAATGACGGGGCCAAGCACATCAGCGGCAAAATGAGGAGCTAAGCATAGCATGGAGCATTAGACCAACTTCAGCAATGAGTAATTGAAGGCATTTTAAGATTATTGTAGTCCAAATGCCTGAAAGATAATTTAAAACTACTAGTAATGCGATTGAATGACTTTTCACTTTTGACCAAGAGGTGGCGCTGTTATCAAATCGATGTGGTGTGATCTGTGTGAGTTGACAATGGCACACACAAAGTTTGGTGTCAATATGCCAAAGCATTGCAGAGATACAGCTTCAAGTGTCATTTTGGCATCATGCCTCAAATTCGTTGCTGTGGTATGCGAAAACGGTTTTGTCTATCAACACAAAATCCATAACTTTTGGTCAGCATAGTCTGAAGATGAAACGATTCGATTTTGGTGAAAATCGGTCCAAAGGTTTAGGAGGAGTTCGAAAAAGTAGGTTTTCAACATAAATTAAAATGGCAAACAAGAATTTTGGCTGACTATGGCAAAGTTGGTTATCACTGTTCTCAGCATGACCCAAGGAATCTACTAATACCAGTCTCATTACAATAGGCAAAATGCACAGAAAGCTATTAGCATTTATTTGACATTTCATTGTAAATGAAACTTTCATTTTGACCACAAGATGGCACTGTCTCAAAACGTTTTGAGTACTTTCAGGTCATGGTCTCAATGGTACATGGAAAGTTTCGTAATGGTACACCAATGCATTCGTAAAATATAGCATTTTTCATCATAATACCCTATTATAGTCAATGGAAATTTCATGTTTTGTTCAATTATAGTGCCACCAAGAGGCACAATCCCACCACATTTTTTACGTGTCCTTAGGATGTGCCCATACATATGTGTGTCAAATTTGGTGAAAATATCTCATTTTGTTTTGGAGTTATAGACATATTTGTGTGTAAGTAGATTACTGACTGTTGAGTTTGTTTGCATTTTTGTGCCACATACTATCAAAATTTTGGCAATTGGGTATTAGTGTATAGCCGGGACGCTAAGTTTCCGTATTTCCTACGGTGGTTTCGTGTCGATCGGAGTAACGGTTTCTAAGATATTGGCAAATGTTTTTTAAGCGCTACAATGCAAAAAGCCAAAATCTGGCAAGTTTGGTATTGCTGGACTCGGCAAGGATTCAGGGGTCTAAAAATGTAACTCTCGTGAAAATACGTCTACCCCACCCAAAGTTATAAGCATTTGAAAATGTGATTTTACCACTAGGTGGCGCTGTTTCGAAACGTCTCAGGCTCCTTCAGGGCATCGTGCTGATGACCCATACCAAGTTTCGTAATGATACGTTAATGCGTACAAAATTCAATATGGCCGACGCCCAAAATGGCTGACATGGGAAAATTGGATATGGTTGGACTCTGCATGATGCACCGAATCTAATGAGACCCTTTTTATGATTTTAGGCCAAACCATTCACAAGTTATAACCAAAAATATGCATTTTTCGTATCTCCTCACCACTAGGTGGCACAGCGCCGAAACACTGCAGGCAGCCTCAGGTCATGCTTGTTATAACATAGACCAAGTTTCATCTCAATCGGTCAAACCCTTGTGGAGATATAGCCTCAGATCCATTTCTACATGCTTTTCGGCGAATTTGTTAGTGTGGTATTCGAGAACGCTTAGACGAATCAACTTGAATTCCATAACTTTTTGCCACCATGGTCTGTGGATGATCTGAGACAATTTTGGTGAGAATCGGACGAACCGTCTAGGACAAGTTCGACAAAGTAGGTTTTACGAACAATTGAAGATAGCGAAAAAACTAGACCTTACGATTTTTGAATTTTGAACTTGATTCGACTCGGCTTGAGCCAAGGATTCAGAGCAAAAAAAGATTTTTTTATTTTGTGGCTTACGGTTTAAAAGTTATTAGCATTTCAAAATTGAATTTTTGGACAAGTGGTGGCGCTAGAGAGTTTGAGTTAGAGACTCCAAATTTGGTGTGGATACTATTGAGAGTATCATCTATCAGTGTGCCAAATTTTATGGGCTGCCATAGACGCAATGGCGGAAGAATAATAATAATAAGAACGCTAACAAACACAATAGGTGCCTACGCGCCTTCGGTGCTTGGCCCCTAAATATAGCTGCAAGCAGCGATTACCGGGGTTCAAACATTTTAAGGCCTAAGGTGGTATGCTTTTAGGGTCTAGGCCAGCCTGGATGTATAGCTGACAGTGAAACACATCGAAAATGGACAATAGGCTCACAGAAACACACACACACACACACACACAAATAGAAATTAAATGGTTAAACTATCATATTAATAATCATTAAGCTTGCTTACACACACACACACACACACACACACACACACAGACACACTCATACACGGACATACATGCACACATATTTTGTTGCAGATATAGATATTTGAAATAAATGACAGGTGTCTTCTCTTTTTAAGAGTTTATATAGTCATTTTCAGGTTTCTCTGTGATCATAATATGGCAAAATTGTAAAAACTGACATATCTGTATGAACAAAATGGTAAACTTGAATTAAATGTGATTTTAAATGTTATAGCAGTGATTTTATAATATCTCCATAAGAAAGTGTATGAACACTACTGTTTTAGTGTTTCATAAGCCCATTAGTGGTCTTCCACCGGGAAATGGTTTATAAATTGCTATTTATAAACATCTAGTGTTTATAAATAGCAATTTTTCACACAACACTGTTTTCAACATTTATAACTATTATAGTGTTATTTTTTGCCCAATCTCTCTTAAATTTTGCATGCTTGTTTAGAATAAAATTATGCATCATTTTACACAGTTTGTGGGCTTTCTTTTAGTATTAATAGGCCTTTGGGTACACTAAGTAAATAACATATTTTAAAATGACCGGTTCATAGTTGTCCAAATGCAAATGTTCAACATTGTTTTGATAATTATTGACCTAGAGAGTCTAGAGAACAGTTTGATTGATCACTGATTTGATTGATTTTGAGTTAAAAACTGAAGGCTAGTTGATAAAAGCATGTTTTTTAAATAATCTCAAATACTTAAAAAAACTGTTTTAATTGACAGCAGTGATCCTAGAGGCAAAGTTGATCAGAATGAGGAGATCTATCGTATGATATGAAGATCTAGTGTTTGTGTGAATATATGAACATTATTTTACAATTTAAGTTCATGTACACAATTGAAATATTGTGTTTTTGAAGGCTTTTTTTACTGTTATAGCGCCACCTATGGTCTGATCTCCATGAAACTTTTCATGCGTGTTACCAGTCATGAGTCACATGTTTTCACCAAGTTTCGTAAAAGTTTTGAGTTTTTGTTTAGGTTTTATAGGCTTATGGTTATGTGACCACGCCCCCTTTTTTAAATGAGCCAATTATAGCTAACCAAAGGACAAAATTCAAAACAAATTCGATAATTATTGATCTAGAGTGTCTAGAGAATATTACTGCAGTGGTTTGATTAAGATTGAGCAAAAAACCTAGGACTAGTTTGCAAAAGTAGTTTTTTAACATATTTGAGAATATTTAATGAACTATTTGATTGACAGCATTAGTCCCAGAGGCAAAGTTGCTCAGAATGAGGAGATCTATCATATGATATGAAGATCTAGTGTTTGTGTGAATATATTCTCTTCATAATATTCACTTATACACTATATCTTCATATCATACGATAGATCTTCTCATTCTGATCAACTTTACCTCTAGGATCACTGCTGTCAATCAAACTGTTCTTTAAGTATTTGAGAATATATAAAAAAAAACTACTTTTGTGAACTAGCCCTCAGTTTTTAACTCAAAATCAATAAAATCAGTGCAGTACTATTCTCTAGACTCTCTGGCTCAATAATTATAAAAAAAGAAGTTCAACATTTGCATTTGTACAACTATAAACCGGTCATTTTATAATATGTTCTTTACATAGTGAACCCAAAGGCCTATTAATACTAAAAGAAAACCCACACATTCTCAAAACTGTCTAAAATGATGCAGAATTTCATTCTGAACAAGCATGCAAATTTTAAGAGAGATTGGGCAAAAAATAACACTATAATAGTTATAAAGCTTAAAAACACAGTGTTGTATGAGAAATTGCAATTTATAATCACTAGATGGCAGCGGAAGACCACCAATGGGCTTATTAAACATTAAAACCGTACTGTTCATATGTTTACTTAAGGATTCATGCTTAAACATTATAAAATCACTGTTATAACATTTTAAATCTCATTGAGCCAAAGTTTACCATTTTGTTCATACAGACATGTCAGTTTGTACAATTTTGCCACATTATAATTACAGTCAAACCTGAAAATGACATCTAAACTCTTAAAAAGCAAATATGTGCAATAAGTTTTGTCACCTATCACTTATTTAAAATATCTATATCTGCAACAAAATGTGTGTACATGTATATCTGTGTACATGTGTGTAAATATGCTTATAGATTATTAATATGATAGTTTAATCATTTAATTTCAGTGTGTGTGTATGTGTGTTGTGTGTCACTTTGCATGGCTGTTAAGAGTCATCTCACACGTTTTCACCAAGTTTCGTAAAGTTTTGAGTTTTCGTTTAGGTTTTATAGGCTTTTGGGTATATGTAGCCATGAACCTTTTCTAAATGACCCCTTAAAAAGTAACCAAAGGACAAAATTCAACTTTTTTTTTTTGATAATTATTGATCTAGAGAGTCCAGAGAGTCCAGAGAATGTTACTACAGTGGTTTGATCGAGATTGAGCAAAAAAACAGAGACTAGTTCCCAAAAGTAGGTTTTTAACATAATTGAGAATATTTCATGAGCGACTTGATTGACAGCATTAGTCCCAGAGGCAAATTTGTTCAGAATGAGGAGACCTATCATATGATATGAATATCTAGTGTATGTGTGAATATATTAACATGTTCTACATTTTGAGGTCATTTTCTGTAGAAATATCGGTTTTTGTGAGGCCTTTTTAACTGTTATAGCGCCACCTATGGTCCGATCTCCATGAAACTTGGCATGCTTGTTAAGAGTCATCTGTCACATGTTTTCACCAAGTTTCGGAAAGTTTCGAGTTTTTGTTTAGGGTTTATAGGCTTTTGGGTATATTTGTCCATGCCCCTTTCATAAATGACCCCGTTAAAGGTAACCAAAGGACAAAATTATACATTTTTTCGATAATTATTGATCTAAAGAGGCGAGAGAATATTACTGCAGTGGTTTGATCGAGATTGAGCAAAAAAACAGAGACTAGTTCGCAAAAGTAGGTTTTTAACATAATTGAGAATATTTAATGAACGATAGGATTGACAGCAATAGTACCTGGGGTAAAGTTGCTCATTATGAGGAGATCTATCGAATGATATGTATATTGTGTGGATTTGTGAAACACCACGCGATTACAGAGCCAAAAATATTGTTAGCGCCAACTAGTGGCCGATTTCTTTCAAAATACTTACAGACCTTTAGTTCCATGAGTCGAACATGCCCATCGAATTTCGTTCTGATCGAGCTCCGTTAACTTTGTCAAATAGTTGCTTAAAATTGTTTGGCCAATGGCGGCCATGTTTGTTTAGATACGCAAATGTCCTCATAGATATTTAAGCCACTTCAGACAAAGACACGGCATACCAAATTTCAAGTCGATCGGACCAACGGTTACCCAGTTATAGTTTTTTCGGTCTTATAGCACCACCAAGTGGCACATATGCGCAATTTTTTTTATTCCACCAAAGTTTTTACTCTTACATATGTGTACCGAGTTTGGTGAAGATATCTAATTTTGTTCACGAGTTATAACCTTTTTCATAAAATTGGTCTGCGACTTCTAAACATTTTTGGGCCCCATTGCGAAACTGAGTGGAAAGTTAAACTTTTTTTTGATAACTATTAAACTTCACTCTCCAGAGAATATTTCTGCAGTGGCTTGTTTCCGACTGGGCGAAAAACCTAGGACTAGTTCGCAAAAGTAAGTTTTGAACATAATTGAGAATATTTAAATAACACTTTGATTGATGTCATGGATCCTAGAGACAAAGTTGTTCAGAATGAGGAGATCTATCATATGATATGAAGAACTAGTGTATGTGTGAATATATGAACATTATTTTACAATTTAAGTTCATGTACACAATTGAAATATTGTGTTTTTGAAGGCTTTTTTTACTGTTATAGCTCCACCTATGGTCTGATCTCCATGAAACTTTTCATGCTTGTTACCAGTCATCTGACACATATTTTCACCGACTTTCGTAAAGTTTCAAGTTTTTGTCTAGGTTTTATAGGCTTTTGGTTATGTGTGGCCACGTCCCTTTTTTAAATGAGCCAGTTATAGCTAACCAAAGGACAAAATTCAACATTGTTTCGATAATTATTGATCTAGAGAGTCCAGAGAATATTACTGCAGTGGTTTGATCGAGATTGAGCAAAAAAACAGAGACTAGTTCGCAAAAGTAGGTTTTTAACATATTTCTGAATAATTAATGAACGATTTGATTGACAGCAATGGTTCTTGAGGCAAAGTTGTTCATTATGAGGAGATCTATCAAATGATATGCATATTGTGTGGATATGTTAAACGACACATGATTACAGAGCCATAAAACTCGTTAGCGCCAACTAGTGGCCGATTTCTTTCAAAATTCTTACAGACCTTTAGGGCCATGAGTCAAACATGCCTACCGAGTTTCGTTCCGATCGACCTCTGGTAACCATGTTTAATAGGTGCTTAAAGTTGTTTGGCCAATGGCGGCCATGTTTTTTGAGATATGCGAATGTCCTCATAGACACTTGTGCCACTTTCGACCAAGACATACCAATTTTCAAGTCAATCGGACCAACGGTTGCCTAGTTATAGCCATTTATATGTTTTTTCTGTCTTATAGCGCCCCCAAGTGGCGGAGCAACGCAATTGTTTTAATTTGACCAAAGATTGAGCTCATACATATGTGTACCGAGTTTGGTGATGATATTTCATTTCGTTCAATAGTTATACTTCAAATAACATTTGGCTAACGTTAGCACAGACGCTAATTGACGTACTGTTTCGCGCTAAAATCGAAATTTCTACTTTTTTTTGATAATTATTGATATTCAGTGTCCAGAGAGTATTTCTGCAGTGGTTTGGTTCCGATCGGGTGAAAAACCTAGGACTTGTTCGCAAAAGTAGGTTTGGGATATACAGGTAGGTCAATTTTGCATAGACTTTTGTTCGTGCTAACGCAAGGATTACAACGATGTAAAGTTTTTGAGTCTACGACAAACGGTGTACGAGCTACGCACAAAAACGTCTGAAATTTTAGTTTTTAGCGCTGTAGCGCCCCCGTTAGGCCGATTGGGGCGAGCCTTTGTATCTGGGTAGCGGTGAGGACTACTACGATCTGACCAAGTTTCAGCTTTCTAGGCCTTACGGTTTGGGCTGCACGATCAGTTTTACCGGAGAAAAATAATAATAAAAAAATCCTTACAATTACAATAGGGTTTCAATGCACTACGTGCTTGAACCCCTAAACCTAAAAAAATCCTTACAATTACAATAGGGTTTCAATGCACTACGTGCTTGATCCCCTAATAATAATAAAAAATCCTAACAAATACAATAGGGTTTCAGCACTGTGTGCTTGAACCCCTAAAAATCCTAACAGATACAATAGGGTTTCAGCACTACGTGCTCGAACCCCTAAAAATCCTTACAATTACAATAGGGTTTCAGCACTGCGTGCTTGAACCCCTAATAATAATGATAATAGTAATTATAAAAAAAGGAAAAACAAATAAGTGCATACATATATACATGTCTACATCAGAGAAAAGAAGGAAATAAATACAACCCCAAATCAGAAAAAGTTGGGACAGTATGGAAAACGCAAATAAAAAAAGAAAGTAGTGATTTCTAAATTTACTTTGACTTGTATTTCATTGCAGACAATATGAACACAAAATATTTCATGTTTTGTCTGGTCAACTTCATGTCATTTGTAAATATACATCCTTTCCTGTCATTCAGACCTGCAACACATTCCAAAAAAAGTTGGGACAGTAAAGCATTTACCACTTTGTAATGTTGCCATTCCTTTTCACAACACTTAAAAGACGTTTAGGGACTGAAGACACCAAGTGATGAAGTGTTTCAGGTGTAATTTTGTCCCATTCTTCCTGCAAACAAGTCTTAAGGTGGGCAACAGTACGGGGTCTTCGTTGTCGCATTTTGCACTTCAAAATGCGCCACACATTCTCTATTGGAGACAGGTCGGGACTGCAGGCAGGCCAGTCAAGTACCCGTACCCTTTTCCTCCGCAGCCAGGACTTTGTAATGTGTGCAGAATGTGGTTTTGCATTGTCTTGTTGAAATATGCATGGACGTCCCTGGAAAAGATGTCTTCTTGAAGGCAGCATATTGTGCTCCAAAATCTCTATGTACTTTTCAGCATTAATGGTGCCATCACAGAAGTGCAAGTTACCTTTGCCAAGGGCACTGACACAACCCCATACCATGACAGACCCTGGCTTTTGGACTTGTTGCTGGTAACAGTCTGGATGATCCTTTTCTTCTTTGGTCCGGAGCACACGGCGTCCATTCCTCCCAAAAAATACCTGAAATACTGATTCATCTGACCACAGTACATGTTTCCACTGTGTGATGGTCCATCCCAGATGCCTCCGAGCCCAGAGAAGTCGACGGCGCTTCTGGACACTGTTAACATAGGGCTTCCATTTGGCACAGTACAGTTTTAACTGGCATTTGTGGATGTAACTACGTATTGTGGTACTTGACAAAGGTTTGCCAAAGTAGTCCTGAGCCCATGTGGTGATATCGCTTATAGATGAATGACGATTCTTGATGCAGTGCCGCCTGAGGGATCGGCGATCACGGTTGTTCAGCTTAGGCTTGCGCCCTTGTCCTTTACGCACTGAAATTCCTCCAGATTCCTTGAATCTTTTAATTATGTTATTCACTGTTGAAGGTGAAAAATCCAAATCTCTTCCTATCTTTCTTTGAGGAACATTGTTTTTAAACATTTCAATAATTTTCTCACGTATTTGTTGGCAAACTGGAGATCCTCGGCCCATCTTTGCTCCTAAAGGACTAGACCTTTCTTGGATGCTGCTTTTGTACCAAATCATAATTACAATCACCTGTTGACATCACCTGTTTCATTATTTAACCAATTTACCTCATTACTAGCCCTAAATTGCTCCTGTCCCAACTTTTTTTGGAATGTGTTGCAGGTCTGAATGACAGGAAAGGATGTATATTTACAAATGACATGAAGTTGACCAGACAAAACATGAAATATTTTGTGTTCATATTGTCTGCAATGAAATACAAGTCAAAGTAAATTTAGAAATCGCTACTTTCTTTTTTTATTTGCATCTTCCATACTGTCCCAACTTTTTCTGATTTGGGGTTGTAGATTAAAAAAAAAAGTAAATTCAAATCAATAAAAGGGTATTATTTTAAATTGTCAACATAACCAATGAAAGGTTGCCACATCTTAAAGAATTGTTTTCCCGATCCTCTTAATGAGTAATCTTAAGTACTCTTTTCAAGGTAGAGACAAGACATAATTTCTCTGATCCATTGAATATGTGTGGGTGGGAGAGGATTCTTCCATTTTAATAGAATGGCTCTACGTGCTAACAAAAAAGAGAAGGTAAGAATTTTACACATTGATGCTGACAGCTGTAACTCCTCTGGAGCGACTCCAAACAATGCCACAAGTGATTCTGGTTCTAATCTGTGCTGAAGAACCACAGAAAGGGTGCTAAATATTGACCGCCAGAAACGCTCTAATTTGGGACATGTCCAGAACATGTGAATTAAAGTACCTTCAGCACACTGACATCTATTGCACAAAGAGCTAGTACCAGGAAACTTTTGGGCTAATTTAACTTTGGATATATGAGCTCTGTGTACTATTTTAAACTGAATGAGGGAGTGCCGAGCACACATGTATGATGAATGAACCTGTTTAAGAACACAGTTCCATGTGTCTTCCGAGAGTGGTCCGCCAAGGTCTTCCCCCCAAGCTCTCTTGATGTTGTCTAAAGAAGAAGATGCCTGATTTATTATTAAATTATAAATTATGGAAATTGAGCCCTTGAGAACAGGACACACACTGGAGGATCGCTGGAGGGGTTCTGGGAGACAATAAGGTAAGTTAATCACAGGTAAGATTTGAAAGGAGTCAGGTACTGTTCAGGGTAGTGAACCGTAGACCGGACGATGAGTGTCAGAGAGCGTGTGGTACTTATTGGGAGTGCTGATGAGGGGTTGCAGGTGCGGGTGATTAGAACTCAGGTGACTGTGATCTGGTGATTGTCTCTGGGTGCGGGATGATTTGGATGGATGCGGTGGAACTCCTGTAACAGCATGGGGTCTAGGATATCGTCCCGGGCCACCCAGGACTGCTCCTCGGGTCGGTATCCCTCCCAGTCCACGAGGTACTCCAGCCGGCCACCCCGACGCCGCGAGTCCATGATGTTGCGGACCTGGTAGACTGACGGCTGATCCAGAATTTCTGGAGGAGGAGGCTCGTCCGGCTCACGCTGATCTGGGGTAAGAGAAGAGCATGGTTTAAGTAGGGAAACGTGGAATGTGGGATGGATATGATACCTGGGGGGAAGTTGGAGCTGGTAGGTAACCTCATTGATCTGCCTCTGGATCTTGAACGGACCAATGTAGCGGGGACTCAGCTTCTTGCAGGGCAGGCGGAGTCGCAGGTCTCGGGTGGATAGCCACACCCGGTCCCCAGGGTGGTAGAGGGGAGTTGGAGCGCGTCGGGCATCCGCGAAGTTCTTGTGTCTCTGCACTGCCCGTTGGAGGTGGATGTGAGCTGAGTCCCACACTCTCTCGCTCGCTCGGAACCAGTGGTCTACAGCTGGAACCTCCGATGGCTCTCCCGTCCACGGGAAGAGCGGGGGTTGGTAGCCGAGTATGCACTGGAACGGGGTTAGGCCCGTGGTGTTCTGGTGGAGGGAATTCTGTGCATACTCGGCCCACAGGAGGAAACGGCTCCAGCTGTGCTGATCCTCCTGGCAGTATGCCCGGAGGTACCGTCCGAGTTCTTGTATCTTCCGCTCAGTCTGGCCGTTTGTCTGGGGATGGTAACCGGAGGACAAGCTCACCGTGACTCCTAGCAGGCGGAAGAAGGCTTTCCACACATGGGAGATGAATTGTGGACCGCGATCTGACACAATGTTTTCGGGCACCCCAAAGTTCCGGAATACCTGCTGAAACAAGTGTTCGGCAGTCTCTAGGGCCGTGGGTAATCCTCGGAGGGGGATCAGTTTGCACGCTTTTGAGAAGCGGTCCACTGCTACGAGGATGGCACAGACTGAGCAACAAAGCCCGGTACTTTGTGCACTGAGTCCAGAAGGGATTGCCGTATAGAGACTGGAACGAAAGTTTTCCCTTCTGGACCTCCCAGCGGAGCAGGTTCCGTAAGGGGAGTTGGAGCGCGTCGGGCATCCGCGAAGTCCTTGTGTCTCCGCACTGCCCGTTGGAGGTGGATGTGAGCTGAGTCCCACACTCTCTCGCTCACTCGGAACCAGTGGTCTACAGCTGGAACCTCCGATGGCTGGTCGATGTTCCAGATGATGGGGTTGACAATGAGGGCTGGAGGGAGAATTGGCTTGGGTTCCGTGGGAGAATCGGGTGAGTGTACTCGGGATAGAGCGTCAGCCTTACAGTTTCGGTTTCCAGGTCGGTATGTGATGGTAAAATGGAATCTGGTAAAGAACAAAGCCCAACGGGCCTGTCTGGGGTTGAGCTTCTTCGCTTGCCGGAGGTATTGGAGATTTTTGTGATCGGTGATGACCAGTGATGGGAATAACGGCGTTATAAATAAACGGCGTTACTAACGGCATTATTGTTTTCAGTAACGAGTAATCAAACTAATTACCGTTTCCCCCGTTACAACGCCGTTACCGTTACTGACAATAAAATGCGGCGTTACTATAATTTATTATAATATTATATCATTTTATTTTTCAGTTCATCTGAATGGATGAGCAGTGTAGCTGTATTTGACATACCGTAAACTCTAGTGTGAAGCGCACGGCTCGCCGTAGCTTTGTCTCACACACACACACACACACACACACACACACAGCGCGCGCGCAGAGAAAGATACAGAGCGAGAGAGTCTTTCATAACATGCAGAATTGACGCGCTACATGTAAACGATATTCTTTGTTGTGTTTTCCTGTCAAAATAACGAAGTTCCTTTGGAATTCTTCAGCTTTTAAGAACTCCGCTAGTGGGCGGAGCTACTGCGCAAACTACAATCTCATTGGCCGGCGCTCACCTATTATCATCCCTGTTTTGATTTCAGCGAATCGAGCGAACCCATACAACGTGATTAATATTCATGACCCCAGCAGCCCATTAATCCTTAGTGCGTTTTATATTGTTATTAGTGGTATAATTCGTAGTAGTTTTGTTATCTTATCAATTTTCCCCCCCTTTTTTTATAGAAACACTAAATGACAAACAATATCTTAAGCACCACCACCAGTCCTAAGTTCAGTCAACATGACAAATATGAATTCATACTTGGTTATTCTAATTACTAAAGATCTAAATTATAATGCTAAATTATCATAATATCATATTATAATGCTTGACTAACTGATGCTAAGTGTCAGTAGATAAATAGTGTTGATTAATGTACAATGTTTTATAATAATAATTTATTCTATTTAGTGTCAATTTCATTCATTTAACATATTTAATATTGGGGCATCCAAGTTATTTGACATTTGATTATTTTTTTTAAAGTAACGCAATAGTTACTTTCCCTGGTAATTAGTTACTTTTATAATGATGTAACTCAGTTACTAACTCAGTTACTATTTGTGAGAAGTAACTAGTAACTATAACTAATTACTTTTTTAAAGTAACGTGCCCAACACTGGTGATGACAGTGAAAGGATGGTTTGCTCCCTCCAGCCAGTACCGCCACTCTTCTAGGGCAAGCTTGATGGCTAGCAGCTCCCTGTTTCCGATATCATAATTTTGCTCCGCTGGGGTCAGTTTCTTGGAATAGTATGCGCAAGGCTGGAGGCGTGGAGGCTCACCAAACAGTTGGGATAGCACAGCCCCGGCCCCTGTGGTGGAGGCGTCTACTTCCACCACGAATGGTACATGGGGGTCTGGATGCCGGAGAATAGGTGCCGTGCTGAACGCTGTCTTCAGGCTGTCAAAAGCTTCATGGGCGTTGGAACTCCAGGACAGGGACTTGGGCTTCCCGCGGAGCAGGGTGGTAAGCGGGGCTGTGAGCAGACTAAAACCCTTGATGAAGCGGCGGTAGAAATTGGCGAATACAAGGAATCTCTGCAGTTTCTTAATCGTCTGGGGAGTCGGCCATTCTGCCACAGCTGTAACCTTCCCCTGGTCCATCTGGATACCTTCCCTCCCGATGATGTATCCCAGGAACTGCACCGTGGGGAGATGGAACTCGCATTTCTCTAGCTTGAGGTACAGACGGAACTGACAGAGCTTCTGGAGAACCTGCGCAACGTGGTGGCGATGGTCGGCCAGGTTCCGGGAGTAGATAAGAATGTCGTCGATGTAAACTATCACAAAGTGGTGGAGGAACTCCCGGAACACCTTGTTCATGAACTCCTGGAAGACGGAGGGGGCGTTGGAAAGGCCAAATGGCATCACGAGGTACTCATAGTGGCCGGAGGGAGTAATGAATGCCGTCTTCCACTCATCGCCCTCCCGGATTCGAACGAGGTTGTACGCGCTGCGTAGGTCCAGCTTAGAGAAGACGCGGGCCCCACGGAGTTCCTCAAGCGCGGCCGGGACCAGGGGAAGTGGATAGGGGAGCTTAACAGTCTGGGAGTTAAGAGCTCGGAAGTCAATGCACGGCCTCAAGCCCCCGTCCTTCTTACCCACGAAGAAAAAACTTGATGCCGCTGGGGAACTGGATGGCCGGATATAACCTTGATTAAGAGCCTCCTTGATGTATTCCTCCATAGCCTTGCGCTCCGGGATGGACAGTACTCTACCCTTGGGGAGTTTATATCCAGGCAGCAGATCTATAGCACAGTCCCATGCCCGATGAGGTGGTAACTGGGTGGCTGCCTGCTTGCTGAAGACATCCTGGAACGCCCTATAATCAAATGGGATCATGGGAACACACCCACGTCCTAGCGGTTTGCCATTGATGGTCTCGACTCGGAGCTCCCGGGCATGCCGGCGGCGGGGCAGGTGTAAACGACTCATGTGAGAAGAATTTTTTTTTTAAATATATATATATATAATAGCCTATAGTTCTTTCAGTGAGTGGGTCGAGGGAAGGAAAAGAATAAACCAAACAATATCTTAAATTTTTTTCATCAATAATCAAAGCTAGTGTGTCTATTTATTAAAAAATCCATATATTATATATTTTAGGATATTACATTTACATTTACATTTATGCATTTAGCAGACGCTTTTATCCAAAGCGACTTACCTTGCATTCAAGTTACAGTTTTTTACATTTTTTACATTTTTACATATTACATAATTCATCGTTTGTCATGTAGCCTACAATACACCAACCAATCATGATCTGGCTCAAGTTCAAATTTCACTGGACAATAATGTGAAGTGGAGATGTCATTTTCCGTTCTTAATCATAAATGGGTAGAAAATGACGTGGGACAGACGAGCTTATTTGTGGAGCGATCTGGATCTTTGGTTTGTCTCATTTTATAAATCAAATTACATCACTGAGAAAATAGATGCTGAATGACTACAAAAGCTCTGCACAAAAAAAAAAAAGAAAAAAAAAGTAATCAGTTGCCTATTGAATTCACTTATATTTATGTATAATATCCTACACCGTTTCATGAAACTCTCATAGTAAATGAAGCCCAAGTGCCACCTACAGGCCTATTATGTGAAGTGTAGGCTGGCAAAATGGTGACGTGAAAGGACATTATTATATTACCATTTTTGATAATGCAGCATTATGAAAGTGTCATATGCTCATCAAGCCTGCATTTATTTGATCAAAAATACAGAAAAACTGTAATATTGTGAAATATTACAATTTAAAAGAACGTTTATCTATTTTAATATACTTTAAAATATAATTTATTCCTATGATGCGCAGCTGAATTTTCAGCATCATTACTCCAGTCTTCAATGGATGATCCTTCAGAAATCATTCTAATATGCTGATTTATTATCACAGTTGGAAACAGTTGTGCTGCTTAATGTTTTGTTTTTATTTTAATTTTATTTATTTAGTTTGGAACCGTGATACTTTTTTGGGGTTCATTGATTAATAAAAAGTAAAAAAAAAAAACCAGCATTTATTCAAAATAGAGATGTTTTCTAACAATGTTGATCTTTACTATCACTGTTTCTATTCATTTAAAAAATCCTTGCTGAATAAAAACTAATTTCTTAAAAAAAATAAAAAATAAAGTACTGACCGCAAGCTTTTGAACGGTAGTGTATATTGTTACGAAAGTTATATTTAAAAAAAAATGCTGTTCTTATTTAACATTTTATTCTTCAAAGAATCCTGAAATAAGCATTGCATAAAATGTATTTTAAAGTATATAAAAATTTTTATCAAATAAATGTAGACTTGATGACCATAAGTGACTTATTGCATAAATATAAAATATTAATGTATCCTAAATTTTGACCTATAATTTTTATTTATTTATTTTTCCCCCTCACATTGCAACTTTTTTTCACATTTGAGCCCCTCCCCTGAGGAACTCTCTGCACGTCCCTGTTCAGGTGCCACAACACGTGCTATTTTACCGATTAAAAATAAAAGATTAATAAAATATAAGGTAAAGTAGTAAATAAGTGTAGAATAGCACAACTATAGGCTATTAGGCTATGGTTTCTGAACAGACTGTGAAATATCTGTCAGTCAAGCAAAGTGCACGCAACCCATAGCAATGCCTCAGATTGACATGCAGATAGCCTATGTAGAAATAAACAGGAATTTTCCGACTTTTGAGCCATTAGTTACCTATATATATATATATATATATATATATATATATTATTATTAATATTAATATATATATATATTTTTTTTTCTTCTCACATTGCCCCGTTTTTTTTTTACATTAGAGCCCGTCCCCTGAGGAACTCTCTGCACGTCCCTGTTCAGGTGCCACGGAACACACGCTATTTTACGGATTAAAAATAAAAGATTAATAAAATATATGGTAAGGTAGTAAATAAGTGTAGAATAGCACTGTCTGTTTGTAGCCTACATCAATCCAAGTGTAAGCAGGGAGAGATGTTCAGGCAGGTGAAAAGCGTTTGGTTAATGGTGAATATTGACCTATCGTGCGTCCTGTTGCCGAGCCCCGCCTTGATGTAATGATTGACAGCTAGGGGGCGTGCTCCGCTCGGAATGCATTTTCAAATCCACAATGATTTAAAGTTTAAACTATGTTCATCGCGGGGTATTTAATGAAAATGCAATTGAAACGTCATATGTGTAAGTGTCAATGCATTTAAGAAAAAATAAAAGACATTTAAATCACCATTTTGCTACCCTTTTGGCTCAGAATGCATTTTGAAACTCGCATTGAATTTTGCTACAATCCTCAGGATAAAAGGATAAAAATGCAATCCCAAGTGTCCTACCCCTAAGTCTAAATGCATTCAGGAAAAACAGCATTTAAATGATAAAACAGTTTTTGCTTGGACATGTTAAACATATATAATCAATTTGGGTAATACATTTTCATTTTGCAACTTATAAAGCTTTAAAATATGTTTTAATATGCATATTAAAACTAGTGTAGAAAATGGCAAACTTAAATTATATAATTGAATTTTCATTTTCATTTTGCACTAAATGTTGCACATATGAATGGGAAAATGTAAATTTAAATACAGAAATACATTGCCATTTCACATATTGCATTGCCATTTTGCATCTTACACTGCAAATTGAATTTTGCTACCCATATGCTTCCATATGTGTGAACCAGGCGAAAGCCTCAAGCATCGACGATAGATCGCTGTTTTTCGATGGAAAGCTTATAAGGAATGTATTCACTAAATTTGTGTAAGCAGTACACATCAAAACATTTATAATAAAACGCAGTACATACCAGATTCATCCTGATAACGAGTCACAAACGCGTCCACTGCTGTAAATCGTGGTTTAGTTAGAGAGGTAAGGGTCCACAGAACAACATCCCATAGAGCACTTTTAGTCCAACGAAACAATAACGTTGTAATTTGGATGGTTATTCCTTTGTTTACGTCTCATTTCTTCAGGGACAGTTATTGTTTGTGTCCGTTATGGAATAAATTACGCTCAAAAACAGCATCCTGGTGGTAAAAAAACAAAATGGTTTTGTAGCACGCAGTGTCACAAACAGAAAAAAAAGTGAAAGATACGCAGAAGATTGTTTATTTGAATTCTGGTGCGCTCTCGTGATGGTGCGTGACGCACGCTGTGACGCACATGTCATCTGATGGGGGCGTAACTTAGCGATCGGCTTTTTGGACAATTAATCCTTTTTTTTTTTTTAACAACATTTTTCATATATGTGTGTGTGTTTCTGTTTTGTGGGGAATGTGGCTGTATCTGCATGATTACCATCTCTATGAACGCACATCAGCATGTGATTACAGACTGTATGACAGCTATCAATGTAAATGCTGTCATATGATGGACTATTATTGACTATATGGCCCATCTGTATGATTATCATCTGTATGGACGCAAATCAGCGTGTGATTACTGACTGTATGACCATGTGTGGCAATATCAGTGCAGCCTATGTCTGGCAATCAGAGTATGTACTACATACAAAGCAATTTTTTTTATTACTCAAATTATTCTTATTGTATTTTTCTAGTGCTCAAATAAATCACTTATATGATGTCTAAGATTCTGTGTATTATTTTATAATTGAAAAACTATGCAGTGGTATGTATAATGACTAAAATAGTTTGTAGAACTCTTCAATACATTTGGTAAATATTTTGCCTCAAACGGGGGGGGGACTAGAAAAATCTCAGAAAAATGGTTGCAGGAATCTCTTTTTTCATGGTATCTTCTTCAGATTTGAAATATAAACTCATGAGACATGTGCCTTTCAACCCATTACTTTTCTGGATTGCTCCAGGACTGATTTCAGGTATTTTTATATGAAATAAAAAAAAATTCAGTGTGGTACAATTTTTTTTCAAGGCACTTCAGTCTCTAGAACTTTTTATCTTTTTGAGCATTATCAACTCTGGATGATGGATAGTAAAGCCTAAGGTGTCTTCTTTCCAAAGACACTAACATCGTGTGTGTAACACACTGAAGTCAGGAACTGTTATAATTTTAAGTTAGGTTGGCCATTTTCAGCTGTGGGTCCCAAATTGGGGGTGCTGGCTAACAGGTTAAAAGGTTGAGAAGACAGACCATTGGTCAGGACTACAGTGGAGGGAGCGCTATAAAGTAATTTAATCCAAGAAAGAAAGGCTGGACCAAATCCAAATTTTTCCAAAACTAAAAAAAGATAATACCACTCCACCCTGTCGAACGCCTTCTCGCCATCCAAAGAGATGGCACATTCTGGAACGGACTGATGCTGAAAATAAACTACATTAAGTAAATGGCGAATATTAAAAAAAAAGACTGACGATTCTTTATAAACCCTGTTTGATCAGGAGAGATGATGGTGGGGAGAACATCTTCAAGCCATGAGGGAAGCACCTTCGCTAAAATTTTTACGTCACAGTTAAGCAAAGAAATGGGCCTATATAAAACACAATCCAAAGGGTCCTTATCCTTTTTAAGCAATAAAGAGATACATGCTTGATTTAAAGTTGGGGGAAGAGTTTCAGTCTTAAAAGACTCAGAAAAGGAGCAAGCTGTACAGAGAATATTTTATAAAATTCTGATGGAAAACCGTCAGGTGCTGGGGATTTCCCAGATTGTAGGGATGTAATGGCAGCTATCACCTCTTCCTGTGAGATTGGTTCTTCTAAAAGGTTATGGGCATCAGATGATAAGGGAGGGACATTTAATCGACCAAGAAAATCTTCAACATCCCCCCACAGAAAAGAGTCAGCGGCATACAAAGTAGAGTAAAAATCAAGAAACTTTTCATAAATAGTACTTTGATCAGTTGTTATCTCTCCATTATCTAAACGAAGAACACTTATAATTTGTTTTGCCTGGAACCCATGCAACTGATTAGCCAATACTTTCCCAGATTTCTCCCCACTTTCATAAAAAACACTCCTGGTTCTCCTCAAAAGGCCCTCTATCTCATTGGTCGAAAGTAAATCGAGCTCCGACTTCAATTTAAGATGCCTCTTATACAGATCTGGTGTGGGAGACCTAGCATATTGTTCATCCAACCTAGAAATCTCATTAGCAAGAGATATTTGCTTTTCTTTGGAATTTTTCTTTTAGTAGTGGCATACAAAATAATTTGGCCTCTTATATACGCCTTAAGAGCCTCCCACACTACGGAGTCTGAAACATCCAGTGATTTATTAATGCTTAGAAAAACGAAATCTGATCAGCAACAAAGGAAATAAAATTCTCATCCGCCAAGAGTGAAGTATTGAAACGCCAGTTCCTCCTAGGGGAAGACAAATTCAGAAAAGTCCAGTCAAGAATAAGCGGAGCATGGTCCGATATGATAATACTTTGGTATGCACAGGATTGAACTCTAGAAATTAGGGCATTATCCAAGATGAAATAATCAATCCGAGAGTAAGAATGATGGACATTTGAAAAAAAGGAATATTGAGGGCATAAAAAATTTGCTAAAATTAAATTCTTATTGCATAAAGTGCCCGAGACAATTATATAACGTCCATTCTTATCAGATATAATATAATTTGGAACAAAGGGTACATTCTTATCAATCAAAACAGCTACACATCTTGCCTTTGCCTGAAATGAAGAGTGAAAAATCTGTCCGTTCCACCTACAGTTGAGGCGAGATTGGTCAGTTCTACATAAATGGGTTTCTTGCAAGAAGGCAACCTCTGCTTTGAGCTGTCGAAGATGAGCAAGAACTCTGTTTCTCTTCACCAAATGATTTAAGCCCTTTACATTCCAACTCATAAATCTCAACACTCTACCCATTGAAATAGACAATAGAGGATTGTGAATGAAAATTGGGAATACAGAAAATTACAAAAAAGAAACCAAAGAAACACCAATCACAGAAGATGTAAAGCCAGCATAACGCCACCCCAAAGAAATCTCCAACCCTCCCACCAAATCAACCCAACCCCCAGAAAACATTACTATAACAACAAAACTACCTTCAAAAACAACTACTGAGTCTTTTACACACTAACTTATTTCTCCTTACCTTATATAATCTCAGTCCCTTAAAACAAAATATCCTCAATATGAGACATATAATTAACACTATGCAGTAGGCTTAACATATGAGTAGACCCATGGCATGACGATCCATTAGAATAAAATAATCAGAGTAAACCAAAATGAGTGAAAATGTAGAGAAAAACAAGAGTCTTCCCTAGAACAGCCAAAAACTGTAATAAAAAAAAGACATGCGATTTAGTGCATTTAACATATCTTACTCAACAGGAGCAATCAGATCAGACGCAACAGCACAAAGTCAATAGAAAAATGTCTGTTTGACTCAAATATAAATGTTCGAAGTCAGCAGAACTTAGAAATAGAAATATTGAAGACAATAGAAATGTCCGCTTGACTCAAAACTTTACAAGTGAACATCAAACCATCATTTAACATTCAGAAGGCCCAAAAACGCCCAGTGTTGTAAAGACAATGATGTACAGCCGGCTATCTCACGATATAAACAATATGGAAAAGAAAATATACGGCTTATATAAAGCCCCTCAGCCTGCTCGTCACGGTGGGCGCCCCCCTGCGGACGCCCCCGCTCCCGCGCAGCAGCCTTCCACCAGGCAGCGTCATGGAACCGGTTGCAGACGGGACAGGCAGTTGATGTGCCATGTGAGATGGCGGTTGCTCCACAGACCAAGGGCAGGGTGGCCACTCATGACCGCTCCCCAACCGCTGAGGGACACGTCCGTCACTAGCATTACGCGGCGACAAGGAGCTCCCAGCACCGGGCCCTGAGACAAGAACCAAGGTTGTCTCCACATGTCTAAGGCACGTCGGCATCGCTGCATGACCTTTATCATGCGAAGCGGATTTCCACCTCGGGGAGAACCCCTTGGTCTTGAGCCACCACTGTAGGGATCTCATGTACAGCAGGCCAAGAGGTATCACGTTGGACGCAGCTGCCATCAGACCCAGCAGTCTCTGAAACTGCTTGACAGTGAGTGACCGGCCTTCTCTCACTCTCTTGACTGACGTGAGGATCGACTCTAGCCGAGCAGGGGACATACGTGCCTGCATCGGGGTCGAATCCCAGACCACGCCCAAATAAGTGGTTCTCTGTACTGGAGAAAGCACACTTTTCTTGGCGTTTAGTCTTAACCCCAGCTCTTTCATATGGGCGAGAACGAGATCTCGATGTTGAATCACCAACTGCTCCGATTGAGCTAGAATCAACCAATCGTCGATATAGTTCAGTATTCGGATGCCCTGGAGCCGCAGAGGAGCCAGAGCAGCATCCACACACTTCGTGAAAGTGCGGGGTGAGAGTGCAAGGCCGAAGGGAAGAACCGGTATTGGTATGCTTTGCCGCCAAAATCAAACCTCAGGAACTTCCTGTAAGTGGGAAGGATGGAGATGTGGAAGTATGCATCTTTTAGATCGATCGTGACAAACCAGTCCTCGGACCTGATCTGAGACACAACCTGTTTGAGTGTGAGCATCTTGAACTTCAGTCGCATGACTGAGAGGTTCAACTGACGCAGATCTAAAATGGGACGCAACCCTCCATCCTTCTTGGAACTATGAAGTACCGGCTGTAGAACCCGGACTCTCTTTCGTGAGGAGGGACCACCTCGATGGCCTCCTTCCTCAAGAGAGTGTCTACTTCCTGTTCCATGACCAGAGCCTGCTCGGGGCCCACCAGTGTGGAAATCACCCCGTTGAAGGGCGGCTGAGCGCCGAACTGTATGCGATAGCCTTTTTCTACAGTGCGCAGGACCCATTGAGACACATTTGGCAGTAATTTCCACGCTGCCAAATAGTCTACTAAGGGAACCAGTCTCTCGAGACTGGTCTCTGGTGTACTTAGAGCTGCTAGCTCGGTGCCCTGAAGCGGAGGACCGGCAGGAGACGGCCGAACCAGCTGCTCTATAGACCCCCAAAGGGGCGGCGAGCCTCTCAGCTCCGCTATGTTTCCGGGCAGAAATAACTGAGAGAAGCGCTCACTGGAGACCGCTGCACCCTGGAACTCTGGCAGGGTTGGCAGACTGATCTCCTGAGGGCACACAGGAGAGACGGGCACCGTGTAATGTGGTGTGCCCCGCTCTTCCCCAGAGGGGCCTACGCTCATAATCCCTGGGCCATGCACGTCAGGGCTTCTTGGTTGAGGACTTCTTAGTCTGAAGGAAGGTCCGCTGCTCCCGCCCAGCAGCCCCCTGAGCTCAGATAGGGTCAACCAGAGATGTCTCTCCACCGCCACCAGCGCTGCCATAGACCTGCCAATGGCACGGGTGGTCTCTTTGGTAGCGCGGAGAGACAAATCAGCAGTTCTACGGAGCTCTGTGATGTCATCAGGTCTGAGCTCCTCTCCCTAGCTCTTTTAGCAGGTCGGTTTGGTATGCCTGTAACATTGCCATGGTGTGCAGACACGCACCAGCCTGACCCGCAGCCGCGTACCCCTTAATGTGTGGGACAGACAACACCAAATAAGACTCACAACAGATAGTACGACAGACACACACACAGAGTGCTTGCTGAATGACAAAAAGCTGACGTCGGTTCCACCGCACATGCTTTTAAGCTTCCTGGTCGATTACGTCACACGCCCGTGATGTCTCACCCATCCATTGGACAGATTACACACGTGGTTCAGAGCGCGGTCATGCTGGAGGCGTTCCCAAAGCGTTTCAATGCAGCTCGAGTTCCTGAAGGGGAACTATACAGGGACCATGAGGTAGATGCGTCTTCTCCATTCACGTCTGGAACCGGAAGCCTCTGTTTGCTGAGGAGTTGAAACAAATTAAGAAATTAATTACAAAGCAATCCTTTGTGGTAGAAGTGATAGTACTTTAATGCTTGTAACAAGAAGTAACAAGAGTATACATAAGACTAGATAATGATCTGCAATGACAGATATCATAGTGCCAATGTAGATAACGATCTTACTGAATTTATATTTAGCTTTAGCCAACACTTTTAAATCTGCTTTTATGTCCAGCACTCTGGCTTCTGGTTAACATTGCACTATGGTGGCTGGTGTCTCTTTTTTTCATATTCTGTACAATAGAATCTTTGATAACTAGGGCTATGTCAAAAGGTTTTCTCGGTGAGTGCATCACTGAGGGGGGAGAACAAGTTTAAAGTTCTGGTAGGAACAGGAGGATGGTGTTTTGATGACTATAGCCCTATTTGGACGGTAATTGTTTCTCATGGGGACGTAAGTGATTTCCACCATTTACAGGGGGTAGTTGGTGATTTAATTGCCGTCTGAATCCAGAATGTCGGTGTTTATCTCTCACCACCCGCATAAAAATCCACGGCCGAATTACCTACTGTAATTTGACAAACACCAAGGTCGTGTGGTAATTTAATTGCCATCCGAATCAACATCTCTTCGTTTACGAGAATAAATCGATTCAAAATTCAGTTTAAACCCTTTTTGAGCACCCCCTCTGTAATGATTCATCACTTAAACTGGGATCCATTTGCAGTTTTATTGGTAACTGAATCAGACAAGCAGAGGTCAAGACACAGATAAGGCAGAAATGTAGTGTGGGTAGAGAGGTAAACATTGAGCAGACCTGAGATAGGGGCAGGTGGCGGACAGACAGAAACTTAGACAGGCGTGGGTCAGGGCAGGCGGCAATCCAATATCAATAGTCCGGGAAACAAAGCACAAGTCAAAAGGGCAGGCAGCAATCCGATGAGAAACGATGGGCAGGCAAGGTATAAACACAAGGCAGTCCGAAGGAAACAGGAGTAATGCTCAGAAATGTTCACCGGGGCAAAACAAGACTTCGCAAAGGGCCTGGGTGACACAGTTCTATAAATAGTCCAGATAATGGGGAACAGGTGGGGAATGATAATCAGTGCCAGGTACGGGGCCGATGGGAAATTAGTACCCAGGTGATAGAGCCCTCTGATGGCCCGAAGAGGGAGTTACATAAGTGCTCTCCATAACAGAGCCCCCTCCCTGCGAGCGGCTCCGGAAGTGATCGACGCCGGTGTCTTCCACGTGGTCTGGGGGCCAGTCTTTAGAATGTCATCCACATTCACCCAGGACCTTTCCTCTGGGCCATAGCCTTCCGAGTCGACCAGATATTGGAGCGTTCTCCCCCAGCGTCTGGAATTGAGCAGTTCTCGCACCTGATAGATCTCCACACCTTCCACCGTTATGGGTAGGGGGCCCTCGTCCTCGGGCGCCTCCTCTCCTCCCACACCGGGACCAGCAGCAGGCTTCAACAAAGAGACATGAAATGTGGGAGAGGCACGGTAGTGGTTAGGTAAAGCCAATTCAAAAGATACAGGGGTAATTTGACGAATAATTTGAAAAGGACCCACGTACCTGGGACTGAGCTTGCGGCATGGCAAACGGAGACGGAGGTCACGAGTAGATAACCAGCACTATATTCCGGGCTGGGATGGCAATGCCAGTCAGCCTGAATCTGTTGGCGTCTTACAGCATGCCGCAAGTGCTGATGAGCCTGATTCCACGTCTCCTCACTTCTTTGAATCCAATCATTGACTGTGGGAACGTTAGATGTTTCTCCTGACCAGGGAAAGAGGGGTGGTTGATAACCCAGGACACACTGGAATGGAGTTAACCCAGTGGAGGGTTTACGGAGTGAATTTTGAGCGTATTCGGCCCACATGATATAACAGCTCCATTCCTCCTGATTCCGACTACAATATGATCGAAGGAACCTGGTTAGCTCCCGGTTCAGTCTCTCTACCTGACCATTGGATTGGGGATGGTAGCCCGAGGTGAGACTAACATTGACCTCCAGTGCCTTGAAGAAAGCAGACCATAGACGGGAGGTAAACTGTGGACCCCGGTCGGAGACAATGTCTTCAGGTAAACCATAGAAACGAAAGACTAGATTACATAATTGCTTCGCTGTTTCCAGAGCAGTGGGTAAATTAGGCAGGGGAATGAGGCGATAGGCCTTTGAGAAACAGTCAATGACGGTAAGGATCGTGGTAGGGCCATTGGAATTAGGAAGGTCGGTGATGAAATCTATGGCGATATGTGACCAGGGACGTTGTGGTATGGGTAGAGGCTGGAGTCCTGCTGCTAATAAATGGGAAGGTTTTTGGGTATTACATACGTGGCATTGCCAAATCAGATTACTCTTATTTTTTCCTAGAGATGGCCACCAGAACCGGTTCTGAAGAAGTTGGATTGTCGCGTTAATACCAGGATGACCTGAACAGAGTGAGGTATGGACTTGTGTGATAGTTCCCTCTAGAAGGGCTGCAGGGACAAACAACTTATCTTGGGGACATTCGGTCGGGACGTCTAGTTCGGTATTGGCCTGCTCAATCTCAGTAATAATGTTCTACTGGATTGGTGATACAATGAGAGTTGGGGTAATAACATTCTCTGGCATACTGGGTTCAGAGTCTTTCTCAAATTGCCGTGACAGAGCGTCCGCCTTTGTGTTCTTCGAACCTTGCTGGTAAATGACAATGAAATCGAATCTGGAGAAGAACAGAGACCATCTTGCCTGTCATGGATTGAGTCTCATAGCCGTCTTTAAGTACTCCAGATTGCGATGATCAGTTAGTACATTGAATGGATGTCTCGCTCCCTCCAGCCAATGAAGGCACTCCTCGAGTGCAGCTTTAATGGCCAGTAACTCTCTGTCACCAACGTCATAATTTTATTTATTTATTTATTTAGTCATTTAGAAGACGCTTTTGTCCAAAGTGACTTACAAATGAAGGCAATAGAAGCAATCAAAACCAACAAAAGAGCAACAGCATGCAAGTGCTATGACAAGTCTTGGTTAGCCTAACGCAGTACACGTAGCAAGGTTTTTTTTTTTTTTTTTAAAGAAAACAAGTAGATAGAAAAAAGAAATCTAGGTTTTTTTTGTTTGTTTTTTTAAGAAACAAGTAGATAGAATAGACAAAAGAAAGCTAGTGTTAGTTTTTCAAGAAAAGCTAGCAGTTACAGAATAAATATTCAGTTGATAGAGGGTCAAGTGTGTGTGTTTTTTTAAATAAAAGGAAGACAGATAGATAAAATAGAATTAGAATAGAGAGTGCTAGAGTTAGAGGGTCAAATAAAGATGGAAGAGATGTGTTTTTAGCTATTTCTTGAAGATGACTAAGGATTCAGCTGCTAGGATTGAGTTGGGCAGGTCATTCCACCAGGTGGGAACAGTTAATGAAAAAGTCTGTGAAAGTGATTTTGTGCCTCTTTGTGATGGCTCAGTAATGCGTCGTTCACTTGCAGAACGTAAGCTTCTAGAGGGCACATAGGTTTGAAGTACTGAATTTAGGTAAAGAGGTGCAGAGCCAGAGGTAGTTTTGTAGGCAAACATTAATGCCTTGAATTTTATGCGAGCAGCTATTGGTGGCCAGTGCAAATTGATGAACAGAGGTGTGACATGCGTTCTTTTCGGCTCATTAAAAATTAACCTTGCAGCGGCATTTTGGATTAATTGTTGCGGTTTGATGGAATTGTCTTTTAAGACCAAGAGAGCATTGAAATAGTCAAGTCTGGACAGAACAAGAGCTTGAACAAGGAGTTGTGGTGCATGTTCCGAATGAAAGGGCCTGATCTTCCTAATATTGTATAAAGCAAATCTGCAGGACCGGGCAGTTTTAGCAATGTGGTCTAAGAAATTCAGCTTATCATCAATCATAACTCCAAGGTTTCTGGCAGTTTTTGAAGAAGTTATGGTAGATGAGCCTAACTGGAAGGTGAAATTGTGATGAAGTGATGGGTTTGCTGAAACTACAAGTAGTTCTGTCTTAGCTAGGTTGAGTTGAAGGTGATGGTCCTTCATCCAGCAAGAAATGTCTGTTAGACATGCTGAGGTGCGAGTAGCTATCGTTGGATCATCAGGATGGAATGAGAGGTAGAGTTGAGTGTCATCAGCATAGCAGTGATATGAAAAGCCATGTTTCTGAATGACAGAACCGAGTGATGCCATGTAGACAGAGAAGAGAAGTGGGCCAAGAACTGAGCCCTGAGGCACCCCAGTAGCTAGATGTTGCGACTTGGATACCTCACCTCTCCAAGATACCTTGAAGGACCTATCTGAGAGGTAAGAGTCAAACCACTGGAGTGCGGTTCCTGAGATGCCCTTTCTCAATAGGGTTGACAGGAGGATCTGGTGGTTGACCGTATCAAAAGCAGCGGACAGATCCAGCAAAATAAGTAATGAAGACTTGGAAGCCGCTCTAGCAAGTCTTAGGGCTTCAACAACGGAGAGCAAGGCAGTTTCGGTCGAATGTCCACTTCTGAAGCCAGACTGGTTGCTGTCCAGGAGGTTGTTCTGTGTTAGAAAGGCAGAGACTTGGTTGAACACAACTCATTCAAGTGTGTTTGCAATGAAAGGTAGAAGGGAAACCGGTCTATAGTTCCCATAAAAGAGTTGGGTTAAGAGTGGGTTTCTTAAGAAGTGGGTTTATATGAGCCTGTTTAAATGCTGAGGGAAAAACTCCAGTGTGAAGGGATGTGTTAACAATGTGTGTGAGTGCAGGTACAACTGCAGGAGAAATAGCTTGAAGGAGATGAGATGGAATAGGATCAAGCGGACAAGTAGTAGGATGACTGGAAAGGATGCGTTTAGAGACTTCGACTTCTGCCTCAGAGAGTGGAGAGAAGGATGTGAACGAGTGTATATGTTTGCTGGTAAAATGTGTTTGACAGTTTGTGGTGTGGAGAATTGTGCAGTGAGGTTTGTAATTTTATTAATGAAGAATGTGGCAAAGTCGTCAACTGTTAGAGTTGATGAAGGAGGGGGAGGAGGAGGACAAAGGAGGGAGGAAAATGTTTTAAAGAGCATGCGAGAGTTAGGCGAATTGTTAATTTTGTCGTGATAGTATGTCCTTTTAGCAATGGAGACATTAGCAGAGAAGTCAGAGATGAGTGATCGATATAAATTAAGGTCAGTAGGATTTTGTGATTTGCGCCATACCCTTTCTGCAGCCCTGAGCTTATAACGATGTTCACGGAGAACGTCAGATAGCCAAGGGGCAGAAGGGGTGGTACGGGCTGGCCTGGAAGATAAGGGGCAGAAAGTATCTAAACAAGACATCAGAGTGGAACAGAAAGTATCAGTAGCACTGTTAGCATCAAGAGATGATAACTGTTTAGGGGGAGGAAGCGAAGATGAAACCATAGCAGATAGCCGGGAGGGTGAGAGTGAGCGTAAGTTACGTCGAAAAGTGACATGTGGAGGGGTATGTTTTTTTTCAGGAATCATGTTGAGGTTAAGAGTGAGGAGGAAGTGATCCGAGGTGTGCAGTGGAGTAACTAGCACATGTTCAGTGGAGCAGTGTCGTGTGTAAATAAGGTCCAGTTGGTTGCCTGATTTGTGCGTAGCCGTAGTTAACACTCTCTTGAGATCAAAATAGTGTAAAAGATTAGCTCCTTGGTTTAAGCTTTTATTTTGAATTTCAGCTTTTAGGGAATCGATTCTTAAGATTCTAAATTAGTATGATCAATTGATATTAATCAAAACGTCCAACTTATACCTTATCTAACAATCGTCCAGCGAGTTGTTAGATTTCAGTATATCTGAGAAATTCTGTTTATTCTCGTGGCCACGATATAATAATACAGAATTATTTAAATAACCTTATGACAGTTATGAGCATAGGTAACGTAATCTGGGCAAAGTTTGATTTGAATATTACACAACAGAACACAGAACACTTCTCTATAAATCAAACAAGAGTTTTTTTGCTATCTTACTAAAATACATGAACTAAGCTAAATAACACAAAACAAAATACATACATACACACAATGCATTGTTGCAATCTGAGAATGATTAAAATATAGCACTGTTTTGCTATTTCCACACGATTTTACCCGTGCCGATCATCAAGAGGAGAACTCTAGTGTCTTTACTTTAGAGATAAATACCACACGATTCAGCCACTTTATAGAGATTTTGTTTGATACTTGCTTTAAGTTGAGATGATCTGTGTGGCTTGAGGGAATCCCGCGCGTCGTTGCGTGACGTCACTCTGGGGATGCCCTTCGTTGGTTGTTGGCTGCTCGGTGCTGTTTGACGCTCGAAGTTCTTCTCGTGTAGCTTCAGACTTTCAAGGGTTTCTTCAGAGATTTGACTAAGTGTTGGTTCAATGTTCAAACTCGGCCAGATGTTAAAGGCTGAGAGCTCTTCTGGAGCAGCTCCAAGTTTCAAGAAGCGCACGATTTTCAAGCAGAGAGCAGAGAGAGAGCGAGCAGCAGCTGGGAGACAGTATTAGACCGGAGATTTCGGTCCCTCCCACTCGATGCTCTTCCAATGGAATAGTTCTTGTAGGGCGGAGCTCCGCCCCGTACGGCTCAGTTTTCGTATGTAAATACTTTGCTGAGTTATTTTGTCAAATGAAGAACATATCTTAGCAGATTCCTAGAAGTGTTTTAATCATACATTAGGATCAGAAAAGTCAACTTTCATTTACACCAACTTGTTGCATTTATCATGGCCGTTAAAATGAAACCAAATTCAGAATATTTCCTACACGTTAATAGTTTTCCTGCTACAACACACAAAGGGGTTCAAATTAAAGATTAAAAACAACACATCATGCATATGATACTAGAAGTCTAGTACTCCTGTACAGGAGAAAATTATACCTCAAAAGATTACAAAAATACCATAGATTCCAATAACACAGCAAGTTTATAAATAACATAAAATACACATTGATATATTTTGTCTCTTGAAGATATTGCTTTAATAGCACAGTAGCTATTATTAATTGTCTTTTGGAACACTTTATAAAAGTCTTTGAGTCCTTTTAGCAAAGTTGACAAAAGTTTGTGTGTTCTTTGTTTGTCCAAACAGAAACTGAGGGGTGTTTCAGTTTGGAATGTGAGAGAAACGGGAGGTCAGGAAGGTCACTTTGGGGCTGTATCTGTAAAACCTCAACACTCTGACTTTTCCCGTAAAACAGTCTTTGTTCTTGATACCATCACTGAGTTACTGCGTTAAACGATCAGGGGATCCATAAAGTTTGTCGCTGGAACATTAGCAGAGGTTTCGTCCTGTTTCGGTCGAGTTATGGTTAAGTGATAAGAACCAAGTGAAGTCCTGTTTTAAACCACATTCACGATGTTCTTCTCCAATTTCTCCTTGTTTCAACAAAGTCTCTTGAGATAAGGAGGTTTTATGGCAGGAAATCGGAACTCAGGAATGTATTGTTGCACTTTGTGTGTGTGTGTGTGTGTGTTCTTTTCCTCCACAAAGGCATTACAACAGGGAAAAGTTATGTCACAGATTAAGAAAATATCATTGGTTACAATAACACAGAAAGCTTAATTTCATTTCATAAGATACAACCAGCAATATATATGTATTGTCTGTATCTATATTATATATATATTGCTTCTAATAGCAGCAATGATTATAATTAATTGTCTTTTTGGAACACTTAAGAAAAGTGTTGAGTCTTGTTCTGTTAAAGAACAGAAAGGCACATTTCCTTGGAATGTCCGGGGAGGACGGGAGGTCAAGAAGTCAATTTGGGTGTGCATCTGCTGAGCTTCAACACTCGGACTTCTCCCGTAAAACAGTCTTTCTTGTTGATACCATCATTGAATTATTGCGTTAAACGATCAGGGAATCCATAAAGTTTGTCGCTGGACCATTAGCAGATGTTTCCCTCAAAGCTCTCCTGGTTTCTAGAGGTTTCCTTAAGATGATAACCCGATAGCATGGCAGGAAATCGGCCACCCAGTTGGGTGAGGTGCTGTTCATTTGTCAATTGTTACGACTTGCAGATAGTGAAGAAAGAAGTTCTTTGAGCCTAAGGAATGTGCTCGCAATTATGGTGTGTGTGTGCGTTCTCGCTTCCCCAAGGCATTACAAGAGGCTAGTAGAGTGTGGAAGTCTGCAGCCTGGGTTTTATCTAGGTATAATTTCTCTCCGTTGGGCTGAGATTACGGGAATAATATGCACATGGAAACATTTTCGCTGGTGAACCCTGACGTTGGCACAGAACTGCTCCTATTCTGATGTTGGAAGCGTCAACCTCCACTATGAAAGTTAAATCAGGTTCAGGGTGGTGCAATATGGGAGCGGTGGTGAACCGTTGCTTTAATTCCAGAAAATCTTCTTGGGTAGTGGACGACCAGTGAAGACGACTAGAACCCTTCCTCGTCATATTTGTGAGCAGAGCAGCTACTGAACTGAAACCTCTGATGAAGCGGCGATAAAAATTGGCAAACCCGGGAGATCACGTGACCCTTCGACTTCGATGCACGCGTAGTCTTTCGCTCTGCTGACTTTGTCAAACATTTTATTATCCTGTCAGTAAATTTCGAACCATTTTGCATCGGACTCATCATGAGTGCTTCAACAGTCAAAGGCGATCGGAAAAGAGAGATTGGGCAATCGCCAATAAAGAAAAAATTCAGGGATTCCACCATCTCCAGAGAGGATATCGACGAGGCTATTGCTAACGGTATCAAGCTGGCATTTAAAGAACAACAAAGCACTTTGGATTCGGTTGTGACTTCGGCAGTAAGAGATTCTGTGGACTCTGTGCTGATTCCAGCATTACGTAAACTACGTGAGGACATACAAGCGACTAACAATTCTGTTAAAGAGCTAAGAGAGGAGTTTGAGGCCATGGCTGCCGCGGCGAAGCAGACACGTGACCGCGTTGATTCTGTTCAGACAACTGCACGTGAGGACAGGAATGCAGTCACGGATTTAAGAAATCAGCTAGAGCGACTCACCGAGAAGATGACGGATATGGAGGATAAAAGCAGGAGAAATAACGTACGGCTTGTGGGGTTACCAGAGGGGATGGAGGGCTCCGATGTGGCTGGTTTCCTCAGAATTAATCTTTCCAAGTGGATTCCTTCCCTGAAAGGTCGTAACATCGAGATTGACCGGGCGCATCACGTGTATGACGGAAGGAAAAACTCGGCCGCGTACTCTTATCTTCCGTGTGCTAAGATGGCATGACAGATTGGAGATTCTGAAAGGTGCTCGGCAGGCTTATCCGGTGAAATGCATGCAGGACAATGTCACGCTACTATTTTTTCCTGACTTTAGTCCAGTTACAGCTGCCAAGAGAAAAAGCTTGGTTCCGGTTTTGAGGTCGATGACGGCGCTTGGTCTCCACCCCTTCCTCGCTTATCCTGCGGTAATTAAACTACGGCATGGGGGTGAACAGAGATGCTTCAATTCTCTTCAGAAAGCGGAGGATTTTGTCGGCTCCCTGTCACAGAGTGGGACATTTGCTGCGGATCCACAGGGCAGTGGGGGGGTGGTGGCTGCCCTTTCTTCGACCTGACGGGAGGGGCTTGGAGGCCGGTATGGAGGAGATGGTGGCGGGAGGGATATGGATCTCTCCTCCTGGGATAGTATTTTTATTTATTCTATACAGTTGTCCCTTCGCTGGTAAGACTAACCCCCCCTTTTTTCTTTCTTTTTTTTCTGGAGGGGACTAATGGAGAGTAGGTTTCATTACAATAATGTTTTGGTTATGTGAGCCTTTTGGGGGGCTTGTTGTGGGCTGAAGTGGATCGGTCACGGATCATCACAAGTTTTTGTTGCTCAATCAGACCTATGTTCTCGGTAACGTGCGGCCTGAATTGTTTTTGTCTATAGTTGTTGGTCATTTCTGTCTATGTTGCTTTTATTTTTTACAACAGATATTCATGCTTTTATTTACTTTACCTTGTTTTTAAGGGGATTTTTCATCTAGGTGTTTTGATAACTAGAACGCACACTAACGTTTACATGTCATTTACAGAATGGGAGTGCTGTTGCTTCTTTTCATTTGTTGAATACAATTTTGAGATTATGAATATTTAATGTATACTCTAAATATTTTATTACTGAATGTGACGGGCTTAAATTCTGCTGTTAAACAAACCTGTGTGTTAGAATACTTACTCCGTAAATCTATTTCTGGTGCCCTGATATGTAACACTGCGTCTTACTTTTCTTCATGTCTTTTTGGAGTGTCCTGGGGTCATGGATCTGTTGACGCATGTAGACCTGGTTTTGTCTTCCTCACTGCGGACTGATTGCTTTGCTGATACAAGTGTGTGCCTTCTTGAAACTTAATGCAAAGGAGAAGGCTGTTTGCTGGTTTTGCGGCCGCGAGGAGGACGATGATGTAGAACTGGTGTGAACCGCACGTTTGTGGAGAGGCATATTGGATTGCATATTATGATTACTTTTTTCTTTTTTTTCTAACATATGTGATTATATAAAGGAAGGACCTGTTTTGTTGTTACTTTTTCCCTCCCTCTCTCTCTCCCCTTTGATTGGACCTTTAAAACATGGAGTGTGTGTCTGTTGTTTTGTTTTGTTTGTTTTGAGTGGATGTTATGTTGTGATGTTGTGTGTGAAAAAATAAATAAAAATGTTGATAACAAAAAAAAAAAAAAATTGGCAAACCCCAGCAATCATTGCAGCTCTTTAATGGTAGATGGCAGTGGCCACTTAAGGACTGCGTTAACCTTGCTTTCATCCATAGCAACGCCCTCACGGCTAATCACGTAGCCCAGGAGAGAGAATGATGTTAGATGAAACTCACATTTCTCTGCTTTGGCGTAAAGTTGATGTTTGATTAAGCGTTTGAGAACTGCCCTGACCTGTTGAATATGCTCTTCAAGGGAGTCGGAGTATATCAGGATATCATCAATGTAAACAATGACTTACTTGTTGAGCATATCTCTGAAAACGTCATTTATGAATGACTGGAAGATGGACGGACTTCCAAGTTCCTCTTGGATGTATTTATTCATGGCTTCAGATTCTGGTTGTGACAAGGGAAATATTCGGCCTTTCGGTGGATTGGAACTGGGCAGAAGATCGATCGCGCAGTCAGAGGATCTGTGAGGAGGCAGTTGAGAGGCTTTGGATTTACTAAATGCTTCACTTAAATCATGATATACGTTGGTAACCACGGAATGTCTGTCTCTGTAACACTAACAGTTCGGAGATGAAGGGGGTTGATGCTAGAAATACAACTGGAAAAAAAATTCTCATTCCAGCTGATTGTCTGAGATTCCTGCCAGGAAATGTTGGGGTTATGCTTCCGGAGCCACGGTAATCCTAGAACGATGGGTGCATGAGAAGTAGAAATGAGGTAAAACTGAATAGTCTCTTGATGAAGAATTCCCGTTGTCATGTTAAGTTTCGATGTTAAAGGGGTGGTTGATTGGTTTTTTTCTAGGCTTGATTGTGTTTATGGGGTGCAGTCTAGCATGTGTTCATGCTTGGTTTTTTTAAAAATGCATTATTTTTCACATAATTTACCTTTATTCCACACCTCTCTGTCCCTTCTCTGACAAACGCCTCGATTTATTTCCTGGTTTTATGAAGCTTCTCCTTCAGAAATACGCGATGGGCTGAGATTGGTTAGCTGGCTCAGTGTGTTGTGATTCGCTAAACTCTGCATGTTCTCTCTACATTCGCCTCTACTGCATGTCTAAACGTCCCGCCCCACACCTCAGTGGCATGTGCTCCGGTTGAATTGTAAACAGTGGCGTTGTCTATAATGCTTATCAATTTGAGCCCGATTGAGACCCAGAGGATATTAGTGAAGAGGATCGTGCAGAACTTGTGCAAGCACGACTCTTAATGGTATGTTTGGTTGTTGTTGTCTCATACTTTTAAATACGCTGCTATTTGTAAATGCTACTGCTTCTGTTAGCTTTTAATATACGGTTTTATCCTGATTAAAGCTTTAATACAGCACAGCAACCGCACGCTTGTCCATTTATAATGCTTCTCATTGCAGTGTGAAAATAAGTGTATAATTGGAACAGTTTGTTGGAGCTGATCTGACGATCTGAATGAGAGAGAGAGAGAGAGAGAGAGATGCAGAGCAGGGCGACACGAGTAACAGTATTAAGAACTGCTGCTTTAATGATTTTGAAACTTGTGAATCCATTAGAATCGTTAGAAGACAGAATCGCGATTCATATGAATAGATTTTTACGTGCATCCCTAGTTTTCTCTTCCTCTTCTCTAAAGCAGCGCAGCATGGCCTCGCCCCCTTTGATGCATGTTCCCGGGGGCAGGGTTTATCTGGGTCCGTGACGTATCAGACCCGGGAAGTAACTCGTTGTAGTCCCTTACCAGTCGTTTTTGTAGGCATTAAACTGCCAGAATTTTAAAAGACAATATCTCCGTTTGCATTGAACTTTCAGCGCCGCAACTCTGCAGATATTGTTTATGCTCAAACAGCAACATTACACACTAACTAATGTTAAAAAAGTGAAATTGCAATCAACCACCCCTTTAAATGAGTCATCTTTCCTGTACCCGTCGACCGCCTCGACTGCCAAAGGAGAGAAACATCTTATTAGAGAGATATTACGTTCTAGGGCAAAGTCTAATGACATGAAATTCCCAGCTGCGCCAGAGTCTAACATGGCGCGTACCGATACAGTTCCCGTGGGGCGAGTGAGGGTGACAGGAACAGTAATGCAGTTATCAATATTGAGAGCGAGAATGGGAACACTCACCCGGGTCGCGGGGTCTCGGCAAGAACGAGCGGGGCCAGATTTGCCGCAGTAGAGACACAGCTGGTGATTAATGCAACAATCTCTCTCTTCAGGCGAGATGTGATAGATGTCGACTTGCATGGGTTCGTGGTTATCAGAAACTGTCATCATTGGTGCTCGTGTTGAGGGGCGTCGAGATCTGAGAAGATTGTCAATCTGAATCGTGAGGTCAATAAACTGATCTAGAGTTCTTCCCTCAACTCTGCATACTAACTCGGTCTGCAAGTCGTGATTCAATCCTTTTCGGAATTGCACTTTCAGAGTATCCTCCATCCAAGTTGTCTGAGCGGCGAGTGTACGAAAAGAAAGGGCATACTCCACTGCAGTTCTCCTACCCTGGGTCAGTGTTAGCAGTTGTTCATCTGCACTCCGACCATCCTTTGAGTGATCGAAGACCTCCCGGAATCATTGTAGGAAATCAGCGAACGTGGGAAATGGAGATCTGCCACCTCTCCATACTGCCGTCATCCATTCCAGAGCTTTCCCGGTGAGTAGCGAACGAACAAATTAAATCCTCCCCTCCTCAGTAGAATATAAGGCTGGCTGTTGATTAACGAATAGGGTACATTGGAGAAGGAATCCCTTGCACTGAGCAGGGTTACCTTTGTACTTTTCAGGGAATGCTAAGCGGGGACTCACGCTGGATGTTTGGGCTGATGCAGCTGCAATGGCGGCGTTAGTGTGAGGCAACGAGAGCTCAGGTGGAGATACGTGCAGTGTTTGTAGCGTCTTGACTAATTCCTCGGTGAGGGTAGTGAGTTTCTGCAGCTGATGATGATGAGTGGTTAATTGTGTCACTTGCGCGGACAGTTCTGATGACAGATGATAAATCGCTGCTGGATCGTGATGCGGCGAAGTCTTCTGTAATGATTCATCACTCAAACTGGGGTCCATTCTTTCTTTCTTCTCTTTGGCACTCAACGGAGGTGGTCGCATTTTTTCACTCCCCGTCCTCGCCCTTATTTTCCCTGCCTGCTCTCCTGTCTCATCTCGTCTCGTCTTCTATTGAGAGACTCTCTCTGCAATGCTCACCAAACTGAAAAATTATGGATTTGATCAACTGGTCTCTCAACGCAATTGACACCGAAGATATCTACCTATTCGGAACCATGATAACAGGTCTTCTGCTGATTGGATTAGGCTTTGCCCTGGGTTATCGAAGAATTAAGAAAACGGGAACAGCTGTCCAAAGCCTCACAAGGCTGCCCGTCATGATTGAAGCAATGGGAAGAGCGGTCAGCATTGAGACTGAGACTATTAACCGCAATATGGATTCTATCATGGAGAAGCTCACGGCTTTGCAAAGGAAATTTGATCATGGAGATCAGAATTGGACAAAGAGAGTAGCCGTGGAATTGGAATGCGGTTACTCGCCCCAAGACTAAACAACTGCAATCTTATCTTTTGGCTCCCCTGAACCAGCACTGGCCTTGGCCAAGGCTGCTGCTGGAAAATCAACCCTGGGAAGAGCACTGAAGTGAGACGCTCTTGCGTTCCTCCCCGATCAGACACCTGCTGATTACACATACACACACATACACACATACTGATTACAAACTATTACACATACACACACACATATGCATTCACTTCCCCAATCCCGATCCCACGCCTCCGTCGCTTTGAACCGCCAGCCTGACAAGCGGGTCTGTGACTAGCGCTGCTGGGTTAGCTGCTGGACCGGATGGCTGCTTTTGGAGCTGGATTACCTCCCCTGTTGCAAAGTCGTGTGTCTATGGTGTATTATGTGCTTTTTGCTGAGGTGTTTTTCCTGTTCTCACACTGTACTCCCCAAGGAGCATAGTCTGGGGGTTATTTTTTTCCTCCTCTCTCTCCTCTTGTTTGCTGTATTTTTCTTCAAAAAATCCCTGCATTTCACTGCTGATTGTACTCTGTATGATTGTGTATGTGACAAATAAACCTACCTTGACCTTGACCATTTGCTGTTTTATTGGTAACTGAATAAGACAAGCAGAAGTCAAGACACAGATAAGGCAGAAATGTAGTGTGGGCAGAGAGGTAAACATTGAGCAGACCTGAGATAGGGGCAGGCGGCGGACAGACAGAAACTTAGACAGGCGTGGGTTAGGGCAGGTGGCAATCCAATATCAATAGTCCGGGAAACAAAGCACAAGTCAAAAGGGCAGGCAGCAATCCGATGAGAAAACGATAGGCAGGCAAGGTATAAACACAAGGCAGTCCGAAGGAAACAGGAGTAACGCTCAGAAATGTTCACCGGGGCAAAACAAGACTTCGCAAAGGGCCTGGGTGACACAATTCTATAAATAGTCCAGATAATGGGGAACAGGTGGGGAATGATAATCAGTGCCAGGTACAGGGCCGATGGGAAATTAGTACTCAGGTGATAGAGCCCTCTGATGGCCCGAAGAGGGAGTTACAGAAGTGCTCTCCATAACACCCAAACACTGTACGGTAAATGTTGTACTTCGGTGTAATTTGCATACATATTTATTTCTGAAATGCTGGCAAGTATTTAAAAGAACAATATATATATATTATATATATATATTATTTTTGCTTTTGAACTGTAATATAAACAAAGAAATACAAAACACAAATCCTACACAACTTGTTACACAAGACAAGACAATACAAGACAAAAGGAGAAAAAAAAAAAAAAAAAAAAAAAAAAAAAATTACAATGGGATGATACAGGATATCAGTTATCAGTTATTATCAGGATGTCAGTTATTACAATGTAAAACCTCACTCGAAAAGAGAATCCATCAAAAGAGAAGACACTATTGAAGTGTCTTCCATATATCGGAAAAGGGGTTGCCAAATTTTATGAAATACTTTACTTTTATTTCTTAGCCAGTATGTTAATTTTTCCAAGGGTACACAGTTATTAACCTCAGATAACCATAGACTTATGGGAATAACAGTATCAGACTTCCACTTAATTGCAATGCACTTCTTAGCAATTATTAGCAAAAATTATGTGAGTCTTATGGCATAATCTTGAGTAATATTGGAAATGGTGTAATTACCCAATAAACATACTTCCGGGTCTGTTGGAAAACTGACTCCATGGACATCAGAGATAAAGTTACATACTTTTTGCCAAAATTCCTGAACTAGAGGGCAGGTCCATGTGGAATGTAAAAAAGTTCCCTCCTCCACACCACATCTAAAGCAAAGAGGTGAATTTTTTTATTAAACTTATGAAGTTTGATGGTGTTATATACAATTGATGGAGGAAGTTAAATTGAATCATTCTATATCTAGAATTTAAGTATGATGTAACCACATGATGTACACAGTTCCCGCCATGTTTCACCTTCAATGCTAATGTCCAAGTCACATTCCCATCTCACTTTAGATTTGTCTCAGGCAATGGTTTATTTATCATAAGAGAATTATATACTCTAGAAATGATTTTGTATAACGGTCGGCTCGAGTAGACAAATTGATCCAGTTGTGTTAAACTAGGTAGTTTCAATTGGGTTTTAACTCTTAGAAAGTCCTGCAATTGCAAGTACCTAAAAAAATCCTTATTGTCTAAATTGTATTTGATTTTAAGATGCTCAAAAGACATCAGTATTCCATCCTCAAAACACTGTTCTAGACGAGAGATTCCTTTGTCTGCACATTTTTTAAAATGCTTATCCTGAAAACATTTTTGGAGAAATCTATTGTTCCATAATGGTGTCTTTTTTTTCTCAATTTCTCATCCCATTTGTATAAAATATCTGAGGGGTCATTCTCTTTTAATTCACATAATTTTATTTTAAACCACGAGGGGATGAACTCACTCCCAGATATCTGAGCCAGATATCTGGAGTGTGCTGCCCACCAGTACATTTTAAAGTTGGGTAACTTTAATCCACCTTGATTATACTCTAAAGTCAGTTTTTCAAGACTTAATCTGGGTGTTTTACCATGCCATATAAAACGTCTGATCAAGCCATGAAGAGAAGAAAAAAAAGTTGTTGGAATATGGATTGGGAGAGACTGAAAAATATATAAGAATTTAGGCAATATATTCATCTTGATGACATTAATCCTACCCAATAATGTAAGAGGCAGATCCATCCAATGGGACAGGTCACTCCCCACTTTCTCCAGGGCTTTACGTAAGTTAAGCTTATAAAGATTTTTCAAGTCCCCATCTACATAAATGCCAAGGTATTTAATGACAGCAGGTGAAAATTTAAAAGGAAGTTTGCCACTGACCGTTTTATATTGAAATGTGGATAAAGGCAATATTTCGCTTTTATCAAAGTTGACCTTATAACCGGAAAATTGACTGTACAAATGTAGTAGTTTCTGCAGATGTATAAGAGAATCTGTCGGGTTGGTTAAGAATAAGAGAATATCATCGGCAAAGAGTGATATTTTATGTATTTCAGAGCCAATATAGAATCCTTTAATATTAGAAATAATTCTAATGGCTTCAGCTAGTGGTTCAATTGCTAATACAAAAAGGGCTGGGCTAAGTGGACAGCCCTGCCTGCATCCTCTAAACAGGGGAAATGGGGCAGAGATTACTCCATTTGTAATAATTTTAGCTCGGGGAGATTTATAGAGAGATCGAATTAAATCAATACATTTTACACCAAATCCAAATTGTTCAAGCACACGAAATAAGTATGACCATTCAACATGGTCAAATGCCTTTTCGGCATCAAGAGAGATGGCAACTCCAGGTGTTCGATTGATGTTAGCAAAGTGTATTATATTAAAGAATCGTCTTAAGTTATCTGAGGATAACCTATTCCGTATGAAGCCTGTTTGATCTGGGTTCATGAGTGAGGGTAGATGTTTTTCTAGTCTCCTGGCTATCATTTCAGTTACTATTTTGTAATCAGTGTTAAGAAGTGAGATTGGTCTATATGAACCGCACTGTACTGGGTCTTTCCCCTTCTTATAAATAACTGAAATGATAGCGTTAGAAAATGAGTCCGGGAAGCACCTGTCATTTCTAGCTTGGTCTAACACATCCATTAAATATGGTGTGAGCATGTCTTTAAATGTTTTATAAAACTCAGGGGGGAAACGTCCTCCCTTGGAGATTTATTGGATGGTAATGACTGTACTGCTTCGTTCAATTCTGTAATAGAAAACAGTCTATCCAAGGAATAACTATTTTCTTCCGTTAAGGATGGTAGGTCAACAGTAGTGATACATTTTTTCATTTGAGACATCGTCACTCACTTGAGAAGAGTACAGTTCTTTATAAAACTCTCTAAATGTACTATTTATCTCTATAGGGTTATAAGTAATATTTTTGCCAGTGTCTATGGAACTCATTATTTGTTTGTTTTCATCTGTCTTGAGTTGCCATGCTAGCACCTTGTGTGATTTCTCTCCAAGTTCATAGTAACATTGCCGTAATCTTGTTATGGTCCTCTCTGCCTGATATGTATTCAGGGTATTATATTCCCTTTTCTTATTAAGTAAATTCCTATGTAAGCATTTAGAAGGGTTTTTTGGTAGACTTTCTCAAGATCAGTGATTTCAGCTTCGAGATTTTCCAATTTACTATTCCCCTGCTTTGCTAACCCTTTGGTATATGCAATACATTGTCTTTTAATGTAAGCCTTTAATGTTTCCCACAAAAATAAATTTGTTTGTACAAGAGGGTTTATTTGTAAGGGTAAAAACATTAATTTGTTCTTTGATAAAAGTAACAAAATCATCTTGATTAAGGAGTGTAGATTTGAACCTCCATCTATAGGTTCCTCTTATTTTGTCAGGCATAGATAGCGACATAGCAAATGGGGAATGATCACTCAGTAAGCGGGGAAGATAGTCAACTGCTAGCACATGATGTGCAAGTTGAACAGGTAGCAAAAAAATGATCTATCCTTGTATGTGTATTATGGGGGTGAGAGTAAAACGAGTAATCTCTATCACTTGGATGGATCTGCCTCCATATATCGACTAGCTTTAAATCTTTCATAAAAGTCTTGGAAAGTTTAGCTGCTTTAGTGGGGGGTTGTGGTCTAAGTGAAGATCTATCCAGCACAGAATCCATACAAAAATTAAAATCCCCACCTACCAAAATCCAACCAGGTGCTTGGGCAATCAAAAGAAAAAATAGTTTGCATAAACAAATGGTCATCATAGTTTGGTGCGTATATGTTTTAAAAAGTACACTGTTCTGAATATATAGAACCTTGTACTAATATATATCTTCCCAATGGGTCTTTAACCATTTTGACAATCTAAATGGAACATTTTTATTAATCAATATTGCAGTTCCCCTTGATTTGGAATTAAATGAAGATGCAAAAACCTGTCCTACCCACTCTCTCTTGAGTTTCTGATGTTCATGAGCTATTAAGTGTGTTTCTTGTAAACACACAATATCTGCTTTCTGTTTTTTTTAAGATATGTATATACCCTTTTCCTTTTTATTGGGCTATGCAAACCATGTATGTTAAACGTTACAAACTTTAATGGGCTATTCATATGGCTGCTTAAGTGTTAGTTAAACTTTTTTCTCGGATATTTGAAAAATAATACAGAGACCTGTATTTCCCCAAACAGTGTTTGAGAGAGAGAGGACGGGAGGAGAGAAAAAAAAAGAAAAAAAAACACGAAACGTGTATGAACACTTAAACTCCACTCTGCGCAGTTGTCGACTTAGAACAATGCCGGCAAACAAGTAAACAAATTCTACGGAAAAACACATTTGCTCCTTTACCATCCTGAGCAATCAAAACCTGCTGCCGACCGAGCTCCTTAACTCTAACAACAACACTGAACTATAAGAGTTATTTTCCATATAAAGTGATGTTACAAATTTCTTCATGTTCCTTCGGATTAACATAATATAAAATAAAGCAGAGGGCATTTTGCCGCGTACCTCCCGTAGTATAAGTTATGTTCTTTTTGGATGGAATTACAGCAGTCCTTAGGAACACAACAGTCAAAAAAACAGACTGAATAGTTGGTCTTCCAGATATTTAAGCGCCTCGCCGGGTGTCTCAAAGAACCGTGATTTCCCGTCCTCCGTTAGGATCTTAATGTGAGCAGGATGAACCAGGTAGCAAGAGACCTTCCGTTACTTAAGTGCTTTCAGAGCTGGGATCATTTGTTTGTGCCTCTTAGCTAGGTCCGGACTCATATCAGGAAAGATGCTAATTATTTTCCCGTCCATGGTTATTTCTCCCTTCTGTTTGGCGAGTCGCAGGATTTTTTCCCGATCTTGGTAGCGAAGTAGTCGGACCAGAATGGGTCTCGGAGGTTTATCAGGATTCGGCACTGGGTTCAGAGTGTGATGAGCCCGCTCTATTTCCAGTTGTTCAGAGAAATGTTGCGCGCCTAAAACGTTAGGCAGCCACTCGCTGAAGAATTTAACTTCCTCGCTTCCTTCGCTGCCTTCCTTCATACCACTATACATATGTTGCTGCGTCTGCTGTAATTTTCAAGGTATTCCACTTTATCTTTTAAAGTATCGTTCTCTTGCCTGATCACTTTCATAAGGCCGTCTATCCGACGTACTTCGTCCTCGGTGTCACCAATGCGTTGTTCGGCCTCCATTACTCTTCCAAGAAGGCTGCTTACTGTCGAGTGTAAGTTTTCTATATACGTTTGCAAGTCCACTGTTTTAGAGTCTATCTTTTGCAAAAGAGTGTTATTGCCTTAATGGATTTCTTTAAGAAGGACCTCAAGCATGTCACCTTCCCTATTCTTTTCAGTTTCAGTTTCGTTTAGATCGTTCGGTCGGGCGCCATCTTTTGTTGTTTCGCCTTCGACAGGTTCGTGGGTTTTCTGCGGATCTTTCTTTGGCTTGGAACGGAGATCCATTGTAGAATTTGAGGGTGACTTATATGTACTCTAATTTGTCGAATATCAGCGTATTTAGTGTTGTTTTAATGTTAAACAGAGACTAGTTCTAGGAGCTCAGTCTTTCACGTTCACTCAGCTCCTTAGCATCACGTGACCCACCCCCATTCAGCACCTCTTAATATGGGCTGAGAGCCCATCCAGTTGGCACGTGACATACATTAGATTATGTATTATTGAATATGAATTTACTATGGACAATAGTACATTTACAAAACTAACCTAATTAATAAATGCTGTAAATACAATTTTCATTGTTAGTTCATTATATCAAATACATAACTATAACAGGCTCTCAAAGTGAGACAGGAGTACACCTAAAAAGCAGGGTTTAATGCAAGACAAAATCTTCTCAAATAAATAACACCAAAGCACAATGAACAACACCAAGGAACAAAAAAGAGAAATAGCAAACAAAATCCAAAGCATTGAAGATCTGAGTCCAAGTAAGACCACATACAACAAAAAAGGGCAGACAAAGACGGCTGGGCTTCTGTACACTTAGACACTATGTTAAGACATACCTTAAGAACTAATATGACCAACTAGCAGTTAGCCGAGTCTTAACATTGAACATTGAGTCTTATTTTTCGGATTCAAATTAGACCAATCTATTTTTTAACCTTAATGTTATGCAATCGACCGACTGAGGTGGAGCCAGGAGAGGTAGAGACCCAGGCAGAGCCAAAGACCCAGGGTGACACTGCTGGTCTGGAGGGCTGGGGCGGAGCCACAAGCTTGGAGGACAGTGGTGTAGCCAGACCGAGCAAGGACTAAGGAGGAGCTGGAGGGAATGGACAGCCCAGTAGAGATGAAGGGGTGGAGGGCTAAGGCGCCTGTGGTGAGAACAGGGTGACACCTAACCAAGGCGGAGCTGGAGGGACGAGGGCAGGTTGAGGTGGAGTCCTTGGCTCAGAGCCCTGAGGTGGAGCAGGGGGATCTGAGCACCTTGGTTGGGCTGTGAACCAGGCAGTCTGAGGCAGATGGGAGTCGGAGGGAGAGCTTGACCAAGCCAGCGGGGAAAGAGGAGCAGAGGTTCTGGCAGGACCATAAAAAATTACTGGGGACTAGCAGATTCTCTGGGTGAAGATGAGAGAGTGTGGGAACTGGATGGAGCCAGTGGAGACAAGGGAGCTTGGAGTCTGGATGGAACCAGCAGAGTTGAAGGAGCTTGGTGACTGGACAGGAACAGTGGAGACAAAGAAGCTTGGAGGCTGGATGGGGCAAGTGTGAGAGGAAGGACTCCGGACAGGACCGAGAGGCTTCATGGCATGGAAAAGGCTGGGAACTTGGTGTCATCCAGGTTGATCAGCCACTCTGCCATAACTGGTTTCAAAGGATCTAGGTCAATGAGCTAATCTATGGTAACCAGCTCTACGGCCAATCTGTAGGAGGCAGTCTTTGGTGGTGAGTGTGAAAAACCCTGCTGAGTAAATTACATTTTGTACAGACTCTCAGGGTGAGACAGTAGTAGAACTCAAAAGCAGAGTCTAATGCAAAACAAAAACATGAGGAACAACAATGGGGAAAAAGAAAGAGAAAGCAGGCAAAGGCCAAAGCAGTAAAGGTCTACATTCAAGCAAGTCCACATACAAAAAACGATGGCAGACAAAGCCTGCTAATAACATTTTAAATATTGTGACTGGTTATAGTGGTACCACACTCAAAGAGAAGAGTCAAAGGTTTTCAGGACATTACTTCATTTAAAAATATTAAGATAGGGCACAATTGAATGGTTTGGAATGGAGATCTTTGTGTTTTTTAAATAAATATTTTTAACACCGTCTTAAAAATGTACCACTCATGGCACAAGACAATGACACTTTACAACTAATTAAAAACAATGTTTTTATAGGTCCAAAATAACCTTTGCATCAACATTTTTATTAAATATTTTGACATATTTCAACACTTTTTATTTTCTCAGTGTTTCACTACTGGTGGATGTCCAGAATGTGCCTTTTGTTACCATGATTAATTTGTATCATCAGATTTGTAAGAGAAGCTGAGTCAAAATTTTGATTATTTTGAAATCTTTAGGATATTATTTAAAAAGGATATTACAGTTTTTTCAATTGCTAACAAGCGTTTACCAATACTTAAAGTACTTTTTCTAAACTCTTAACACAGCAAAACACCTACATCACACAGTTAGCCAAATAGTAAATTTTCTGGCCAAAACCACATTTTGTTAAATAAATACAAACTATACATTTCAAAACGCTGAATACCTTTTTCTTCATATACTAACTCTATCAAAACACAGCAAACACGATTCAAAATCGAGTCATTCAGTCAAAACATTGGCACTGGTTTTCTATCCAATAGGAACATACAGTCAATCATAGTGCATAGACTGTCAAAATGATAACAATTAATGGCATTACAAAAACTGCATTACTTGTCATGTCTCAGCTCTACCTGCATATAATAGACAATATAAAAATCCATATTTTTTTGTAATTTAGCCTTCAGTTTACCTTCATCTGAAAACCATTTTACATATTTAACATTGTGTTTTTAAATTTTTAAATTTTGTTCATTCTTGGCAACATACTAGCTAAAACTGAATGAGTCATTACTTTATAGAATGTACAATAGAAAAAAATAGGGTCCCCTAAGCAGAAATTCAATTGGAACCTTGAGCCTTCCAGTGGATGAGTGTTGGAGTGTTGTGATGGTGCCCCCATGGTAGCTGATGCAGTGATCAACAAAAATTCCAACATACATGGCCTTTGGTTACTATGCAAGCTTGTTTCTGTCACAGAATAAAAAAAGTAAAAACTGTAATTGTGACCTTTTTATCTCACAATTCAGACCTGTAAATTGAAATTTGAATTGAAAAAGAATTGGAATTGTGAGTTTACATCTTGCAATTCAGACTTTATCAGAATTGTGAGATACTGTAAATTCACAATTGCAAGAAAAAAGTCAGAATTTTGAGATAAAGTTACAATTACCCATTGCCCTTTATATTCCATGGCAGAAATAAGCTTTCATAGGTTCCACATGTGTAAGGGGAAAAAACAAACAAACATAAAAAATGCACAGTCTAACACACATTCTCACTCCTCTCCCCTACCTCTTCTCGCTTTTTCTGATCCAACTACTACTCTCCCTCCTACAACTATTCCTCTCCCTCTCCCAGGCATTATATTTTCTCTTTCTGATTCTTTGTGTTGTTCTGCATCCACAAAACCAATTCAAAGAGGTCTTTTTTACTCTATGTTATTGATGTAATGGAAAGAGTTTCAACACCTGACTATTCCTCCAACTGAGACTGGAATCAGCTATTTCTAAATATTTCAGTGATCTGTTACTTAAAAGTTGTTACAATACTTTATATAGAGAGAATTTTTCAATACTTCTGAGCTGCTGTTGTAGCAGAAGTAGAAGTTTTATACTATATTTAAGGTTTGGAACATTAGGTCTTCTTTTCTGACATGCTGTGTTTAAGATTTTTTAAATATGACTAAAAAGATCCATGATTTTGGATTTGGGTAAGCTTGTGTGAAAAGAAAATGTAAGCATTTTAGAAACATGGTAATTGACTGCATATTGTGTGAAAACAACACAAATTGTGCTAATGGTATGGTTACAACAGACGGACGTTGTGCTAATTGTGTTTAGAGTTTTGAAAATGTGACTACAGATTGGACAAAAGGATGTTAGCAATTGAAAAAAAACTGTAAGTTCAAAGAATGTTACCCATGTCTTTCACTTTAAGGAAATGCTTGGAGACACAGTGAAATGAAAGTATTTGCTGTTGATTGATTCAAAAGAATCAAGTTTCCTGTATATTCCTTCTACAAAGTTTAAATCGTGTAAATAAAGTGACATCTTTACAGTTTTCGCAGTCAGCAGTTTTGTAGTTTTGTTCCCCAGTCTATTTTTTGTAGACTCTTTAAACATAAATGTAACTGTAAAATAGTTATTGTTTAACAAAACAATTATTGTAATAAGCTGTGTCCCATTTGTATCATTAGACATTCAAGTTAAATAAGTTGAAACTTGTTGAAACTTAATAGTATAATCAAGCAATTTCCCTCTCTCTGAAAAAAATAAATAAAATACTGTCATCACTGGAGTAGGATAGGTCACAAAGGATCCATCTGTTGTATCGTTTATTGCCCAGGAAATGAAGGACGCATTTTGAGGCCACATTTGAAGGAGCCTTCAAATATTCACTGTGGTGATGCAATATTTGCACTCGAACGTCTTCGAGTGCAGACATTGAGTGTAACAGATGTTTACATCTACCAATGTTTTTATACAGTGGGGAGAGAGAGAGAGAGAGAGAGAGAGAGAGAGAGAGAGAGAGATGTACTTGTAGTCAGAGATGGGCACAAATACATCAACATGTATTTAAAATAAAAATACAAAATACTATGTGGAAATGTTTATTTAAATACAAATACAAAATACTGTGAGAAAATGTATTTAAATACAAATACAGTATTTTGTATTTTGAAAATACACAAAATACATACTTTATCGCTCTGATGTGTCAATAACTCCTGCCCACTTAAAGCTCCACAAATATATTTACATACCACGACAATATATAAATGATATAGAGAAAGTTCAATCGATTTACACTTTATATAATCGCCAACATATTGTCATATCGCTATAGCAAGCAGTAATGCGTAAAGTTTAATGAACACATTTGACTAACTAGTTGATAAAACCAAAATCTGACCAAAAAAAAAAAAACTACTACTATAATTTTTATACCCAAATTTCTGAGTTGTGCAGGCCATAAACTCTAAACATGGTGGAGGGGAAAACAGTTGCTGCTGGGACAGGTATGCTTTTTTCCCCACAAAAGCAAGATCACCTTGTTTTAATGTTAAAGTCACGCACATAGTAGTGCAATAAACATTTCAAGCATTTTGTATGGTTTATACACAGCAAAACAGCATGTATTTGACTGAAAATCCAGAATTGTCAACAAGCTAACTATAAAGATAACACTGTGAATGATGATATAGTTGTCAACGAATGGGATACTACATTTTATTCAAAATTAAATATAAAATATCTACAATTTTGGCTTCAATAAGATTTTCCCAGGAAACCTGGCATGCTCCACGATTCATTCAGTCCAACAGCAAAGCACTTGAATGCGACAAGCTTGTAACCAGGACTTCTGAAATTGGAAGTAGGAAATTTTGATAGCACACGAAGGCAGTATTATTCCTTATTTCCTTACAGGAATCCAGAAAATTTCATTACCCAATTCTAGATGGAGTCATACAGCTGCAAAACAGCAGTCTAATAAAGAGGTTGATTGGCAAAAAGTAGGTTATGTACAGTATTTTAAAAATACAAAAATACTAAGATTAAATGTATTTAAATACAAAATACATTTGATTTTTAAATACATGTATTTAAAAAATAAATTTTAAATACATTTGGTATTTAAATACAAAATAGTGTTTTGTATTTCAAATACATATTTTAAATACATGTATTTGAAATACTGCCCATCCCTGCTTGTAGTTAAATGTACTTAAATTGTCAGTCAAGCACTAGGAGAATACAAGTACTGAATCGGGATTGCGGATCCCAGATACTCAATATACATGACTCGAATTAAACTGGGGACAGAAAAAAACTTGATCAGTTCAGTGCCCAGATAGGGTGGAGTACAGTTTAAAGATGTGGAAGGTCAAAGCTTCTTTCAGCATGTGGGAACATGTTACTTCCTGTATTAGGACATGAAAACCTAAGGGCTAAAATAGTACAAAGTAGCTGATATACTAATGTTTCATTGTCTTTCATTGTTTTGTTTTATTTCTGCAAAACTTTGTGATTTGTTTTGTATGCTTTTCCATGTCTATAACCATCCCCACACATCTCTTTCAATGTCTTCTAGGCATTACATTATGTGAGGAAGTAATATTTCAAAATCTTGCATCACCTCCTTTGGCTTCTTTCCCTGTGGAGCGTCTTTCTGAGAGCCTTCCAGGACGCAAGGTGGACTGGAAGAGTGTTGAGAGACTGAAGAAAAGCTGCAGTCCTCAGCAGCAAGCATTACATCTGCTTCATCTCTGGAGAGAACAAAATAAGGACCAAGACAAACTCATCAGCATCATCCAAGGTCATCATCTCTGTTTGGCTTATATAGCTTTAACAAAAACTTTTAAGTGGTTAGTTCACCCAAAAATGTCATTAATTACTCACCCTCATGTCATTTCAAACCCATAAGATCTCCGTTCATCTTCGGAACACAAATTAAGATATTGAACGAAAACAATGTATCCGCGTGGCGCAGCTGACACAGAACAGCATACGCTGTTTACGTTCAGAGGATACTCTCCAAAATGGTGCCAGGGTGACGCAGAGGAGACGAATTGTTGAATAAAGTCTTTTTTTTTTCTTTTGCACACAAAAAGTATTCTCGTAGCTTCGTAAAATTACGGTTAAACCCCTGATGTCAAATGGATTATTTTACCAATCTCCTTGCTACATTTCTCTACCTTGATTGTGTAAGGACACTTGCTGTCTATGGGAGAGTCAGAGAGCTCTCAGATTCCATCAAAAATATCTTAGTTTGTGTTCCGAAGATGAACGGAGGTCTTATGGGTTTGGAACAACATGAGGGTGAGTAATTAATGACAGAATTTTCATTTTTGGATGAACAATCCCTTTAAAGAAAAAAGCGTTAGCATGAATACAAGTGAAAAAAATACAAACGTTAGTGATCATAAAGGCAATTTTCGTTTTATATTGTGGGAATGAGGTTTACAGGTAATCCCGTTTCAACAGATTCAACAGGATATGAAACCTATAAAATTTCAGTTATTAATGGAAGTCTGTAAAAGGTCAAACTAATGTAAATCTCATTCAAACCCCTAATCAACACAAATCATGGTGTTCTGTTCAAATCCTGATATCAAGACATCAGCTTGAATGTAAGTGGATTGTCTCCTGAAAAGTTTAGGATGCCTGAGAAAAATAATTTTAAAAAAACACTTAAGAATTTTTCTATAAATATTACATATTTTACTCTGTAAATGTTTTGATCTTTCAGTCTAGAAATGTGATTACAAAGGAGGATTAATTCATTTAAAACAAATTATTCCAGACTTTAACATAGGTAAGAAAAAATTACAAAATATGACACTGCATTAAAATTATGTTAATGTTGAATTATTGTCTAGATTAAGAGAATTTGTTGCACCTACAATTACTAGTTTTGACTATTTTTACTTGGAAATGAAACAGTTTTTCATGGATTTTACGTAGAGATGTATGAAAATTTGGAAGAAAGAAAATAATTCTTGGAAGCCTTGCTAAATTATACATTATACTAGAGCTTATGAGTCAGTGCAACTTGATGTAGCTTGCTTCTAAACCAAAATGAATAATTAGTTCGTTTTGACTTCATCTACCATCATTACAAATCAATTATATATATATACGTTAGGGGTGGGACGGTTTGACTTTTTCAAGGTTCGGTTCGTATCACGGTTTTAGAGTCACGGTTTCGGTATGGTTCGGTAAGTTTAGGGAAAAAACTATACTGTAGGGAAAAAACTATACTGTCAAATAAAAATAAAGAAAATAAGAATAATTTATCTAACTACAAGCAACAGCACAAGCTACAAATAAAATAAACAGTGACTTTCAGGGGTTTTTTTTAGGTAGGTCTATAGCATTAGTTTTTAGGTTCAGAAATTGAATAAAGTAATCAAATGTAAAACAGCATTGCATATTTGACTGTATAAATTAAAGATGAATCTTTATTAAAGTTAAAAAAGCGATTAAATCAAGAGCAGTGAGTGATTTCTTTGTTGTTGCTTTTTGAATAATATTAAGAAAGTGCTGTCATTTTAAGAGAATGCACTGATCCAGTGCACTGATACAAATTCACACAAAAAATGTGTCAAAATGCCCGTCTTGGTAAGTATCCTATAGCACAGACAGGTTCGGTTTTTTTCCGCGAACCGTGCCACCCCTAATATATATATATTTATATATATATATATATATATATATATATATAATGCAATATATATATATATATATATATATATATATATATATATATATATATTTCAACCCAACTTTGGGTCAAATATGGACTAGTCTCAGCCTCAGATGTCACGCCCATGACCGACGTCTGATGCATATGGCACACTTAGCTGGAAACACTTCAGGAGTTTCGAAGTCTTCCTCTGATTTGTTGAATTCTACAGGATTTCCGGGAGACGTGTGTGTCGCGTTCTTTAACGTTCCGCCTGGAAACCAAGATGCCGTGACGCCAAACCCCCTCACGAAAGAAGAAAGCCGTCGTGTTTACAACTGTGACGACAAACGCTTATCAGGATCAAATAAACGCTGGATTTTCAAAAGTATGTGAAATATTTAAAGTTTGCGGCATAGAATCTTTAAAATACATCCGAGAGTTTTACACACCGGTCTGTTATTGTGGTGACATTTACACGCCCCGAAACGTGACGCTGAATGAAACAAACTGTGATTGGTTGTTTGACATGTCGGTCAAACGGCCTAATGGGCGGGCCTTGGCCAATGAAAGCTGCCATCTATTCCAGACCTTCAGCCATCAATCTGAAGGTCTGGCTACGCGAGACTAAATATGGACTAACCCAGATTTTGGTTTAAAAAAATGTATGTAAAATTTTAAGCCAACAGCTGGGTTAGTCCATATTTGACCCAAAGTTGGGTTGAAACAACCCAGCATTTTTTAGAGTATATGTCTACAGAATTATTTTTAATAGATATTAAATATTAACTCAAGTGCAATGTCAAATGTACTCCTAGGTGTAAACCACTGTGAGAGGAAGGTATCTCGCTGTGCCAGTGTAAAAAACCTTACTCTGGAAGACCTGTTGACCTTGATGGAGAGTTTACCTGGGGAGAAAGTGAACGAGGAGGATGTTCGAGCCCTGGTCCGCTCCTGTCCCTCACAACGTTACATCCTGCAGCTCCTACACCTGTGGAAGATTCAGAATGGAGGTCAAGACCTGGCCAAAGCTTTATCTTACAGTCTCCGCAAACTACATTTGAAAGGTGCTCGCCGACCTCTTCTCAACTTTCTGAAGAGGATCAGTCGGATTATTAGCGCGTCAACCATATACCGTATGTATGAGAAGATGATTGTTAACATGATCCAGGACAATACATGTTTCAAAACCAAACTGCACAATGACTAATTATACTTTATCGAAGGATAATTGAAACAAGTTATTTAAATGAAGAGAAGTTGTTTATAGTTTTTGACTATTGTGGGCTAAAAGGGGGAAGGGTTAAGTAACTGATTTTTTGTGTGGAAATGTAGACCTTTTTTTTTCTTTTCTTGTGGTCTGTTATTTTTGTTTTTATACTGGACTGAAACTAAGAATTTGATTCCAAAATGGAAATATAAGCCAAGTTCTACAGGAAAGTCAACTTTAATTTAGAATATTGCTTGACCTGCCAAGTCTCTGAAAATAAACATATATGCTTTAATAAAGTTGTAAATAATGGAATTTGGTCATGAATGTATCATACAATGGAGAGCAGTTATGTTATATTTAACTGTAATTATATGTTGTCATATTTAGTTTTGTTTATAACATTTTAAAAAGAAAATATTATTTATCAATTTGTCAGAAAACTGGACTCTGGTAACTGTCTTAAGTAAATATTGATGTCTATCACCACATATTTTCATAATTAAAGTATTCTCAAAATTATAAGGTCTGCCACGATGCAAGAAAACATTTTTATACACTTTGTTGTGTTTTATTGTGGATGCTGAAGACTATTTGTCCATACAGGGACCACTAGAGCTTAAGGCCCCCAGTTACCATTTAGTCATCTATTGTTAGCCTACTGAAACTTGTATGTTTCTCTTGTCACTTAATGTAGTATAAGGCATCTGTCACTAGCGATGGTGGGGGCCTCAACAGACAAGTGCGCAGGGACCTTGCAGGACCATGTTGTGACCCTGTAACCATGACAAGCTTGTGAACTCTTTAAAACTGTTTGCGCTGGATAATCAAGGGAGCTAATAACGTAATCGCAATTATAATTTAATCTCTTAGACACCCTAAGATGTGCTTATTGTTTGATGTCCATTTCTCATTCTAATACTTTTTTTTTACTGCCAGTGTACATTTTCTTGTTTTTTCTTTAAAAAATGAATTTCTCGTATCAATCACTCTTTGCGTTTGTACGTTATTTGACTCTTAACTATTCTGCTTGTATTATATTCATTGAGAATATGAAGGTATCATACAGAAAAATATTCAAATATAATAGGAAGCAGTTAGTGTGACCACTGGAAAAATAAGAATCCAACAAGCATCTGTATAAACACACCAAATCCATTAGAAGAGGAAATGACTAAATAAAACAACTGAGAATAGTATGATACATGAGAGAAGGAGCATAGTGTACAGTATAAAAGGTCTTGTTTCTGTTTTACAGGTTTAGTATTTACTTTATATCCTACTTCATCTTTCCAAATCCTTTGGAAATCAAAGATGAGTGATGACTGATGAGTTATGAATGAGAAAATGTTCGTCAGATATTTACAAATGGTATTAACATCACAATTAATTCCCATGAAAATACCAAAGTTTGAACATCTCCCTCCTTTTAGATCCTGCCTCCTGCCTTTGAAACCTAAGTTTGTCAAGATGTACTTAATATCCCAGCTTGTGAAATCTTGTCAATATCAGTTCTTAGTTCTTGTATTTCCATTTCACTTTGGCATTCCTCCCTTTTTGCTTAAAAACAACTACATAACAGACTTCTACCTTCCTGTGCAACATTGTACTGATTCCAAATTTAGATGGAAGTTTGGTGGTCTGTTGTAGATTTTAGATTAACTGTTTACTTCTGTTCCTTTCCTTGTGAGAAATAATTTTAAACAGTCAATTAATAAGACAATTAAAGAAAGTTAGACTTTTTTTCTTCACTCTCACATGGTACTCACATGTTATGGCTGTCATTGCTTTCGGTTTCACTGATATTTACCACTGAGAAGTCAAATGACCTTAACAAAGAGCTGTGCATGAATTGCATTTGCATCTATGATATATCAGAAAATAGATTAGACCGTTTTAAGTGGAACATGTGAGACCTAATCATAGATCACAAATTCATAAAGATTAATTTGTTGATAAGGTAATGTATTACTGGAAGCAATATGGCAATTTAATTTTTATTTCACTGGATAATGTAAAATGGTAAAATGGGCTTTGGGTAGTCATGCACAAACTTCTCAGCAGTCCAGCCTCTGTGTGGGTGGGAATATATTTAAAGAGATGAAAGCCATAGTTCTTCTTTTTTTTCAGAACGAGAAAGTAAAATGGGTCATATTTATGTAAGTAAAGTAGAGTAATACTAATTAACATAAATTCAATTTGTAAATATTCTGTGTTGTAAATGTAAGTGCACATTACTATGGTAATTAATTATACTAGTGAATGCTCAATTGCACTTCACATACAGTGTACTTACACTGTACATACAGTGCAAAGAAGGTAGTGAGTAAGGAAGTGAGTAAACACTGCACTGCAACTGAGGACACCGCCTGCTCGCCATGTCCAGAGGACCATTTCACACAGTTCTGGAACTACTTACCGAAATGCCTGTATTGCAGCACTTTCTGCGTAAGAAATCAGTACATTAAGAAAGAATGCTCTGCTACTAACAATAGAGTTTGCCAGTGTAAAGTAGGCTATTTTTGACAAGCCAACTTCTGCATCAAGCACGCGGAGTATCCATATGGATACAGTGTCCAGCGGAATGGTATTTTAGACGTTTCTGGGGTATTATGATTTTCTGTGTTTTTGTTTCTAAATTATGCTAGTGAAACATTTTTAATGTGTCTATAGGTACCTTACACAGTGATACAAAATGTGAGAGGTGTGCGCAAGGCACCTTTTCTGCAGTCACGTCCTGGACATCGCCTTTGGGTAAAACACACCGATTACAAATCGATGGATCTTGATGTGGTGCTGAGGGGAACTGGCTTGCATGATAACATATGCTCAACATGTGAAAATCTCCAGAATGATGGTAAAGTGTCTAATTGGTCATCGATTCCAAGTTATATATAATTCTTGTGTAATTTTTAGATGACTTGGACCCTTGAATGTTTTTACATTGTGGTATTCTGACCTGCAGAGGACAGCACAGAGTAATTAAAAGACATTTACACAAGCATACTTTGTGCTAAGATTCTCTGGTGCACCCACCTTAGTCAATTACTAAACGCAAAGTAAAATAGAAATATCAAGAATTCCAGAGAGTTGTATGGAAATAGTTGTATAAACATTCTTTTTTTGTTATCAACAATTTTTTATTTTCATTTTTTTCACAAACAACACAACATAATATCCAAAATAAAACAAAACAAAACAGCAGACACATACTCAACATCTCAAGGTTCAATCAAAAGGGAGGGAGAGAGGGAAGGACAACAAGAACACAAAAGTTACTCCTTTAAATAATCACGTATATTCAGTAAAAAACACTGCCAAGCCTCAATGGTTGAAGGCCTGGCCCCACCGACTCGCGCCGTTGTACATTCACATGAGACAATTTGCAGGAGGCTACGGATCCAATATGCCTCTCTACACATGTGTGGTGTAAACCAGTTCTGAATTATTGTCTTCTTCACAGCTGTAAAACCAGCAAACAACATTCTCTTTTGCATTGAACTAATACAGAGACCAGAATCATCATTAAGAAGACATAAACTTGGGTTAACAGACCAATCAATTCTCAGTAATGATGACAGAACCAGGTTTACATGTGTCCATAGACTGATGACGACAGGACATTCCCAAAACATATGCAGAAAAGTGTCCGATGATGTAGTGTTACATATATGGCAGTTCAAATTTGACTGCAGTTTCATTTTAAATCTTTTGTAAGGAGTTATGTATGCTCTATGAATGACTTTGAAGTGAATAAGACGATGAGCCAGATTTTTAGATGTTAAACTGAGATTAGACCAAACTCTCTCCCAGTTGACAGATAAATTAAGATCAGATAATTCCCTATTCCAAATAGTTTTAATAGAAAGAGGTTTTGTAATACAATCAATAATTTTATTATATATTAAGGAAACAGATGGCCGACCAGCAGATGGTGCAATCCAGTCCCGCATAGGATGAGAGGAAATGGAAGAAGACCAAGGAACGCCATACGCTTTGAGAGCAGAACGTAATTGAAGAAAAACAAAATATGCAGATGCTGGTAGACAAAATTTGGCTCTCAATGCCTGAAATGAACAGAGGCCCTGGTTATCATACATATCACCGCACGTGTTCACACCTAAAGAGGACAACGAGGGTTGGACAAATGGACGATTTCCACATACAAAGTTAAAATTGTGCCATAAAGGTGTACTGTTACAGAATTTGAAGGGTCCACCTATCCGACGTTCAACCGTTTTCCAGATTTTAATAGAGTTAGCCACAACCGGACCAAATTTATAATTATCCCCTTTTTTTCCTGTGCCAGTAAATAAAATATCTTGAAGTCTATTTGGTTTAACCTTGTCAGCTTCAATCACCCTCCATGAAACTGTAGATTGAGGATCAACCCAATTATGAAGGGCCTTAAGCTGGAACGACCAATAATATAATTCAAAATTTGGTACAGCCAGTCCTCCTGCGCTATTATGATGTTGTAATGTGGTAAGTTTAATTCTGGGACATTTATCATTCCAGATAAACTTAGAAATTATGGAGTTGATCTCCTTAAAGTAACCTGGAGGGGGAGAAAGTGGTAGCATAGAGAAAAAAAAATTAAATCGAGGTAACAAATTCATCTTAACAGTGGAGATTCTTCCTTGGAGAGAGACTTTAAGATTCTTCCATCTTTGAATGTCATTTTTGACCTTAACTAAAATGTTATTAAAATTGTCTCTGGCAATCTTATGAATGTTTTTATATATGGTAATGCCCAAATAGATGAAAGATTCCTTAATAGGGATAAATGAGGGAATAGAAAAATTAACCTTAACATTGTTAATTGGCATTAAAGCAGATTTGCTCCAATTTATTTTATATCCTGATAGGCTACTAAAATTATCAAATTCCTTAATTACACTAGAGACTGAAACATCAAAGTGGTCTAAATATAGAATAATATCATCAGCGTATAATGAAATACAATGATTATGGTCATGAATCTTAATCGATACTTCAGATTTCCTGATGGCTTGTGCTAAGGGTTCGAGAGATAGACAAAACAATAAGGGGGAAAGTGGACACCCCTGCCTCGTTCCCCGCTGTAAAGGGAATGAGGGGGAAATAATATTACCAGTTATGACTGATGCTGCAGGTGAGTGGTATAATGTCTTAATCATAGAAACGAAGTGTTCACCGAAGCCGAAACATTGCAGAACTGCCCACATATAATTCCACTCTAGCCTGTCAAAGGCTTTTTCTGCATCAAGTGAAAAGACCGCACAAGGTGTTGGGTGGGAGTCCGCAAAGTCAAGAATATGAAGGAGTCGACGCATATTGTCAGATGCATTGCGCCCCTTGATGAAACCAGTTTGGTCCTCCTTGATCAGACTGTGAATTACCTTCTCCAAACGAGAAGCAAACACTTTAGCATAGATTTTTAGATCACATGGGATAAGCGAAATCGGTCTGTAGCTGGAACAATCTAATGGATCTTTCCCTTTTTTAAGAAGTAATGAAATCAGTGATGTTTTTTGATCTCTATGAAATGCCCCATGTTCAATTGCAAAATTAAATGAGTTAAGCATAAGTATCCCTACCAAATCCCAAATTTCTAAATATAATTCAGGGGGGAGACCATCTAGACCCGGCGATTTGCCCTTTTGAAGGCTTTTTAGAGAGACGTGAAGTTCCTCCAAACTTAATGGGGCCTCCAAAGATTCTTTATCCATCTGTGAGATCCGAGGCAGTTCCAATTTATCTAAATACTGCTTACAAATTGGTTCATCAAAATCTGTTTCGGCTTTATACAGATTTGTGTAAAAACCTTTAAATATGTCATTAATTGCCACAGGGTTCGTGGTGACCTGATCATCCGATGATTTTATTGCGCTAATATATGCCTTAGACTCGCATTCTTTCAACCTAAGGGCCAATAAATGACTAGGTCTCTCTGATTCAAAATAATATTTTTGTCTAGTCCTATGTAAAATAAATTCTGCCTTTGAGTGTGAAAGTAAATCATATTCTTCTTTTAAAGAGGACAGCTGTGTAGCCTGTTGCTCAGTAAAATGTTGTTTTTGTAGGTTTTGTAATGATTGGATTTTATTTTCTAATTGTGTAAACTGGTGAGTTCTCGCTTTGGCAAGAGTAGAAGAGAAAGATATACAGAAACCTCGTATAGCACACTTAGTCGTTTCCCACAGTATTTGAGGATCCACATCAGAGGGCATATTAATTTCAAGAAAGTCCTTAATATATTCTTTTAGAGAGGTAATAAAAGTCTGATTACTTAATAATGATATGTTAAAGCGCCATCTAGGGGACTTGGCTTTGACATCGGAAAGAGGAACACTGCACAACATAGCAGAATGATCAGATAATAAAATTGGTAACATAGATATAGAGGAATTAGATGAAATTAAAGATGGGCTGAGAAATATGTAGTCTATCCTAGAGAAAGTCTTGTGTCTATTAGAAAAAAAAGTGAAGTCCTTAGTTTTAGTATTCTGAATTCTCCATAAATCGATTAAGTTGAGCTCAGTGATAAATTTATTCAATAATTTAGAGGATGGATTGGCTGTTGTATCAGATTGAGACTTATCTAAAGCAGGATTTATGACAGCATTAAAATCACCACCCACCACTAGAGGGCAATCAATCTCCTCAAGTAAAGTTTTGGAAATCTGTGTAAGGAATGCACTGTCTGTCTCATTCGGACCATAAATAACCAATGCTAACCTATTATTATATATTTTGCATCGGATAAAAACAAATCTACCCTTCTCATCACTACCAAGGTGTTCAATTGTTAAATTTAACTTCCTGTTAACAAGGATAAGCACCCCCTTAGTTTTATTTTGAGCGCAGGAAAAAGCTATTAATTTGTAATACTTATTCTGGAAACGTGCCACGTCAGATTGTTTTAAATGTGTCTCTTGTATTAAGGCACAGGAGATAGATTTACGGTGTAAATATTCTAATACACGGGTTCTTTTAACAGCAGAATTTAAACCATTCACATTCAGTGATAAAATATTTAAAGTATGCATTGAATATTCATAATCCCAAGATTGTACACAATAAAGGCAAAAAACAAAAACAAAAAAAAACAGAAGCACTTCCATTCCGTAAATAACACATAAACACTGATGTGCATTTTAGATACCAAACCTCCTATATGAAAAATCCCTTTAGAAATAATGTAAAATAGATAAAAGTATAAATGTCTGCTGTAAAAAACAAAAACAACATAAAAATGTGAACAACCGACAACCATAAACAAAGAACAACTCAGACCGCACATTACCGAGAACATAGGTCTGACAGAGCAACAAAAAACAGTGATAGGTCGTGACCGATCCACTCCAACGCAAGACATGTCTCCCGAAAGGCTCACACAGCCAAATAAAAAAAATTTTTTTATTAATTAAACCTACTCTCCATTAGTCCCATCCAAAACAGAAAAATGGAGTGTCAGTCTTACCAGCAAAGAGATCGTTGTACCGGATAAAAAAGGACAATATCCCAGTATAAGAGAAGAAAACGCAAGCAATAGGTTTAGCAAGCATCCATGTTCATCCTGCTATCATCCCCTTCTGGGCAGCTAGGGCCAAGTCCATCCCGGCCGTCACGCCCCTCCCGTCGAACTGGAGAAACAGCGGTCGCTGCTCCCCCGTCGTCCCCCCACAGAGCTGCGGCATAGGACTTCTGCTGAGACATGGAACTGATAAAATCCTCCGCTTTCTGAGCGGAATCGTAGCTTCTCTGTTCCCCTTTGTGCCGTAGCTTAATCACCGCTGGATAGATGAGGAAGGGCTGGAGACCAAGTGCAGTCATCTTCTTCAAAACCAGACCAAATGCCTTTCTCCTGATCACTGTAGCTGGACTAAAGTCAGGAAAAAACAGCAGTGTGACATTGTTCTGTGCGCACTTCACCGGATACGCCTGCCGAGCACCTTTCAGGATATCTGATCTGTCATGCCATCTCAGTACACGGAAGATGAGAGTGCGCGGCCGATCGGAGCCCCTCCCTCCGTCATACACGCGATGCGTCCGATCAATATCGATGTCACGTCCCCTCAAGGAAGGAATCCACTTTGAAAGATTAGCTCGGAGGAAACCAGCTGCATCTGGACCCTCCATCCCTTCTGGGAGTCCCACCAGTCTAACATTGTTCCGTCTGCACCTGTCCTCCATATCTGTCATCTTCTCGGTGAGTCGCTCCAACTGATCCTTTAAGTCCGTGACTGTTCTCTTATCTTCCCGCGCCGCTGCCTGAACAGAATCAACGCGGTCACGTGTCTGCTTCGTCTTGGTAACTATGGCCTCAAACTCCTCTCTTAGCTCTTTAACAGACTTATTGGTCGCTAGTATGTCCTCACGCAGTTCGCGCAAAGCTGGAATCAGCACAGAGTCCATCGCATCTCTTACTGCCGAGTTCACAACCGAATTCAAAGTGCTTTGGTGTTCTTTAAATGCTACTTCAATGCGGCTAGCAATAGCACTGTCCAGGTCTTCACTGGAGATGGCTGAATCTCTGATTTTTTTCTTCACTGGCGATTGCTCAATCTCTCTTTTTCGATCTCCTTTGTCTGCCTTAGTACTCATGATGGGTCTAATGCAGAGTGGTTCAAATTTTACTGACAGGATCGTAAAATATGTGGCAAAGTGAGCGGAGCGAAAAACTAAGCCTGCATCACCGTCGAGGGGTCACGTGATCCCTCGTTGTATAAACATTCTTAACAAATTTGCTTAGTGTTACCAAAAAAATAAAAAATAAATAAAAAGGGTTTGGAATGTCATGACTAAATAATAAAACTAAATTCGGTAACACTTTACAATAAGGTTCATTAGTTAACAACATTAGTTAACATGAACTCACATTTCACTGCTGGTTATATATTCTCTATATAATCATGTATGTGACAAATAAGAATCTTGAATCTTAAACTAAGAATGAACAATACTTCTTCAGTATTTATTAATCTTAGTTAATGTTAATTTCAGCATTTACTACTGCATTATTAAAATCTCAAGTTGTGTTTGTTAACATTAGTGAATGAACTATGAACGAACAATGAACGACTGCATTTTTATTAACTAACGTTAACAAAGATGAATACATAGTGTAATAATAGATAGTTAGAACTATCTATTATTACAGTAGAACAGTAGAACTATCTATCTACTGCACAACTAATCTGTTGTAAATCTATAATCTGTTGCCCTTAACATATCACAATGTTTGGATGTGTACATAATGTAAAATGTGTACATAGTGTATTGATAACTAAGACTGTCTTTATAGTACACTGTGTGTATTGAGTATGTGTATGTGTATTTTGCACATTGTCTTCTGTACAGTCTGTAAATATGTACTGTCTATATGTAAACTGTTTTGTTTTTTGCACTGTTTGGAGCACGCTCTCAAGAATTTCACTCACCAAGGCACTTGTGCTGTGGTGATGTGACAATAAAAGTGATTTGATTTGATTTGATAAATGTATTGATCATTGTTTGTTCATGTTAGTTAATACATTAACTAATGTTAACAAATTACACCTTATTGTAAAGTGTTACCCAAGATTCTTATTTTAACATTTTATTTTTGATTTAACTATTTAAATAGCTGTTTTAAGCTTATTTATATAGTACAGCAAATATATGAGCATGAAGACTAAGTCACTGCCTGTTTATTTGTGATGTCACACTGCCACACTGTCTTAAAATGCAGCATTATTATTCCAGTTCTATATGTGACAGAGATGTGACAGAGCAAAGAGTCACTATAAATGCCATGGTTCATTTTGGGGCTTGAATTATCTTTTTAGTGGTTCAGAGTACCACATTTCACTTATCTTTCACCATTCTAAACAAGTGCAGAAACCATTAAAGGGAGTTCAAGCAGCTAGCTTACCATAAATGTAAGCAAGAATGTTTCTGAGAATTTAAACTGTAAGTCACATGGACAACTGGTAGGTATTATGAGGCTTAGGTCACTAAGCCTCATAATACCTTAGGTCACTAAGCCATATTGGCTTAGTGACCTAAGCCTCATAATACCTACCAGTTGTCCATGTGAGTGCCCTTTGGTGTCACATCAGACTTGTTCCTCTTACCTTTTTTGCATGTCTGTCTCTGCCTCCCTTTGTCCCCTTCTCTAGTGTAATTGAGCTAACATTTTTTTAAAACCACCAGGGGAACTCCATGTTTAGTTTCCACCGTTCCTTTGTGAGCTCTTTTTTTTTGGCCTGAGGCCTATGCTAAAATGAAAAACTAAGGAAGAAGTGAAAGTCATATTTTCACAGCAGGACTTTCCCCTGGAAACAGGCCTCAGTTGCAGTTACATGTGAGCCAGCCTTCTGCCGAGGTTGTTTCAGGGTTAGTCTTGTTGTTACTTGGTGCTTTATACTTCCTGATTGTAGACAGACACTTTTGACTAATAATGATTAATTTCATTATTACTATAACTATTGGAGCATTCGTTTCTGTTTCACATATAATTGTGAGCAATTTCACATAACGGATATTGAAATATAGTAAACAAGAAAACATAATAGCTGAATTAAAAAAAAAGAAATACTTTATTTAAAAGTGTATATATGTTTGATTATTACAGATTTTCTCAATCGATTTGACACGTTTCTCCAATGCAATGTACTTGTTCTCAAAACAACTAGCACAGCCATCCAAACACATGCTTATCTAAACCAAACAGTACAACTTTACAGCAAATACTGGTTTGATATGATACAATGGTGTCACGGTTCGGTACTGTCACGTTTCACACACGAACAAGGAAGCCAGGAACGAGGAGACGAGGAATTCACGATACTAGAGTTTTTAATTAACAACAAGGTAACACATCAAGGGTGTACAGGAAGGGTAGACACTCAAAGACCGACAAACGCAAACTGAATGGACTGGACCTTAATTACACAGACAATTAAGGGACTAATGACTAGACACACCTGGAATCAAATTAACAATCAACATGAGGGAGAAACTAGGTCACAGAACACATGGGGAGCAAAAAACACAAAACAGTCCTGACACGTGACATATCGCCCCCCTCCCGGAAGATGCGCCCTCGCACCGCAGAAACATCCAAAGGGGAGGGGCGGGTGGGAACTTTGGAGGCGGCTCAGGAGGAGGACGGACACCCAGGAGGGGGCCGGCAGACAGAGACCAGGGAGGCGTCGAAGGAGGGAGGAGCCAGGGAAGAGACAGGAGGGACCCGGAGCAGGAGGCGCACAGGAGGACCCAGGCCACAGCCATGATGATGGCCCACGGTGGAGCCGACGGAGGGAGGAGCCATGGAGGAGAGATGGCTGCCGACTCCAGGGGGCCGACCAACGGCGGCGGAGCAGGTGGTGGAGGAGCCCGAGGTGGAGACGGAGAGCCAACGAGCCAGGGGGATGTCGAAGATCCGGGGGGCCAGGGTGGAGCCGAGGGCTCTGGCAACCGAGGCGGAGGCAGAGATCCGGAGATCCGCGGCAGAGCCGGAGTGACTAAGGACCAAGGTGGAGCTGGCGGGAGGAAGGAGCCCAACGGAGCCGGTGGGACGGAGCGACAAGGCGCAGCCAGAGGAGAGGAGTCCAGAGGCGATGGCGGGTCGACGCTCGACCAAGGCGGAGCCGGAGGGATGAGGGAGCCCGGTGGAACTGGTGGATCGATGGGTGACGGTGGAGGCGAGGGAGCTAGGAGCTTAGGTGGAGCCACTGGGTCTACGGACCGAGGCGGAGTCCAGGCCTCGGAGGCTGGAGGCGGAGGTGAGGGAAACTCCAACCCCGGCGACGCTAGAGGATGGCAGTCCCGTGGGGCTCGCACCGCATTGATGGAGGGCTGAGGGCGAGCAGAGGGGCTGCCAGACGACAGCGGTGGAGGAGGCAGGAGCGGGTGGGAGGGTGGGAATTTTCGAGGAGCAGGCACTGGAGGGCATTTTGGAGGAGCGGGCACTGGAGGGCACTCTGGAGAACACTTTCGGGGAGCGGGCACTGGAGGGCGCTCTGGAGGCGCGGAGCTGGCTGGAACCAGCGAAGACGAAGGAGGGCTGGATGGGACCAGCGGAGATGAAGGAGAGAGGAGAGGGGGCAGTTCGATCTCCAGTTCAGTACTCCAGTCAATTAAATCCCCCTCCATGTCCAGCAGTCCCAGATGTACAATCAGCTCACCCTCAGCCACGGTGCAGGAGGCGGAGCTCCACTCCGCGCTCACACCGTCCATGGCTGGCTCCCTCGTGGTGGGCACTGTCGCCGGCTCTCGCACCTGATCTGACGGGTTGGGCTCAACTTCCGGGACGATCTTCCGCTCACTCGCTCGGCTTTGCGTTGACTCGCAGATCGCGGCGGGAAATGGCTCACCGTCATCGGTGGGCTCGGGCTGGTGCTCCGCACCGCAGGGAGATGGTGGGCTGGGCTCTGGGTCTGGAGTGGATCTGGCGAGATCATCCTCAGGGCAGACAGTGAGGGGTGATCCGTTTCTCGCCAGAGTCCACTCCACGTAGGTGGCGAAATCCCCTCGAGGACCATCTTCAGACGACAACGCTCTGCACGTGGTGTTCAGGCTTGCATTGTAGAATGAGCAGAGCGTGCCGTCCGGGTAGCAGGTGGCATTAGCTAACATCAGTACTGGTCTGGTATGGTCCTCGAGAGATTTGTCCCCCTGCTTCAGCAGGAGGAGAAGAAATTCGGGCCGGAAGAAGGGATCCATAGGGAAGAAATGGAAACTAAACACTGAATAAAAACGGAAACAAAACGGAGGGTATACACCGAGGTTACTGTTAGGGTCGGTCTTTCTGTCACGTTTCACACACGAACAAGGAAGCCAGGAACGAGGAGACAAGGAATTCACGATACTAGAGTTTTTAATTAACAACAAGGTAACACATCAAGGGAGTACAGGAAGGGTAGACACTCAAAGACCGACAAACGCAAACTGAATGGACTGGACCTTAAATACACAGACAATTAAGGGACTAATGACTAGACACACCTGGAATCAAATTAACAATCAACATGAGGGAGAAACTAGGTCACAGAACACATGGGGAGCAAAAAACACAAAACAGTCCTGACACGTGACAGGTACGTTTTCAATACAGCAAAAAGAAAGAAATGGCAGAGAAATTTCCTTGATTTTAATTTTTTATTTATTTATTAAAATTATTTTTTTACTTTGAACAATGATGGAGCTATACTTGACCCATCTTCTGGGGTGTCTTCTTAGCAGCATATAAAACAAAAACAGCTGTTTTTGAAGTATTTCAGCTGATGTTGCCTATTGTCATGTATAGCAGATTAATATTTTCCAATAAGTTTAAATTGAATTTAACTTTTTATGGGCCTTTATAAAGCCATTTTTTCTAAAAGTGTGCATCACCTTTTGAGTCTTTTTTTTTACATTTAATAAGTCAATAAGACATTTGCAAGCAAATTAATTCAAAATTCATCTTTGCAATGCAGAAGAAATAGAAGTTGCATCCAAATGGCATTTAGATGCCTTTACACACTGTTTAATGCAGCTCAGAGGGACATGTAATGCTTTAACCTGCAGTTACAAATGCATAAATAATGTTTTGATATTTAAAACATAAACCGTTGACAACTGATGTTTGAAATTAATTTACAAAATTAAAAGATACTTTAAATGTAAAATTAAAACCGCCAGCAGGTGGCAGCAAGTCACTGTTAATAAGTGAGTCATTGCGATTGAACCAAATCATTTAAACGGTTGATTCATTCAGGAACGAAACACAAAATAGTGCTGTGGCTGTGTTTGGATTTATTTTTTGTTTTCGAAATTGAGCAAAAACAGGCAATATGCTGTCTAAAACTTAAGTCTCTTAATTAACTGCTTGCTTATTGAACTGTTGTAAAAATAATTTGTAATCATGCTGATTTTTGGAGAGAAAAAATGGCACTCTTCTGTGATATTGATTAACTATATGAAATTATGTAAATACATATATTTTCTGCCCCATATCTTGAATTTTGTGATCATTCTAAATGCATTTTAATAGACTGAATCATGCAGTGAAAGAACGCATTCAAAATGCACACACACACTAATCTAATAGGATAATATGCTGTAATAGTAGTCCAACGAATCGTTCGGTTTGTAATGCGTACCAAACCGATAGCCTCATACCTAACGGTTCAATACGAATACGTGTATCATTACACCCCTAATATATATATATATATATATATATATATAAGGGGCATTTCCTCCGAGGAGGCAAGGGAGGCAGTGTCTCCTCACCTCAAAATTGGATGAGAAAATAATCAATATTACAAAAATAAAACAACGCAAATATGACTAAATATGACATTAAAAGTCTAAAAGTCACTCGTTTTTAGAAAATAACACTGTCCAACAGCGACACCCGCAGGTAAAGTTACAGCGGAGGCTTGCCTGCCTTCGGTCCATTGACTTTCTACAGAGACCCCAAAGCGTGCCGTGACTTTTCTGGAGGCTCATTGAGCTGAATGGGGGGAAATCACATGAGAGGAGGCAATGCCTCCATTGCGCTATGTGACGAGTGGGGCGGGGCCGAGAGCCATGGGAACGGAGCGAGGCCGGTGGAGTTAATGATGATGAGCGACACCTGCACCACTCACCGGTCTCGAGTCCCCACGGATGAGCTCCGGAAGGATAAAAGGAGGAGTGACGACAGTGCAAGACGAGAGAGGACCAGGCCTGGACTTTAATTTGTGTTTTGTGTGCGGCAGTCGTCCGTGAGGGGCTGCCGCTTTACTTTTGTGTTTGTTTATTTTTATTAAACTTGTTTAAATGTTCGCCGGTTCCCGCCTCCTTCCCGTTCTACGAACTGCGTTACATGCTATAATTGGATATGATTGGTTATGATTGGATGTGATTGGTTCTTGCGATAAATCCCACCTCTTGTTTTCATGTTTGGTTTGAATGAAGAAAATGATGGTGTTATTGACTAATTATAAAGTAAGCAACTCTCCCACTTAGATATCACTGCTTTGTGTCATGTCAAAATGAAACATGAAATGTCTTGAAAACGTGATGACTTTGTCAGTCATATCAGCTTGATGAAATGAAAGATGTAAGTTATCTTCGTGCCTGTGACAATGTTTGTGACAGGGCTTTTATGACGATGACACGAAAATAAGTTGACTATTAAAAAAACAGCTGAGCATCAGTTCACAAATAAAAAACGGAGTGTCTATTTACAAGTGCATATAGCCCGCTTGTTGGCCGCCGCTATTTACACTAACTCTGCCCACCAACGTGTGATTACAAAGCATTACAAAAGACCGTTGTCTCGTAACTGCTCGCGTGGCGCAGAAGGGGAAAACACATACTCTATCTCTCCCGCTCTCTCTCCCTCACAGACGCACATACAGGTGCATCTCAATAAATTAGAATGTCGTGGAAAAGTTCATTTATTTCAGTAATTCAACTCAAATTGTGAAACTCGTGTATTAAATAAATGCAATGCACACAGACTGAAGTAGTTTAAATCTTTGGTTCTTTTAATTGTGATGATTTAGGCTCACATTTAACACAAACCCACCAATTCACTATCTCAACAAATTAGAATACTTCGTAAGACCAATAAAAAAAATGTTTTAGTCAATTGTTGGCCTTCTGGAAAGTATGTTCATTTACTGTATATGTACTCAATACTTGGTAGGGGCTCCTTTTGCTTTAATTACTGCCTCAATTCGGCGTGGCATGGAGGTGATCAGTTTGTGGCACTGCTGAGGTGGTATGGAAGCCCAGGTTTCTTTGACAGTGGCCTTCAGGTCATCTGCATTGTTGGATCTGGTGTCTCTCATCTTCCTCTTGACAATACCCCATAGATTCTCTATGGGGTTCAGGTCAGGCGAGTTTGCTGGCCAATCAAGCACAGTAACACCATGGTCATTGAACCAGCTTTTGATACCTTTGGCAGTGTGGGCAGGTGCCAAGTCCTGCTGGAAAATGAAATCAGCGTCTCCATAAAGCTTGTCAGCAGAAGGAAGCATGAAGTGCTCTAAAATTTCCTGGTAGATGGCTGTGTTGACTGTGGACTTCAGAAAACACAGTGGACCAACACCAGCAGATGACATGGCAGCCCAAATCATCACTGACTGTGGAAACATCACACTGGACTTCAAGCAACATGGATTCTGTGCCTCTCCACTCTTCCTCCAGACTCTGGGACCTTGATTTCCAAATGAAATGCAAAATTTACTTTCATATGAAAAGAGGACTTTGGACCACTGAGCAACAGTCCGGTTCTTTTTCTCCACAGCCCAGGTAAGATGCTTCTGACGTTGTCTCTGGTTCAGAAGTGGCTTGGTAGCCCTTTTCCTGAAGACGTCTGAGCGTGGTGACTCTAGATGCACTGACTCCAGCTTCAGTCCACTCCTTATGAAGCTCTCCCAAGTGTTTGAATCAGCTTTGCTTGACAGTATTCTCAAGCTTGCAGTCATCCCTGTTGCTTGTGCACCTTTTCCTACCCAAATTCTTCCTTCCAGTCAACTTTGCATTTAATATGCTTTGATACAGCACTCTGTAAACAGCCACACCTTTCAGTAATGACCTTCTGTGACTTACCCTCTTTGTGGAGGGTGTCAATATTCATCTTCTGGATCATTGCCAAATCAGCAGTCTTCTCCATTATTGCGGTTTCAAAGAACAAGAGATACCCGGAATTTATACTGTAGGGATGGTCATTAATTGAAACTCAAATGTAAATATTCTAATATTTTGAGATACTGATTTTTGACTTTCATGAGCTGTAAGCTCTAATCATCAAAATTAAAACAAAAAAACTTTTGAAATGTTTTACTTTACATGCAACGAATCTAAAATATATGAAAGTTTCACTTTTTGAAATAACTTACAAGAAAAAAATAACTTTTTCACGACATTCTAATTCATTGAGATGCACCTGTATATAT
>CM049850.1:9315911-9320911 GCA_027422415.1 Schizothorax lantsangensis | reverse complement strand
ATAATAGATGCTGACTAGGTCACTCAAGACACTGTTGATATGCATCTCGTGTCAAGTTCCTTCGACTGTTAAACATAACCTGTTGGATATGTTTTTATTCAGAAACATATATATAAGTGGATTGTTTTGTAATGTATCACCTGAATGCATTTTAGATTTGTTCTTTTGTCAAGTTAAAGTTTTATGTAATTTAAAATTCTATGGATTATGATGCTGGCCTTGTGTTTGCCATGTAAATAGCCTTGATGCTAACATGGCGTTAAAAAACAAACAAACGATGTAAGGAATAGTTCACCCAGTAATGTAAATTGTCTTTATCAGTTCATCCTCGAGATGTGAACATCATGAAGTTGTAGCAGAGCTGAGGATTGATGGGTCACTTGTTTGTTTGGATGGTGTCCAGAATGTAAAGGTTATCTCTGGTAATTGACTGTAAACCGAGGGCTCTGGCTGTGCTGAGATGATTGGAGACTGTGGGGATTGAGTCCTGACACATATGTTAATGGTGCTGTGCTGTCCCACTCCTGGCAATCCCAGCGCCGGTTATATTGGACAACAGCTGGCGTCTTTATTTAATGCTTGGTCTGTTTGCTGAGCAAACGGACAGCTGTACTTTTTTATTCAAATCTCTCCCTCTGTCTGAATATGACCTGTCAGCACTTCACAAACAAAAACATAATCATATACTCAATGGCTTTGAAATGGCATGTAAATATTTGCGGTAGCTGTTATTGTTCCCTGCCTTCAACAGCAGGTTTGTCACAATATCAAAGATGAGAGGGAGAGAGAGAGAGAGAGCTAGAGAGAGAGAGAGAGGTAGAGAGAGAGAGAGAGAGACGGAGCTAGAGAGAGCGAGAGAGAGAGAGAGCTAGCTAGAGAGAGACGGAGCGCTAGAGAGAGAGAGAGAGAGAGAGAGAGCCTGAAGTGTTGTGACGCCGCATGACTGCATCTGATCAGAGCATGAAATCATCAGGAACAAGGTTTCTTCTTATGGCAATATCAGGGGTGAATTTTTGATGCAAAGTTGACATGAGCAGTAATTTTAGAGCTCAGACAATGAAAACTGTGCTGGGAGAAGTGTTCCAGTGTTGGGTTGTTAAGAAACAAGTCTGATGTCTGCAGTTTTTGTGAGTGTTTTCATGAAGTCTTTCAGACTGGAAGAATCAGCCTTCATTCATTCAAACAGATGAGACAGAAATCTACAGAGAACATTCAGTACTTTCAGTAATGTTAACAACCGCTGTTTAACATAAAGACTCACTACATACTCTGGTTGTAAAACAGAAAAGGTCCTATTTTAAGTGAGAGAAGCCCTCGGCGCAGACATGACCAGCGTATGGGGCTGTGAACACTGCTCGGCCTGGTTTGCTGTGTTAAAGCACTTCTGTCCTGTGAGGAGATGACTGTCGGTGAGACAGACTCATGCTCTTCATCTTCTGGAGTAAGTTTATCCTGCAGAGTGAGTGAACCGAAGGGTCTGCTGGAGTGACGAGCCATTCTCTACACAAGCTCCACTTTGGCAGAGACGGGAGGTGGATATATTTGTGCATTACAGCATGCATTTTTCTGTCATTGACTTTAACCAAACATCTAACACAGCCCCAGATGGCAGATGGTTTTGTAAAATGTACATAAAAACGGTTCATGAAGTCCAAGTCCTCCCTCGTTTTATATAACAGGAAGGTGAATCAGCAAACCACCGTAAATGCATCTATTAGACATTAACTCATTAAATATTCAGGTCTGTCAAATCAGTGGTCCACTATGTTTGGCTTGTTTTAGAAATCCAGAAAGATGACCTGTCATTAACTGCTGCTTATATACACACTTATATCTGAAGATCCTTTGGGTTACTTTATTCTTCAGAGCCGTGTGTGACTGACCGCTGTGGGCAGATGTGCGTCTGCTGTCCTTCTGCTACACATTACTGAGGGGTTCATCTGCAGTTATCAGAGCGTTTGCTCAAAACACTCGTTTTCTGCTTTTCGCTTGGTCTCTATTTTGTTTTAGCCCACCATCCAGGTGGTGTATAGCTGGTAGATAAGAAAAAAAAATACCAGTCATAATACTGGCAAATTTCTTTATGCATGTATGTTTATATTTATGTGTGTGTGTAATATATATGTGTCCCTGGAGCACAAAACCAGTCTTAAGTCGCTGGGGTATATTTGTAGCAAAAATACATTGTATGGGTCAAAATTATTGATTTTTCTTTTATGCCAAAAATCATTAAGATATTAAGATCATGTTCCATGAAGATATTTAGTAAATTTCCTACCGTAAATATATCCAAACTTAATTTTTGATTAGTAATATGCATTGCTAAGAACTTCATTTGAACAACTTTAAAGGTGATTTTCTCTATTTTGATTTTTTTGCACCCTCAGATTCCAGATTTACAAATATTGTCCTATCATAACAAACCATAAATCAATGGAAAGCTATCAGATGATGCATAAATCTCAATTTTGAAAAATTGTCCCTTATGACTGGTTTTGTGGTCCAGGGTCACATATATATTTGTACTGCAGGAACACACACATTCCTCTGAACATCATTGCTGTCGTTTATTTTTCCTGTAAATACAATATAACATCTTTTAGTGCAGGGACTGGAAATGATTTCATGCAGTTTCACAAAGCAACCCAAAAGCATGTTTGGGATCAAGTAAGAAATAAACTGGGTAACCAGACAGAAACACGCTCACGTGTATGCGCTCGAGCCACCGCTGTGAGCTTCAGGATGAAGGCTATATTTAATTATTCCTTATAGAGACTCAATTAAGAAATACGGGATCAGAGTCGTCGCCTGAATAATCACCGTTCAGAGAGAAGAGGAGGAGAAAGTACTGCTGTCAGAGTCAACATTTATTGGTTTAATGACTTAAAACTCTTTAATGATCTCATTTTAGGCATCATTGAGCTGTTGAGAAATGGTCATCGTGGCTTATTGTGGTTTATGGGGTGGAGGATCTCTGACCCAGCACTTTTTCACCACTTAATCTCATATGCCCTGCTGTGAGTCTAAAATAAAGAGAAAGGCTGGTGTTAATACGCTGGCAGTATGAAGCGTTATGGTGCGGGACGTCCTGCAGACGCAGTTAGTGCAGTGGAGTGTGTCTGAAACACTGCTTTCACAAGGTCACGCAGGATTGGGCTGATCAGAGACCAGCGGAGACTGGGTCCTGATGTGCCTCTGTGGTGTAGTGACCCGCTCGCATGTCTGCTGGGTGTTTAGAGGAGTCTTGGAGAGGCTCCTGGATCTTTAGTGTAAATGTGAGAGAGATGTTTGACAGCAGTAAAGTAGGTCTGTTTCATAACCTTGTGCTGAACTGAGCTTATATGTGTCTTGATGAGCAGCAGATGGAGGAACATCAAAGACGTGTATGAAAGGTTTATGAGTGCTGCAGAAATAACTCCTTTATCATCTACAGCAGGAAGAAATGGGAATGACTTTCTACCCGGCTATATCAGAGGTTTCCTCACTCACAGCTCTCTCATTAAATCATTAGCAGGCTTTCTGATTTCTGAAATGGATTTATTTGGATATACAGCAGGTACAGTAATCTATACAGGGAAGCTTAGCATTTGGTACATTAACATTAAAGGCTAACGAGGTGGTTGCTAGAGTGTTTTTAGGTTACCTGGGGTAGTTGCTAAGGTATTGCTATATGGTTTCTAGGGTACTTGATGTGGATGCTAGGCTGTTGCTCTGCAGTTGCTAAGGTACCCAGGCTGGATGCTAGGGTGCTGCTATGCGGTTGCTAGGGTATTTTGTGGGGTTGCTATGGTATTCTTGGTGGTTGCTAGGTTGTTGCTGGGGTGGTTTCTAAGGTGATGCTAGGTGGTTGTTAGGCTACCTGGGTTGATATTATTGTTATTGGATCTAGTTGCTACTTAGAATAATGGAGCTGTTTTTGTTCAAATGATGAAAATCTGTGTTGTAGTCGAAACTCGAACTCAAAATTGACTCCAAAAAGGACATAAAAGGAAGTGTGAAATTAATCCTATGATTTTATATATATTCAAAGCCTTCTAAAGATGAACAGATTGAGAAATCTGTATTCACTGCATGCGTATGCAGAAACCAACATCAGTGTTGAATAAAGGGTTAAATTTCACTCCGTTCATCATTTAAAGTGATTGTCACTTCAGTAGACTAATATCGAGACCAGATCAGTTTCAGATCAGATCGATCTCTTACCGGTCCACCTTTCTTTAATATGTGTGAGAGACCAGAGGTTATGGGTCACGCCGTATATGTGTACATCCCTCCTTACGTGACTGATTTATGCCAGAGGTTCTCCAGGACACCCGCAGCACTATATCACACAAACCGATTGAGATTGTGTGGGTCGAGTGGAGCTCAGAGACACCTGGGGAGCAATGGAGGACGAGGACTTGCAAATCAAACCACGGACGAAGAGCATTCATAACACACAGCTTTTTATGATTTGCTGTAAATTATGGCTGTTGGCTGCCGCTGGTCTCTTCTAGAATTCATGAATGTTAAAAGCGAAGGCTGATGTGCTGCTTGTGGAGACGCTGATCTGGGTTTGTCTCTCCTCTGGATGACCTCAGGATTCAGGAGAGCCGGTGACCACTGCTTTCTATCAGTGTGCTGTTTAAACAGCTCCGTCCTGAGAATTATTATGAGTCCACAGCACGCTTCAAAGCTGAACGCAGCTCTGTTGTTCATTCTACAGGCGTGTGGTTCCAGAGCGGTTCACAATCACTGAATACCACACAGTAATGCCAAGTGACTGCTGATGTACTGCTGAATACTGCTGTTTGTTTTATGGTGTTTCTATCATAAGATGTTGGATGTAAGGAAGCATATTTAATCTCTTTCATCTTTTTTGAATGAGCAGGAGCTTTGGTCCCGGTTGGCCGTCGTTTATCTGTGTGTGTGTCCACATGCAGCAGCTGCTCCTGATATCGTGTGTGTGTGTGTGTGTGTGTGTGAGAGAGAGAGAGATGGTCATGGTGTCTCTGGCGTCC
>CM049850.1:9288411-9308411 GCA_027422415.1 Schizothorax lantsangensis | reverse complement strand
AATATATGGTTTATCTGTGTTCTTCAATCAATCTTGGGTATTTTTTTATAAGGAAAGTACAGTACATTTATAATGCAATGCTAATCGACATAGCCGTTATCACTGAAGGCTATATAATACTATCATTCTGTTATATGAAGCCACGTCTGGTCACAAAATGAAGTTATTTCAAACACTCAACAATGTTAAGTTAATTTGGAAAAAAAAGCATGTCAATAAATGATATATTTGTTTGTAAACAGGCTCATACACATGCAAAACTATATTGCACACGTGCTGCTGTAGTATATTTATATAGAATTTTTACCGGTATATCGCAAACGATAAAATATCGCCCATCCATACTCACAGCTGATGTGAGGCTGTCAGAGCGAGTGATGGATTAGAGTTAAGAGACGTGTTTAAGTCTTGCGTTCAATGCTTCTGTAAAATCAGTGGCTTTCTTTAGGAACTGAGATGCAGCTGAAAACCATTCAGATTAAAAAAATAATAAATCATCAGGAAGTGTTTATCAAATCCTCACAATCTAACATTTTATCATTTGCGAGGTTCGTTTTTGGGGAATGCTCCGCAATCGTTAATTCCACGTAATTTCTGCTATTGTCTTTGTCGTCGCTTGAGAAATACAAATTAACTTAAAAACCAAAAAGCTCAAAGTCGCCTTAATTGTAATGAATATGCAAATGTTATTAAAATTAGTCATTGAAGAATGAGGTCTTTTCAGAACCACACATTTCTGCGAGATGATTTCCATAAGAGAGCCATTGCTGTGATGCAAATGCAATTACTGCTGCATTCTGACCGCTCGCTGGGTTCCTACATGTCATTTACATATTGAATTAGTGCAAGGCCTTGCCAATACACCACACACACACGGGTTCATATCAGCATCTGTGGGCTCAGAGGCAAACACAAGCGTTACCGCTGAGTAAACGCAAACCATTTACAAAGAAAACGTCAGCTAGTGCTGTGAAAGGAGCAGCCATGCCAATCATCACACACAAAAGAACAGACGTGCGGACTGTGAACACGCATCGCATTGAAACGGCCTCAAATGATGAGTTTTCTGTGTGCATATATCAACATTTCTGTCTGTCTGTCGCTCTCTTTCTCTTGCAGTGTTACTGCATTAAACAAACTCTCATCAGCTGTATCTTGACGGAAACCTCCAGCATTATTAAAGTTGAGTGTGTGCTGCAGACATGAGTGATTCCTCAGATGGTGCGTGTTGAGTATTGTGATCAGACATGATCGGTTTCATCTGCTGCACCAGAAAACAGGCACATGGACACTGATGGAGGTCCTCGATGTGTTGAATCCTAGCTGTATCTGTCCTCTCTAGAAAATCCCACCCATTAAACCATTAATCAAGCAATGCATATTAGAGAAATGGCAAGCTGATTGGTTAGAATGTCAAAATGAACTATTTGAAATGTGTTATCAGGTGGGATAAAGATGCAACTACCCCTTGGTTTCTAACCAAGATGGCGGCGCGTTCAGACGCAGCGGCTGCTCCAGGTCCCAAAGACGGTGCTTTTATGTCTTTTAATGTCGTCTGTTCGTCTCCAAATAGTGTAAATTTACAGCTAACTCATAAGGAAAAACACATATATGATCGCCGAAGCCTTTTGGATATCGGCAACGCGTACAAACACCAACTCTCGCAGGCGGCTACTGAGAAGCTACGAGGCCTTTGTTTACTGCTGGAGCCGGACCTCGAGACTGCGGCCTCGCCTACTGACGCTACCCGCGCAAGGCAGCGTCGCAAGCGGTGTGAGAGAGGACGGAAGCGCGGTAAACGCGGAGGTATAGGAGCCAGGCTAAGGGCTAACCCCACAAGACCGGCTCTCCCAACACATGCTCTCAAACGTTCGCTCTCTGGAAAACAAACTGGACTTAATTCAACTCAGTCGGTCTACACAGCATGAGGCAAGGGATTGTTGTGTGTTTGTTTTCACCGAAACATGGCTAAACAACAACATCCTGGACTCCGCCATTCAGCTACATGGATTAAACTGCTACCGAGCAGACAGGGACTCATCACTGTCTGGTAAGACCCGCGGTGGTGGCTTGTGTGTTTATATCAACAAAGAATGGTGTAACAATGCTGCGGTAATAACAAAACACTGTTCATCGCTGGTGGAGTTTATGTTTGTGAAGTGCCGACCGTTCTATCTGCCGCGGGAGTTCACGGCCATTGTTATTGTCGCGGTTTACATACCACCGTGTGCAAACGCTAAGGACGCGCTTCGTGAACTGTACAGCGCCATCAGCGAACAACAAACAAAAAACCCCGACAGCTTTTTCATCATAGCCGGTGACTTTAACCACGCAAACTTAAAGACAGTTTTGCCAAAGTTCTACCAACATGTGAACTTTGCAACAAGGGGAAACAATACACTGGATTTTGTTTATACAACAGGGAAAAACGCATGCAAAGCTGAACCTCGCCCCCACCTCGGGTACTCGGATCACATCTCTGTTATGCTAATCCCAGCATACAGACCACTTCTCAAGCTTGCCAAACCGGTTCAAAAACTCATCACAATTTGGCCAAATGATGCTACCACAACACTACAGGACTGCTTTCAGTGCACAGACTGGAACATGTTTAAAGAGGCAGCCACCTACAACAACCACACAGACCTGCAGGAGTACACTGAAACTGTGACTGCTTACATCAAAAAGTGCATTGATGTGACAGTCACCAAGACCATCACCACACTTGCAAACCAGAAACCATGGATGACAGCAGAGGTTCGTGGGCTGCTAAAGACCAGAGACGAAGCATTCAGATCAGGAGATAAAGCGGCCCTCAAAACAGCAAGAGCCAATCTGTCCTGTGGCATCAAAAATGCAAAACGGTCATATGCTCAAAAAATCAACAATCACTTCACAGACAGCAGAGACACACGGAGCCTGTGGCAAGCCATTCAGACCATCACTGACTACAAGCCCCCGCCACAGGCCTGTGATGATGACACATCCCTCCCCGATGCACTCAACCACTTTTATTCACGGTTTGAAATGCAGAATGACACACCTGCACAAAAACTGCCCACTCCTCCCAACGAGGCGCTTTGTCTGTCTCCAGCCGACGTAAAGAAGACCCTATCTAGGATTAACCCACGCAAGGCTGCGGGTCCTGACAACATACCTGGCCGTGTTCTGAGAGACTGTGCTGCACAGCTGACGGATGTCCTAACCGATATCTTCAACACCTCGCTGAGCCAGGCAGTCGTCTCCACATGTCTCGAATCCACAACAATCATACCGGTACCAAAGAAATCACCTGTGTCCTGTCTAAATGACTACTGTCCCATAGCACTGACTCCAATTATGATGAAGTGCTTTGAGAGGTTAGTCATGCACAACATCAAAAACAGCCTCCCCAACACACTTGACCCGCTGCAGTTTGCATACCGTCCAAACCGCTCTACGGACGATGCAATCTCCTCCACCCTCCACCTGGCTCTTACCCACCTAGAAAATAAAGACTCCTACGTTAGAATGCTGTTCATCGACTTCAGCTCAGCATTCAACACGATTATCCCACAACAGCTCATAAACAAACTAAACCTGCTGGGCCTTAACAATTCCCTTTGCAATTGGATCCTGGACTTTCTAACCGGAAGACCTCAGTCAGTCCGTGTCGGCCACAACACCTCGAGCACTACCACACTGAGCACAGGTGCCCCACAAGGCTGTGTGCTCAGCCCACTGCTCTTCACGCTGCTGACCCACGACTGCACTGCCAAGTTCAGCTCCAACCACATCATCAAGTTCGCTGATGACACAACAGTGGTAGGTCTCATCAGCAACAACGATGAAACGCACTACAGAGAGGAAGTGGCACAGCTAGCTGAATGGTGTGGCGCTAACAATCTGTCCCTCAATGTGGAGAAGACAAAGGAGGTTGTGTTGGACTTCAGGAGGAGGAACTCCACTGACCACCCCCCACTGACCATCGACAGCTCGACTGTGGAGAGAGTCAGCAGCACTAAATTCCTGGGGGTGCACATCACAGAGGATCTCACCTGGACCACTAACATCATGTCACTCTCCAAGAAGGCACAACAGCGCCTACACTTTCTCCGCCGGCTGAAAAAAGCAAGTCTCCCACCACCCATCCTCACCACATTCTACAGGGGCACCATTGAGAGTGTGCTGACCAGCTGCATCACTGTCTGGTACGGGAACTGCAGTGCTGCTGACCGCAAGACCCTCCAGCGGACAGTGAACACGGCTGCAAAGATCATCAAGACCCCTCTCCCATCCATCCTGGACATTTTCCTCGCACGATGCTCCAGCAAAACCAACAGCATCGTGAAGGACCCCACCCACCCCTCCCACAGTCTCTTCCAGCTCCTACCATCAGGAAGATGGTACCGGAGCATCAGAGCCCGCTCCACCAGACTGCTCAACAGCTTTTTCCCCCAGGCTGTGAGAGCCCTGAACTCAGATCACCCCGCCCCCCTCTGAAACCCCATGCAAACCCCCTACCTCCTGAAACATGGACCCCCCCCAACTTTTTTGTGCAATTCAAGTGTGCTACACACAGGTGAGTGGGCCTGTACAAACCACCTGTAGTAACACACTCTCCTCTATGCACTAGACACTTTTCACACACTGCTGTGTGTACACAATCCCACAAAAGACTCAGCAATATATGTATGTTTACATGCTCATGCACTACTACAAATCATCTTATACTGTTCCCCAGCCAGCTGCTGACTCACAATGTTTCTCTCTGCACATGTACAGTGTTTATGTGAAGCATAGTTTGTATTTTTTATCTTTATCTTTAGTTGTATAGGGTAAACGTTTCGGGTAAACAGTTTGTATAGTTTGTATTTTCTATCTTTATCTTTAGCTGTATATGGTAAACATTTATATACAGTATAGTATACCAAGTCAAATCTGTCAGTAGGTTAGTTGTGTATAGGTTTATAGTGTTTTACTTCATTGTTGTATGTCTGTATTTATGTAGCACCGTGGTCCTGTGAGGCACGACATTTCGTTCCACTGTATGTCCCCACATGTAGCGGAATGACAATAAAGCTCAACTTGACTTCACTTTAAATCAAGACATGGCCAAGTGTATATGGCAGGTGTGAAAAGGCCACACTGGACTGACACATGGACATTTACTGAAGGGTGAAGAAGCACCAACTTGTCCATAAACATGATTTTGGTCCGTGAAAGACAATGGTTCTTATCAGGACAAACATTTAGGCTGATGATACACGGGGCAACTTTTTGAGCAATTTTGCCAGGCATCTTTTTTTGAGCAGTGTTGCTTGGGCACTTTCCTATTGAGAACAGGTAACACGTTTCTACCTGGATCCTTTAGATCGGTCGTGGGCTCTGTGCCTCACCTGGTTGCTCTTTAAGCCTTAAGGGCTTATTTTGTAAGATGGACGAAGTAACCCTTTGAATTTCTTTATCACAAGTACTAGTAGTAGTAGTATCTGCCTACAGCTGACCTCTTTAGACTTCAACCAAACACAGAACTCCCTAGCAACAACATATCAACACATTTAAAACACAATACACTCCGGTCACCATAGCAACCGCATCACACCTCGGCAACAACCCACAGCATGTAGCGTGGACATGTTTTCATAGCCATTTGTAATGGATTTGAGTTCTGCAAAGGTTGTTTTGTGCGCTGAGGAAAGCTGATCGTGAACAGTGAGAGTGACTGTAGTCGGTGTCTCTCGTTCGCTGAACAAAGAGAGACGGAGATGAAGAGTCACGAAGGCAGCAGGTGAGGTGAAAGAGGAGTGTGTGTGGCACAAAGGAGGGTTTGTTCAGCCTCACAGCACCTCAATGCCTCGTTAGATTCATAAGCCTAATCAGCAAACGCCATGTGTGCCTGATGATCTCTCAGCCACAGTTTAGCATTTATTATATATTAGATCCCTTCTCATGCAACTGTCGAGATCACTTGACCATCTGACCATTATTGGATGCTTTCAGTGCTGTAAATGAATCATGATGGCAAAGGTAACCAAACCTTGTTCTTTATGCAATGCTGCATCCATGCCAGTAGGTGTCAGAATAAAGTCTCACATCACTCTTATATCGGCCAGTCAAATCAACAGTTTCATGCAAAGAGTGGGATCTACCAACTTGTACTTGTATGTAGGAATGTGTGTACAAATAAGGACAAAGTATAGAGCCTTTTCTACATGCCGTTGATAAACGAGGCCCTAGAAGTGTCCTTATAAACCCAAGTGCTCTTGTAATGCTGGTGAGTAACCTGACCCTCAGATACTAGTTTCTCTACACCTTCTCACGTTCCTGCTGCTGAATGTTCTGCCAAACCCTGCTGAACTCCAGGCTTCGCTTTCATCAGCTGCAGTCTATACATTCAGCTTATTCAGTGTTGTATTTCTGTCCTCTAAATCAGTCATCCAAGCATCCTTCCAAGAGTGCCCATATACAGCACATTTACTCCACTTAAACAGCTGCATTAAAAGTCAGAGTTGTGGACTGATATCTTTCTGAATATCTCATCCAATTCCTTTTGCTTGAAGATCAGGTACACGGTTTTCTAAGCGCAAACACACACAGAAAACACGTCTCACACAGTGCACAAGTACTCTTTCGCATCGCATGAATGGAGGAATACACACAAAATGATGTTGAATTGTCCATTTGACGAGTATTCACAGTCAATTACTTATGTAAACAGTAGGGAGAACGTGTATCAGTATTGCATCCATGCATTCGGATTTAAAGGGACAGCAGCCTAATTTAGTCACTATTGTCCGAGTCATTGATGTTAATCAAGCAACAAAAGAAAGACAAAAAATCACTCACTGCTCTTGTCTGAATCACTTTAGTAGCCCTAAAGATTAATCTAAATTTATTTATAGAAATAAATGTCTGCTTGAAAGAATGAAGAATATGGTAAACAAGTTGTTATAAAGAATACATAATTAGCCAGATATAACTATTGATATTTCATTGAAAATAAGACCATGTTCTTGTTCTTTGAGAAGTGGTTTTATTTAATTTTAACAAAGGCATGTTGTGTGTCACCGCAGTTAAATCAGTGTCTATCATGATAAAACCTTAATATCAAACCTATATGAGTTTGGAAATTTTATAGAAATGCTTAATAAATGCATTACACTGTAACTAAACCCAATAGATTTTAGCCGACTAAAACTAAAATGGCATTTAAGTCAAAAGACTGACTAAAACTAAATCAAAATTTGCTATCAAAATTAACACTGCAATAGTGTAAAATACAGCACTAGTTGAGAGACAACCACGATTGGATAAGAGAACAGGTCATTTGTAACTCTAACGAGTCTCAGTATTATGATACGGTGACTGGAAACCCTCACAGATATCATTTCTCTCTAATAAGGAACGTAGTTGTGTGGATACTGTTCAAGGTATTCAGCATAATTGTTGGAATTGCACTGAACGTTAAAATGAGATGATTACAGTTCAGCAGCCTGCAGGCTTGCGGTCATTTCTCCTGCAAATAGATGGCATGAGAGAAGAAGGGGTCACTGCTGAGAGAACACCTGAGAAACCGATGAGACTGAGAGGAGAAATGGTGTGTGTGTGAGAGCATCTGATCTCGTTTGATCATCACCCTCCGTCTGAATGTGCCTCACCCTTTAATTATCCGTCTGTGTGCCGATCCGCCTCAGTTCTACACGATGCTGAAGAATGTTCAGGAGAGTGATCAGACATCTGGGATGGGCAGGACTCACTCAGTGAATGAAGTACAGCTGATTTGACAGGTGCAGGACAACTCGGGTGTGCGCTGAGACGTCTGATATACTGTACAAACTGTCCAGTTTGGCACGGAGAAGACCTGCTGTGGGTCTGTACTCAGAAACAGAGGAAGGGAGCAGGAAGATTGAGTGTTCACTGTCTGTCAATCACCAGAGCACCACCATAACAACTCCATCTTCATTCAGCTCTCAGGAGTGTTTCCCCGAGGGGCTTCAGGGCTGTTGTGTACGGATGTGAGGTGCTGTCTGAGAGGATCTGCAGGTGTGTGTTTTGATTGTGCAGTAGGTGTCTTGAGCTTGAGTGAACTGGGCCCGCAGATCATCTTCTCTAAGTCTCAGCACTGTGGAGATTTTCCACCGAGTCTTCACTGAGGATCTATTGACCCTGATCAATTAGAGTTACTGACCTTTTATTTATTTAAATTCTGGGTATTAGTACACACACACATAGACAGACAGACACACACACACCACTCCCTCGTGATTTTTTTCTTTCTGACTCCCTATTTTCCACCATGGCAGTACATTCTGTTGTGACCTGTCCAGAACTGAAAGGTCATACAGCATTATAGCAGTCGTCCACATGACTTGTAGTGTAGCGTTACCTCAGCTTCAATAAACAGTCTGTGTAAATACATCTAATGCCACTTAGATGCAAATGCAGCTTCTATTTCCTCTACAGTGGAAAAATGGAGTTTGTTGATACTGATTTCATCTGAAGGGTAACAACAGTTTCTTATTATTCTAACTGAATTGAAAAAATGTAAGAATTTGATGTGAAAGATGACACTTACATTTAAAAATGCTAGGGAAAAAATAAACAGTGGGAACTGAAATCTGTTTTGTTATACAGCGACTCATTTCTACCTCTTTCCAGTCACAGCACTTTATATTGAGAGTTGTTTAAGTGAGAGAACATCTGTAACTTAGTCCAGATTGGGGGAATGTTAATAAAATATCAGTCTGTGCATCTCTAGTCAAATGTGTTTGAAGTGACATTAGGGGGAGTAAATGATGGTGTGTACAATGTAACAGTTGCACAATTTCATTTCATTTTAATTTTCACTTTTATTTATAGAGCACTTTACAACTGCACCTGCAGACCAAAGTGCTGTACAATCAAGAAACACTCATTAAAACACAAAATTTAAACAACACTCATTCTACTAAAACAGCAAAAACTAGCCCACACTCTCAAAGGCTAAAGACAAGAGGTAGTTTTTGACTTCAACTTTAAAAACATTCAAAGTTGAAACCTCTCTAAGTACCTGAGGAAGACTATTCCAGAGCTTCGGCCCTGCAACAGCAAAGGCCCGATCCCCTTTTAACTTTAAATGAGTACGAGGGACAGTAAGCAATAACTTATTATTGGATCTTAGAGACCTAGGTGCTTGACGAACAGCAATGAGCTCAGACACGTAAGCAGGAGCCATCCCATGCACTGCTTTAAAAACATATAAAAGAGTTTTATATTTTATCCTGTAGTTCACTGGTAGCCATTTGAGAGAAGCTAAAATAGGAGAGATATGATGACTTTTCTTCATTCAATCATTAACCGCCCTGATGAAACTATTGCATTTGAACAGGATTAAAACACCAAGGTTATTGGACAGTGCATCGGATCATCACACAGTGGAGACAGACCAGTCTACGGTGAGCACTAATTGAGATGAACTCCATGTACAGTCTCAGTGACTTGTAAGCTAATGGTGTCACCGTACCAGGCGTGACCACTGACACCGGTCAACCTGGAGACTGTCCAAGAACTCATTTTTTTCCCAGTCTCCCTCGTTCACTCGCATGATAAAATCTCATTGAGCAACACAGCAGCCATTTTGGTTCGTTTTGCACAGCTCAAGCATTAAGTTTTATTCGACTGTTATTTTTCCATTTAAGGGCTGACTTCATTTCAGGCATGTTTTGCAGATTGGCATTGAGCCATGAGTCCGTGTGCACTGTAGTTTTCTCCTGTGACAGTCTGTCAATCTGTTGTTGGCTTGTGAAGTCATTCTTCATCTCCAAAGGCACATCTGAGGCCACATGCCAGTTTTATCCTCTTGTACCTCTTGCTCTCCGCCCATGTTATTCGTAAGGACATTTGGGCCAAAACTTAATCATCTGTAATTTTTCTTTGGCTCGACTCTGTGTCAACAGTGTGTTTATATCCAGCCTCCAGACCGAATGTGGCTGAAATCCCTGGCCTGGTTTTGGAATGATCTGGACTTGCCATTAAATGTGGTTGGTTCTCTTCGATCGCTATTCGGATAACCTTGAGAAACTGATTCACACACAGTCGAGATGCAAAGACGTCCAAAATGAGTAATGGTGAATCAAATAAAATCTGTAAGAAAATTGCATCTGTTCACAAATGTATCTTTTTCTTTCCATGTGTTGTTGGATGTGATTTCTCTGTAAGGTCCAGGGGTCAGAGCCGGGCAGGTGCACTCCTGTAGCTAGATACTGCTTCAGGGTTATGGATCTGTGCATGTTCTTGAGATGTCATCAGGACGAATAGGGATGTACAGATTCTCCTTGCGGCCTGTGCAGTGCCTTGCTCATTAGGATGCGTGGACCTTTGATTGACATGTTAAATGTTGTTCAAATCTAAACACTATCCTGTAAACTGGTTCCAGCAGCTGTGTGAACGATGCATTTTGACAAACCTCTTAGACCAGAAACCCAAGCATTTCACTCTTTGGACCTCATTAAATCAGAAACAAGCAGGGCTGAATTACATCCGATCTCTGGTTTTGGACATACAGCATGTAAAGAGTTTGGCTCTTTAGCTTCTCTTTCATTTTGTAACTGAAATGCATGATTTAAAGGCCTGTTTGTGTTGTTTTCACACTTTCTGAATCACTATTGTTCTCAGTTCTCCAGCTTTTGAAATTCTGAAAAACAATTTTAGTAAACAGAAAGATAAACACACACCACAGCAATCCCACGGGCAGTAAGATTATCCATCAAGCAGCGCTGGTGTTTCATCTGGGGTTTTCATGCCTCTTTGAATGCCTTATTCTTTTGGAGTCTGATAAACTGACTGTTAATGGCTTCTCAAGGTCGCTCTTTCTTTTGCCTACTGTTTTGGTGTGACCTCACACACGCGGCATTGAGGAGATTGCTGAGTGCCACCGAGGATAAAAGACGGATGAATCATTCATTCTTCTCTTGTAGTGGCTTGTCTGGCTGGATGCTCTTTCCATCAGAGGCTCTGGATCCAGCTAACCGTGAGATGGGACCCGTGATAGTCCACACAGCTCCTGTGATCATGGGAGAATATGGAACTAAAGTTCTTCTCTTAGGGAGGTTCTTTGGCAACCACTTACTGGCCATTATCAAGACAACAATGCATCTTACAATAGTGTATTGATTTATTCCCAGGCTGTTTGTAGGTGCATCTACTAGGCAAACAGTGTCTGGTGTGCATCTGTTGTGCTCAGGACTTAGTCACCTGTGATTCAGAGACATCTCAACCGTTTAGCTGAACTGTCAAAGTTGAACACATCCAGCTCACAGTCATTTCAACGGAAGAAAGTTCAACAAATAAAACACTCCCTCGTTTCTTTCATCCAGGAGCCATCAATTGTCTTTCTACAAGGATACAGAAAGCAGAGTCTCAGTACAGGAGGCTGTCTGGGCTGTGAGAGCGAGGATAGGCTGGTATGTGTGCGTTTGGACTCGTATGGGAGGCATAGGAGAATCATATGGAGTGAGCCCTAACCCTAACTCATGACGGAGAGAGGAGGCCTGTCGTCTCTGCAGCTAATGCAAATGTTTGTGTAGAGTTGTTTTATGCTGGCGTTCCCTCTCTCAGCATGGATTGATGATCTGACAGATGGCGTTGAGGGTTAATCGTGGTTTACCTGCAGATGTGTCAGAGCTGCTGGCCAGATGCCTTTTTTGTTTGCTTCGGGCTGCGTTTCTTTTCTTCTGTTTTTCCCTTTGTGCGTGCTGAACTTTGTTCTCCTCGCTGCCTGTCACGGTGCTGTTTAGGTCCAGTTGGCGTCGTCTCGTAATCTTTGACTGTTTACTTTTGGGGTGGGATTGGGACTCGCTTTGTAACTGGAGTCTCTCTGAAAGCTTTGCGTTTACAGACTAAAAATGTTGAGTGGTATTAGTTGATCAGAAGTGTTGAATGACGTCCATCCTGGTCCAAATAATGTGAGATGGATTGTTCTGGAAGTATTTTGACATTATGTGCATATTGTAGCTGTTGAATTGGAATGCTACTTTATTTCTCGGTTTCATTTGGTTGTGAAGCATGTGTCATGTTTAACCGTCACAGAGGTGTTTGTGCAAAGATTTCTGTTGAGGCTGCAAGTATATTTTCCACATAATGAATGGAGATGCTGGCTTTTGAACTGAACACTGATAACACGCTGGAAGGTCTCCCTCCTCTTTAGCCCGGAGGACACGGCGTTCGTGATTTCCAACAAGAATGTCAGATTTGGACTCGTCTGACCATAGAACACTTTTCCACTTTGAAACAGTCCATTTTAAATGAGCCTTGGCCCACAGGACACGACGGCGCTTCTGGACCATGTTCACATATGGCTTCCTTTTTGCATGATAGAGCTTTAGTTGGCATCTGCAGATGGCACGGCGGAGTGTGTTTACCGACAGTGGTTTCTGGAAGTATTCCTGGGCCCATTTAGTAATGTCAATGACAGAATCGTGCCGATGAGTGATGCAGTGTCTGAGGGCCCGAAGACCACAGGCATCCAACAAAGGTCTTCGGCCTTGTCCCTTACGCACAGAGATTTCTCCAGTTTCTCTGAATCTTTTAATGATGTTATGCACTGCAGATGATGAGATTTGCAAAGCCTTTGCAATTTAACATTGAGGAACATTGTCTTTATTCCACAATCTTTTCACAGATTGGAGAGCCTCTGCCCATCTTTAGTTCTGAGAGACTCTGCCTCTCAAAGACATGCCTTTTATAGCTAATCATGTTACAGACCTGATGTCAATTAACTTAATTAGCTGCTAGATGTTCTCCCAGCTGAATGTTTTCAAAATGTATTGCTTTTTCAGCCCTTTGTTGCCCCTGTGCCAAATTTTTTGAGACCTGTAGCAGGCATCAAATTTGAAATGAGCTCATTTAGTGGATAAGTGTAAAATTTCTCCATTTAAACATTTATGTTCTCTGTTCTCTTGTGAATAAAATATTGGCTCATGTGATTTGAAAGTCTTTTAGTTTTCATTTTATTCAAATTTAAAAAATGTCCCAACATTTCCAGAATTCGGGTTGTATTTATGGCCTTTGAGCTTCAGAAAATCTTAAAGAAAATCACCAAGAATGCTTGGAGGCATTATATGGAGGAGGGAAGAACAAATGAATTAGTGGTAGTAATTAATAACACTTAATTTCCCTTCGGTAGCTATAGTGTCTCTTATGTTCACATAGTAAACTCTCTCTCTCTCTCTCTCTCTCTCTCTCTCTCACACACACACACACACACACACACACACACACACACACACACACACACACACACACACACACACACACACACACACACACACACACACACACACACCTGTGACACGTATCAGTTCAATCCTGTATTAATACAAGTTGCTTGGGACTTCAACAAGGGAAACAGTGATCAGGGTCAGAAAGAAAAGCTGTTTCTGAGGGGAACGTTCTGATCAGTGACAAACATTTAATTTTCTTTGGAATAGCATACACTGATGAATCGTAAGACCAGCGATGTGTACTGAAGTGAACTTGGACAGTTTTGTTTTATGTTCACGTTACCATGGTAAGATCACTGTAAGACGTGGCCTGTCTGTCTGTCTTCTGTCGCTGTGGGTTTCTGAAGCCAGAGAGGAGGAGTGTGTGGAGTTTGGAGACGAGCTCTGGCTTCTGTGTTTAGGCAGACAGTCAATGGTTCCTCTATGGCAGGGGTCACCAAGTTCGGTCCTGGAGGGCCGGTGTCCCTGCAGAGTTTAGCTCCAACCCTAATCAAACACACCTGAAGCAGCTAATCAAAGTCTTGTTAGGTATACTTGAAACTTCCAGCCAGGTGTGTTGAGGCAAGTTGGAGCTAAACTCTGCAGGACACCGGCCCTCCAGGATCAAGTTTGATGACCCCTGCTCTATGGGATGAAGAACTGCAGTGCTTTGTGATACTCGGAGTCATTCAGCATGATAGTCAGGGATGCCTGAGCCAGAGGAGAGCGCTGGGATGAGTGTGACGTCTGTGGCTGAACATTTGATGGTATTTCGAGCAACCTTGATACAGAAGGATGATATAAATGAGGACAGGCGTGTGGAGAGGATCCAGCACTCAGAATCTCTTCATTGGTGTGTTTTTGGCTCCGGTTGATGTGAACGGCATTAATCAAGCTCCTGTTTGAGCAAGTGATGTTGTTTCCATTAACATCTTTTGCCTAAAGCCAAGTGTGATCATTGTAGTGCAGTCATAAGCTGCTGTGAGCGGTTTATCAGTCCTGTTAAATCACATGCGCGTCTGTGGCCTCCTTCACATCTGACATTAACATCTTAATGAGTAATAGCTTGGCTTTTTGTTTTTATTCCGCTCATAAAATGTGAGAAAATGCAAACACTGCAGCCTTTATTTGGTTCCCCTGAATTATTGAACAGTATCCCATGAAGAATAAATGCTGAAAACACAATGAAAAACACAATTCTTTCGCTGAGCATCTGCCTCATACTAGCTCCCTTTCATAATTAACTTATTTAAAATGTGACTATATGCTGAAGTTGCAGTTCTCCTCTGATTGTGCATATAACTAACTGCGGCTCTGTGTTGATGCATTGCATGCATTCTCTTTATTTGACTGCGGTTCATTTAAGGGCCGGTGAATGTCTTTAATTATGCTCGGTGGTCCTGCGGTGCGCGTGGTCGCCGGACTCCGGCTGAACGGCCGTGTGAAGTTAAAAACATGCTCTGAAAGCGTGATCAAAACCTCCTAATTGGACTGGCAATTAAAGCGCGTCCCCCTCCGCTGAACCGCATGAGTTAACGTCCGCTCTAATGAAGTGTAAATGCGTTTCAGAAGGAAGTTTGATCTCCTCTAGTCCACTTACATTCATACATAGTGGAGCCATTAGAGCCAGAAATCTGCAGCCTTATATGTGAAGGACTACAGGGATTTATTTTCTCTCTCATTATGATGCTTTATAGGATGCAGTGAAGTCTGTCCTGAACTAGTTCAGATGTTTGAGTTGTTGGACACATTCGTAGATTAAACTGTCTGGCCTCCAGCACATCCTAAATCATTGTGCAGATGCTTTATGTAAGCAGCAATGTGTGAGAGGTTGGGTTATATTGTGAATTTAGCTCATGACTAAAGGGTGTTGTATCGCTCTTTAATAACTCCTACAGCCGCAGTGTTAGATTAGAAAGTCACTGCAGAATATGAGCATGGAGCATCCTGAGCTTGTTTTGAGCAGTTTATTAACACTTTATGATCCTTTTGTTCTCAGATTGTTTTTTTAATTCATGTTATAGAAACTTGATTATGACACTTACAGGGATTTTGGTCTTTTCTCCTCATGTAGATATGAGCTGTATTTGCATGCCTGGAAATGTGCAGCCTGAGGGAGTCAACAGATGTACAGGACCTTAATGACGTGATTCAGATTGATTGGCGTCATCCTTCACTATAGATCTAGTGGTCCTCGTGTAATCTAAGCTGAATGGTTGGTCTCTGGTGTTGTGCAGTGACCGGCTGTTAGTAGATCACCACTGGATCACTGGACTGACCGATCCGAGCACAGGTCACACAATGCAGATGTTATAATCTTCAGAGTATCAAACCCAGCCGCAGGCAATCAGATCGGTTCGACTGCAGTGATTCTGTCCTCAGAGACTTTTCAGTTCAACAGAAACAGCTTTCTGGGGTTAAGTAAGGACACAGATACTGCGGTTTTCATTCCCTTTTCGTTTGTCACAGCAAGAAGTTATTTACTACACACACACACACACACACACACACGCATGGCTTTCTCACACGAGTGGTGTTTAGACAGATCTCTTACAGCTGGTCATGTGTCGCTGGACGTCTCTGACAGTGTTGGAGAAAGTTACTTTTAAAAGTAATGCATTACAATGTTGCGTTACTCCCTAAAAAAGTAACTAATTACGTTACTTCCGCGTTACTTTTTAAATATGAGCAGTGCTTGATTGTTTGTTTTTAATGTAAGAAGTTCTATTTATAGCAAATGTAAAAGCCATTTCACACCAAAAAGTGTAATGAATAAACCTCAAGTAATTCAGGTGTGAAGAGGAGAGCGCAGGAGAAGAAGGATCAACACTCTTCAGCAATAAACAAACAATGAAGCACAATTGTTAGTTTATCTAAAGTCATTTTTGCTTATTAGTATGATTGAACTGGATCATCAAAGGTCAGCAGCAAAGACATTAGTTAATAAAATGAGATTAGATGCATTTGTGCTATTTAACATTTAATTATTGCAGGTTTGCGTCATATTCTGAGTTTGCATTTCACTGTTTTAATTCATTTTGATGAATACTGAATCAGTTTTTTGCGAGTGAGATGAATTAATGCACATTCACATTTAGTCTAGAACTACAGTAACATCATGTTCACACACAACGCCTCTGCACTTCTGATTTCTCCCAATATTTGGAAAGGGAGCTGTCAGTCAATAAATGGGAAAACAAAGTAACTTGCGTTACTTGTAATGCGTTCCCCCCAACACTGGTGTCTGAACACACGGCTGCATTAGAGATCAGTGCTGGTCCGGCTGAGAGTCCTGTTCTCCGGTCAGCGCTCGGCTTCTGATCTCGTCCTCCTCCTGGCCTCGGTGGATCTTCAGTTTGCTTCATCTGGCCGATCGTCGTTCTCCAGTCTCGCTCTTTAGCTTCGTGCCGACCGTCCCTGGCTTTTTCATGCTATCCGCACATGAATGGTTGTGCCGTTTCTCACAGCTGGCGCCATGCGCAGGGACTCGTTATGAGTCTGACGCTCTCGTTCAGGACGGGACGCTCGTGAAGATCAGCCTCCGGATGCTTAGAGGAGGAGGAGGTGTGTAAAGAGGCTCAGGTGGCCTGTATCTGCATCTCATTTGTACCTCAGCGGGTGTTCAAAGGCCTTTACAAGGTCAGGTTAATGCCGTCTTTAAAAAACAGGGGTGTTTTTGCACAGAGAAGCAATGGGTGGAGAAAACCTCCTCCCTGACTCAATTAAAAATGAATAAAGGCGACGAGGGTATATTTCACCGAATCCAAACAAGGACTTAATGTGAAGTAGCTGGAAGCGTTTAGGGAGAGACGCGGCCCGTGAGCATCCGTGGACCGAATCAGAAATGCTCTTCAGCTAATGAAGCAGGAGTCACTCAAGCCTGCCGCTGGGTCTGTCTCGTTCCCGTCCGTTCATGAGCGTCCTGCGTGTTTCACAGCCGCCTGCAGGGGGCGACACACCAGAGAAACTCACACAACAATAAACACCACCAAATCAAGCTTTGAGTTTGACTGTGATGTCTTCGGCCTCAGACGCAAGTCTGTCCATGCGGCTTGTGTTTTGAATAGGTTTCCAGTTCATTGAAAATATATGGCTTCTTCCCAAATCAATACATACATGGACATTAAATATTTATTTGAGCCGAGTTGTTCTCCTCAATATTCACAGTGTCTGAAATGAAAAATTCAGACATTTACCAATGAAATAAGCATCATTACACACAAACACCTGAGACCATGACTGGCCCGTCAGAATCACATTTCAGGCTTATTAATCAGATTAATCAGATTTCCTTTCATCACTCTGTGCTCTTTCTTCTTACATAATGTTAGCCTAGCAACCACATAGCAACACCTTAGCAACCACCCAGAGTACCCTAGCAACCACATAGCAACATCCTAACAACCACCCCAAGTAGCCTAGCAACACCCTAGCAACCACATAGCATCACCTTAGCAACCAACCCGGGTACCCTAGCAACCGCATGGCAACACCATAGCAACCGACCTGAGTACCTTAGCAACCACTTAGCTAAACCTTAGTCCTTAGCATCTGTCTGTCTGTCTGTCTGTCTATCTATCATCTCTGACATATTGTATTGCCTTAAGCTTGTAAAACTACTTTAAACTTCAAACAATTTCATACTGAAAACAATCAAACTTAAAACTCTTTTAAACTTTTTAAATATAGGGTGTTGCTACGTGGTTGCTAAGTTACTCAGGTTGGTTGCTAGGGTACTCGGGGTGGTTGCTATGTGGTTGCTAGGGTGCTCAGGGCTGTTGCTAAGGTGTTGCTAGGCTACTTGGGGTGGTTGTTAGGATGTTGCTATGTGGTTGCTAGGGTACTCTGGGTGGTTGCTAAGGTGTTGCTATGTGGTTGCTAGGGTACCCAGAGTGGTTGCTATGCAGTTGCTAGGGTACTCGGGGTGGTTGCTAGGGCGTTGCTATGCGGTTGCTAGGGTACTCGGGGTGGTTGCTATGCGGTTGCTAGGGTACCCGGGTGGTTGCTAGGGCATTTTTTTTACTTTTCAAACTTTTTCAAACTTTCTGGTCCTGCTTTCTCAAACCAACTTAAAGTTTGTCTTGACAAACTTTTTTTATCTAATGCATAGATGTGAAATGAGTGAAGTGGCTGTGGGATGATATGGAGTAATCTGGTCAGGATCCTTCGCTTCGCCTGCTCGTCCCGTCAGGGATTGTTTGTCACAACGACCCTCTCTTAATTACAGTATTCATAGCGATTTGTAATGATAATTTCCTCTGTATTTAACCTCTCTGACACTAAACACAGCTAAACAACAGGTCTCTTGTTTTTCTTTTCTGCTTTGAGATCTTCGTAGCGTGACTGCAGGAGTCTCGTCCCATCAGCCCCTCCTTCATCAAACCTGCTGCTGGGGAGGTGGCCATTGAATTATGTGCTCTCACTCGTGCCAGAGAGCAGAATTGACTTTGGCTGACCTCTGACCTCCATCTGCTCCTTTAGTAATTCGTAACGCTACCTTCGTCCCGTGGAGAGTTGCGCGGTGCGCTCGCGAGAGCTCTTTCATATGATCGTGTGTGCAGATATCATATTAAAACATTGATTCTGAATTTCCCAGCATAAGTGACTTGGCATTGTTGATGTGTCTGTATTAGAGAGGATGAGCGTGAATCCATCTGGGATGGAATAATTGCGTTAGAGTCGCTGTCTGGTGATGGTCGGGGTTCACATCAGCAGCACTTGAATATTTAATGCAAGGAATCATCAGAGAAAGACGAGGGAAAGCAGGGCTGTGCTGCAAATCAAAAGCAGAGGAGTGTTTTTATCCTAACAAGCTCTTAACAAGTGTGGCTTCTTGAATCCGTCTTTATTAAAATCATCTCGCTCTCCCTCTCGCCTCTTTTCTTTCTGCTTTATAATGTAATGAACCTTGCCTTGAACCGTCTTTTTAATTGCCTCTCCTCACATTTGCTGGGAAAAATGCTGTTTTTTTTATTCCATGAATTAATTTTCAGGGAGAGCAAGTGAATAGCAATTTAATTAGGCAGCCGGTATTGTGCGGCCTTTCCAGCGTTTTTTCCAGAAGAATGCTGTTTAGAATAAATAATGATGCTCAGAATGAGAGGCTTTTAAAGTGCGTCAATACAGGAGCTTGCTACGATAAGCCACGCCACATTATGCTGAAATAGCAGCCGGGGAAATTAAGCTGGAAAATGTCTCCTTAATGAGCCTGTAGTTTCTCTCTGTGGGACCCGTGTGTCCTTTTGTTTCTGCTTTATTCATTTATATGCCGTAAAACCTTTTCTGCCTTATCTCCTTCACTTATGTTTTCCTCGTATATCACCTCCGTGTGAGGCACGAGCTCCTGCAAACAAGCCTGTTTTTGCCTTTGTGCCTCACAATGCCGAGCGTTCTCCTGATTTTCAGTCAAGACTCTTGTGTTTTTGCCAAGAAGCGAAGGCTGATAGAGGCGTCTGTGTTTGTGATGTGTTGAGGTGTCTCTCCCAGCAGGCCTTGGCTGGATCCTCTTGAGCTGGTTCTGCAGCACAGAAGCTGTAAACAGGTCTGATCCCTCGTCCAGATGAGCTCAGGGCCGGAGCGCGTCAACACGTCTCATGATTATTGATATCAGTGTTTGTAGAGCTTTAGTCTCGGAGCTGATGCTTGTTCTTCATAATATCTGTGATGACCAAGAGCCTTTAAGATCAGGTCTGATCACAACACCTCTATCAGATGTGTGTGTGTGTGTGACAATAGGTATTTTGCATAAATTAAGTATCTTTAGAGAAGTCTGCATAATTT
>CM049850.1:9008411-9278411 GCA_027422415.1 Schizothorax lantsangensis | reverse complement strand
ATTATTTATGGTGTGCTGTTAGACATAGCGTGTGGGATTACCAACACCTTCATGTTTATGAAGGAGACGATTCAATAATGAATGGACTGAGCCTAACCGGTCCTGCTTTAATAAAACACGGCTGTGCAAATAAACAAACATTAACAGAGGAGACCACAAAACAACCAAGAGTTCAGTTTAACATTGAGCAACACAGCATTTCTGAATATATGCTAAAGTTCATAACATGCATTTCATTTGTGTAAATAAACATTAATGTTTTGTAATGTGTGTGTATATAACGAATGAATGAACATGAATTGAAAATGAACAGTATATTTGTATATTAACATTGACCTAGATTATTAAGTGCTCTATAACCGTTAGTTTATGATGCCTAATTCATAGAGGTTGTAAAAATTGATTCAAATGTGAATTGTAATTCTGTTTTCTATTGATTCAAATCAATTCACAAATTGTCTAACAGTTCATTAATAAAGCGATGTTAACATCAGCACTGAATTAGCAGGCTTTATGCAGTCTGAACGTGATGTGAAGTATGTCTGGAGCACTACAGTAATCTACATTCAGATCTGAGAGTTAGGCTACAGTATACATATATACCTATTACACTGATGGAGATCTATAATCACTGTTATGAGGGACGGTGGGTGAGGTTGCCATGCCAACCAACAACAATTCCTGGTTATGATAGTGTGTGAAAATATCCTGAACCCGCGGCTAAATATTGACAATAAAATGAGGCAAATCAGCAATAGTGTATTGTATTTTTTCTACATGTAGTTTTATTGTGTAGGCAGCTGTGCACCACCGGTTTGGACTAAAACCAGTGAAACCAGAACCGGTCTGAATGAGGATACTGTACCGGTCTGAATATTATGATGTCATGGCATATATCGGATCGTGACCCCAAGAATCAAATCGAATTAAGACACCAAGCGATTCTCACCCCTACTAATTCATTAATGTTAACAAGTCATACCTTAAAGAGACAGTTCACCCAAAAATGATCAAGTCATCATTTACTCACCCTCAAGTAGATCCAAACCTGTATGAATGTGTTTGTTCTGAACACAAAGAAGATATTCTGAAGAAAGTCTGTAATCAGGCTGTTTTGGGGCACCATTGACTTCCATAGTAGGAAAATAAAATACTATGAGGGTGAGTAAATGATGACAGAATTTTCATTTTTGGGTGAACTATCCCTTTAAGACAGAAGTGCAGAACTGCCTGCAGAGTGTTGCTTCAACCCTAATCAAACACACCGGATCCAGCTGATCAAGTCCTTCAGGCCTATTTGAAAACTACATGGTATGTGTGTATTGAGCATTGCACCCCTGCTTTAAGGTGTTGCTTTAATGTAAATTAGGGTCTCAAAGAATAAGGGAAAACAGTATTGCACTCAATGTTGTTATACTTTGCGTTCACAAAGTAGTGTGTTTTTCTAAGGCGAGTCTGTCAGGCTCTAAAACATCCCAGTGGTACTGGTTAGTAATGTTAGTAATGGTGTTGGGTTGACTGGTGCTGTCGGCTCCGGACAGAATCCATCAGCACCAGCGATGCTCCTCCTGCTGTGTTCACCGCTGCAGACGAAGAGGCTTTGTGAAGGTCTGCATTGATCGGGAGAGCAGTGATGGAGCCCGGTATGAGTGTCCAGATGGGTCTCCGCTCCAGATCCCTGCCGAACAGAACCGCACCGTCTCAATGACTTCTCTCAGGGGCTCAGGATCGTACATATGAGCCGTCTTTAACGCTACAGTGCGGCAGTCTCCACAGACACAGCGAGCGGATCGAAGCGCAGCCCGGATTGGTCCGGAGGTCTCTCAGCGTTTGTTGCTTCAGTTCATCTTTGTTTTGTCTAGACAACAGACTTCCACGTCGAGTGTGGCTCGTCCCTCGTTGCTTTCAAGTAGTTTGCTTTAAAAACAATAGCTGTGGGGAATCACACACATCGGATTTTGAAGTTCTTCGGTCCAGAGCTGGATTAAAAGCACGAGACTGCAGCCGAGGGAGGAACACGCCGGTAATGCTGAACAGACCGACCTCCTGCCGCTCGCAAACATCTCTGCCAGCACATGAAAGTGTCCACTCTATACAATTACCTTTCTTCTGGCTCTTTGACGCACTTCTGGAGAGCGCTGCATTGAGAGACGGTCCCGCTGTGGATCTCGGACGCGCCGCTGCTCGAGTGGGCCGGGATTGAGCTCACATTAGGGCAGAATTGATTTCTGTTCCAGTGTTTTTCACGCAGGTGACTGCAGCCGGTGGAGGCTTGGGTCTGTGCTCCGTCTCTCAGCACACAGTACAGCTGAATTAATGGCCCCGGCGGCCTCGGGTCGGCCATTTAACCACAGGGTGCGCCGCACAATAGACACCAATTCCCTTTAATACTGTAGATCCAGCTACTACAATCTCACAAGCTCCATGCAGAAATGAGCTCAGCGGAGGAAAGATTGGCTCTCACCACTACAGGCCTCTTTATTCTCACTTCAGTCTTCCTTTTTCTTAAGTGCCTTCTTTCTCTCTCTGCCATGGTTTAGACTGGAACAATGAAACAGTGCTGACGGGTGTAAAAATGTGGAAATGTGCAAGAATGAGTTTCTGAGGAATCAGCTGACTCTGGATCTCGTCCTGTCTATTAACTGCATATTACGTTTCTTTAGTGATAGCATATGGATGTCATGATGTTCCTCAGTTATTCATACAGCAGCTACATTACCAAAGAACATCATCATCACTTGACTTCAGTCTAGCGCGAGTTTATGCACTTTAAAAAACACTCCCGTTATAATCAGTGAAGCTATCTACTCTGTATGATGAATGAATCTCTTTTATTTGCATCGCACGTATATCTCTCCTTTGTGGTTTATGATGAGAGAATCTGCGAGCGCTGAACAACAAAACTCCTCCGTTTCAGTGAAGACTCCTCTTGAACGCCTCTGATTGACTGCTGCATTCAACTCAAACGCCTAAAAACAAATATGGAACAAATGAGCCCTGATTTTAATTAGATAATAATACTAGTCTCATAATAGTAGTAGTAATAATAATAATCGTCTTGACATCGTCAAAGGCATCAGCCACATGTGATATCTCGGACTATTATTGATACACAATACTATCGGCACAAGAACAACATCAGTTTAGCTCAAGATTACAGGTGCTTCAGCCGCAGGTGTAGAGAATCACACGAACCATCAACAAACACCACGCTGTCTTCATCTTCAGCACTGCATCTCTTGTTTTAACTCTGTATCCCGCATATAGGGGTGTGCGATATTGACAAAAAATAATATCACAGTATTTTCTGGGATTTTATCGATAACGATAATTAATGATATTTAGCTGTATGTTATTGTGCTGGTACCTTAAGGACGGTCATGGACAGCTGACTCTTGATATTCTTCATATTCTGTGTGCTGGGCAGTTCACACTGATAGAAATTAATCTTATTCAATAAGTTTAAACTAATTTTTACATTTTATGGGCATTTTTACCTTTTAAAAAGCCATATTTTCTAAAAGTGTCTATCTTTTTAGTTAAATTCTTACATTTAATCAGTGAATTAGAATAATAATTGGGCTGTTACCAAGCAAATTAAATCAGTATCAATAAAATTAATCTTTGCACTGCAGAGGAAACACAGAAGCTGCGTCTGAAGAGTGTTTAGATGTGTTTACACACTGTTTAATGCAGGACATTTTACTGCAATTACAAATGCATTTATCATATTTTGATATATTAAACATAAACATTAAATACCGATATTTTAAATTATTTAAATAATAAAAGATACTTTGAATGTGAAATTAAAACCTCCAGCAGGTGGCAGCAAGTCAGTGTTAACAAGTGAGTCGTTGCGAGTGAACCGAATCATTTAAACGATTGATTCATTCAGGAACGAATCACTGAGACGCTAAACAGTGCTGTGGCTGTGTTTGGAGTGATTTTTGTTGTCGAAATAAAGCAAAAACAGGAAATATGGCATCTAAACCGTACGTTTCTTAATTAAATTCTTGTTTATTGAACTGTTGTAAAAAAATCAATATCACATTTGTAATCAGTCATTTTTGGAGCATTATTTTTCGTTACTCTTCGTGTGAAATTGATTAATTAGGCTACATGAAGTGGTATAAATACATTTTCTGCCCCCATGTCTTTAATTTTGTGATCTTTCTAAATGTAGTGAAAGTCCCTAGTCTTTGAGTGAAAGAACACTTCGTAATGTACGTGTGTTTTGAATGGTTTTTGATAATGTCAAATCGCACATCGTTTAAACAACAATTACGATATATTGCACACCCCTACCCTCATGTATGAAAAGTGTGTTCGTGCATTTTTTTTGTACAAATACATGGGACTTTGATATTTTGTGTTATTGCAATGGTTTTGTGTGAAATGATTCATGCAGTGGTGTGTTTATCTGTCTGCTGTCGAGCATCGCCGTCCTTCATCCTCATGACAGACTCGTCAGTGGAGCTGTCAGTCATCCGTCACGTCTCCCAGATTTATTTACACAAACAATTACACATCTATCGGTTCTCCCTTCAGCTTCTTAATTGCCTCGTAATGAATATGGTCATCAAAAGCAGTGACCAGTCTGCTGCCGTTTACTCATTCTGACATCAGAGATGAGAGGATCTGAATCATCTGAGTTATGGTGAGGATTGAAGACTGACCGCAGTGATGGTGATCTTCACATATTGCTATTAAAAGCACAAATCACATTAAATTAATGTTAAAGAGGAAGACGTGTCCTAATGAGTTGTAGTGTGTTTTCCTCCTCCTCGTATCGGTTCATATGACCGGATCTGAGAGCGAACGCAGAAACATTCCTGGAGTCTGAGGAGCGGATCGTACCGCTGTATGTGTTTGAGTCTACACACCGTTCTCCTGCAGAGTCTGTGAGGAGCGAGTTAACATGAGTGACTTCTGAATGATGTTCTCACTGCATCTCTGTGTCTCTGTAGGTCCAGCAGATCGATCGAGTGGTGGAGGTCGTGGACGAGGCTATCAAAGGTCAGTCTCACTCTCACTCACTCACACACACTCACTCGCTCACTCACTCGCTCACTCACTCGCTCTCGCTCACACTCACTCACTCGCTCACTCACACACGCTCACTCACTCTCGCTCACGCTCTCGCTCACGCTCACGCTCACTCACTCACGCTCGCACACTCACTCACTCACACACTCACTCACACACTCACTCACACTCAATCACTCACTCACTCACTCACACTCTCACTCACTCACACACTCACACTCACTCACTCACACTCACTCACACACTCGCTCACACACACACACACACACACACTCACTCACACACTCACTCACACACACACTCACTCACTCACTCTCACACACACACACTCACACACACACTCACTCACTCTCACACACACACACAGCTCTGTTTCTTTGAACAGTTGCAGCAGACCGCTGTTCAACACTGAAGGTAAAACAAGAGACTTTTAAATAGTCTTGTTAGCAGGAGTTGCCTGTTTCTCTGGCTCTGTTCATCTGATCAGAGGCGTGGAGGTGAAGTTCTCCTGCTGTGAGCGTCAGGAGGAGACCGGAGGCTGACCGCTGCCTCTGCCTGTCCACTCGATCAAACTACAGCCGCATGGAAGAAGAAACGTCTCGCCCCACAGCGACAGAATGCTGTCCAGGAGGAGCAGATCCACATCAGTACCAGTGCTCAAATTAGCTCTTGAATGTTCACTGTGTTTCACTTGCTTAAAGGAATAGTCCACCCAAAAATGAGCATTCTGATTGAAAATTAGGATTAGGGTGAGTTTGTTTCTTCATCAGATTTGGAGAAATGTCATTCCATCATCAATGGATGCTCTGCAGTGAATGGGTGCCGTCAGAATGAGAGCTGATAAAAACATCACAAGTAATCCATTCCATCATTAAGACAGTTTTAACTCCAATGCATTGAGTTCATAATCCATAATAAAGCTTCCTCCTGTGAAAAAGAGCATCTGCTGTTGTCTCTCGCATCAAAATCCAGCCACATATTTGTTTAGAGCTGTTTTGGACTGTTTTGGCATCTGTGCAGATTTCTCTCCTGATTCAGACCAGAACACTTTTTCACTGGAGGAAGCGTTATGGTCAAATCCTAGCACGCCGCCCACTCGTGTCCTTCACAGTGAACACAATCCCAGAATGCACTGGGACAAGCCCAGTGTAAAACATCAGATCTGTTGTGTCACAGCAGTCTCATTGATGTCATGTGCTGCCTGATGTTCCTCACAGCTTCATATGACCAGCTGTGGTGAACTGAATGACCTCTACCAGGATAATTCAATCGATGGAAGATTTCTCTCGTTTAATCGTGTTTAGTGAGTGCTGACATCGGGTCTTGTTCAGTGACTCAGTGCTTGGTTTGATGATGGAGGGTCATGACTGAGAAGGAATGGAGGGACGGATATAAATGTTTATGACTGACCGACTGCTAAAGACCAGATCAGAGCCTTTCGTGATCCTTTACTGATCTGAATAAAAGACCAGCATTAAAGTGCCCCTATTAAGTATTTGTGAAGATGATCTTTCATGCAGTGTGTAAGTGAATGAAAACATCTGCAAAGTGTTAAATCTGAAAGTGCTCTGTGTATAAAGTTATCGTCTCTCAAAAGAAAGAGTCGACTCTGAATCATTGAAACGAGTCGTTTTTAAAACCAATCCCTGTTTGACGTCAACATGAATCATTAGCATATTCCCGCCCACTTGTTGGTCTTTTCGTGTTGGTCTGAATGAAAATGCAAATTCATTCTTTGCCACTAGGTGGTGCTTTTGGAGCTGTTTCCACGGTAACACTGTGCTCACAAATACGGGTGTGCGATTCTGCACATTTTGGTATCGATCCGATACCAAGTAAATACAGGGCCAGTATCGCCGATACCGATACTTTTCCATTTTTAATAACATACATTTAAATGACCAATTACACTTTGAAAATTAACAATAACTTATGTTGATATGACTAAAATATTACATTCACCTTAAAGCTATGTGGATATTATTTGCCTTTCTGAAAGGAGTTTGCAAGCAGAGGAGCCCAGAATTTGAAAGCAATGCGTAAAGTTTGGTGTTAAGCATTTTCCTCCCATAGAAAAGTTATAAAGAAAAAATACTTAACGTGTGTCTAATGCATTAAGAAAGTAATATTAAAAGGCAAGCAGCCCAGGATATGAACACAAAGTGCATGCATAAGTGTTTTCCTCTGATAGAAAACCTTTATAAAGAAAAAACTTAACGTTGCTTAATGGTTGAAGACAGTAGTACTGTATAAAAAGGCCAAGTTCAGTAAATTTAATGGGTCTGGCTTCCAGTCTCATCCGCTTCCAGCAATTTTTAACTGTACAAAACAGCTCGTTTTGCTGCTTGTTAGGTATTGCAAACCGGTGTTTCTTACCATATTATTTTAATGTACTGTCTTAATTATAAACACACAGTGGATAACACAAACAATTTTTCTCGTGATTTCCCAAATGAAGTGGAAGTCTCGCACATTCAGTCTATGAATAAAAGCTTGCTTCCACATTGAAAAAGGTGAATAAGTTTGGTGCTGTTGCCACAATAGTGAATTTCTCTCGCTGTAGCAATAATACAACCTAGGCTCATTGGAAACACGTGTCTCTACATACATTTCTGCAAAACTGAAAAAACGTACCTATATGTACGATTCCCTGCAGTTTCCAGTTGAAATCAACACTAGAGGCAGTAAAACTGACAACTTGTATTCCTTTTCACACGAAGTGTGACTTACAGGAACAGTTTTGATTATTTTCTCACAGTTACTTGCAGAATGGTATTTTATGACTTCTAAACAATTTTAACATCCTGCACGATTTGAAAACTGATACTTTTGAACGTTGTCGTCACATATACAGCTTCATATGTATGAGTTTACTAACTCAGTAAGTTTACTCGGTAGCTCACGCGATACAGCGTTGCACTTGGGTGAAGAAAAGCTCCTGTACGAATCCTGGAGTTCAACAAAACAGCTCAAATCTGCGTAAGGAAGTTAAAATAGCATGGCTGCATCAGCGAATATGTTTTTATATTACTTTTGCATTTGTTAACACTTTCGGGTAGGTTTAGGTTTGGGTTTGGTGTAAGGGATACTTCCAACTTCATAGTGCTTAATCTTTAGCGACACTCACCGGATATTTGAATTATGAATGGCGGCAAAACGTACCTCAAGCAGCATAATAAAAACACTGCAATACGTGCCTGTACCAACGTAATAAAAACGTGTCACGGTCACGTATTAAACGTGTGTTTTAGCGCCACTCTCTGGATATTTCACTTTGAAACTGCCACGAAACGTGCTGCAAGGTACACAATTACGGTGTTGCAGAAATGTATGTAGAGACGCGTATTTCCAATGAGCCTGGGTTGCAATAATATCTGCTTACGCTTGGAGCCGCTGAGTCAAAACACTGAAGCAGGAGCAGTAATGTGTGCATACGAGACGTGGAAAGAGTATATAAACACACAGACATGTCTATTCTTTGTTGAATGCAATATATTAAGTGTATAGGAGAGAAAATTAACCTGAAGTATCGATCTAATCAGGCTAGTACCGATCCGATACCGATATCAACATTGGTATCGATACTATTGATATTAGGATCGATCCGCCCACCCTTACTCACAAACACTGCTTTAAATTGAATCAGATCAATCAGCGCAGATTAGTGTCACGCAGAGGAGAAAATTATCGTTTTGGAGTCGTTGAGCAAATAAGATAAAAAATAAATGCATATTATAAGAAAATGAAAGTGTTTTTTTGAGCTTGCATGCATGTCAACCTGTTGTTGGGGATCCCAAAACCAAAATATGAACCTTTCATTACCCATAATAGGGGCACTTTAACATGTTTTCCATCATCAGATCTCTGCTAATGATCACTTTCATCACTTTGATGGACTGAACCATTCAGCTTCTTGATTTCTTCTTATTTTGCTCTTTCAGTGTGAAAAAGAGAATGGACACCTGCGCTCTTGAGATCCGCTCATCATTGTGAGTTTGGAGAAATACTCATCCAAGATTACTGACGAGATGTTCGTTTTCATCTTTTATTAAAATACATTTATGCACAGTTAAATCTCATTTATCATGGCACTTACAAATGAAGAGTATATAAGCTGATGCATTCTGCTTAAAGCGTAGAGTAATTATGCTAACTTTAGACATATATGACCCTGGAGCACAAAACCAGTCTTGAGTGTAAATTTTTTTTAAATTGAGATTTATGCATCATCTGAAAGCTGAATAAATAATCTTTCCATTGATGTATGGTTTGTTATGATCGGACAATATTTGTAAATCTGGAATCTGAGGGTGCAACAAAATCTAAATATTGAGAAAATCATCTTTAAAGTTGTTCAAATGAAGTTCTTAGCAATGCATATTACTAATCAAACATTAAGTTTTGATATATTTACAGTAATAAATTTACAAAATATCTTCATGGAACATGATCTTAATATCCTAATGATTTTTGTCATAAAAGAAAAATGTATAATTATGACTCATACAATGTATTGTTGGCTATTGCTACAAATATACGTGTTACTTATGACTGCTTTTGTGCTGCAGGGACACATATTGAGATTTTTCACATGATGCAATTTGTGAATGAGTTGTAAAAGCTAAAAAACTAAACTATTATTGTGGATAAATAGTTCACATCTAAATAATCAGAAAGTGAATTGTTTCAGATCAGTGGAGTTTGTCAGTAAAGTGTTTTAGAGCAGAGCAAACGTGTCTCGTCTCTGATCAGAGCATTTAAACATACAGAAGACACATGGCTTCTGAAGAGCTTTAGTGTTGTAGGTCGTGAATGTCTCGTGAGCTTGTTTGATTGGTTTTTCTGGATGTAACTGTGATCGGTTGGGTTCTGTGCGATGTCTTCTGTCTCTGTGTCCTGCTCTGTTTCCCAGAGGATCGAGACACAGGAGACTCTCAGAGACGTGGATCAGAAAATTACATGTCACGCCTCTGGCCTCGGATCCTTTCTTTCAGTTATTTGCATGTAGATGGTTGTATGAATTATTTAGCGGATTTGATTACATGCGTGTCTGGATACAGAAATCAAGTGATGTAATTAAATGGAGGCTGAGGTGTGTGTGGAGTCATGTTAACCTCTGACACTATCAGACTCTGCTTTATTAAAACCCTGCGGTGCAAATGTCCATTTATGAAAAACCTTTGACATTTCTCTCTCTCTCTCTCTCTCTCTCTCTCTCTCTCTCTCTCTCTCTCTCTCAGAGCAGGCCTGATGTTTTGTAGATGTAATCGCTGTATGTTTGTTTCTTTAGTTCAGTCTCTGAGTTCTTCTGGTTAGTAGCAGTAACACCCTCATGATGAAGATGGCACTGCTCAACACTGTTTGAAATGACTTCATTTACACTTGGACATTAGGAGACACACACACAGACAGACACACACACACACACACACACACACACACACACAGACAGACAGACAGACACAGACACACACACACACACTCTTGATCCATCCAGTGTGCAGTAGGCCTTTAATTAGTTGTAGCTAATTAAAAATTATCCTTTGTGATTAAATCCCTCCAGTGTTGTTTATTCTGTATGATTCCTCTATATGTGTGTGTCTGTGTAACACAGAAGAGAGAGCTCAGTTCTGTTCACTGCTAAAGCAGAGCGAGTCACGGCAGTGATTGAGGTTTGAGCGCTGCTCCTGCCGAGGGGAAGAGTTTCTCTCAAGAAGCGTCACCTGACTTCAGAAGCACACGTGTCACACGGAGAAGTGCGTCTCTGACTGTCTTGTGTTCTGTGGAAGAAGTAGTCAAAGAGATGTAGTGGGTGTTAAATGATATTCAGATCTTATGAGTTTCCATATTCTTGATTTGTGTGTTTGTAGAAAATCCCTTCAGATAACACAAGTAAATGCACTGGATGTTTCAGAGTCACTAATAACCCCCAGTCGATGCAGTTCCCACAATTCTTCTGAGCAAAGACACACATCACGCTCAAGATGTTTGTCACAGGCAATGCTATTCCATTATTTAGGATTGTTTATTTCAAATCATGCTCAGAATACCTGCGTATTGCTGTATGAATAAAGGGATTGTGTGTGTGTGTGTGTGGATCAGGTTGTTTCAGTGTGTGTGTGTGTCAGTCCTCAGAGATCTCCGTCTCTCCTCGTTAATGCTGCTTCTCTAGGAATCTGATTTAATTTCCATGTTGTTGTAATGCGAGGTGTGTGTGTGTGAACATCTGGAGGGTTCAGCTCAGGGTTTCTCATTGTTCTGTTGCTCTAAACACTGAATGATGGGGATGTATTCACGGCCACGTCTCAATATCTGCTCCGCCTGTCTCAGTCGGCATGCGGCAGACGCTCACGGTGGAATAGTGTCTCTCTCTCGTGGCCTGAAGCTAATGTGTGGTTATGTTGGAACGGAGCACAATCTTTTATTCCGTCTCTTTGGCATCAGTCTGTATTCATGGCCTGCGGTGTGATGATTCTGCTCCTCGTGTGTGTTGCAGGTCACTCCGTGCGTCTGCTGGGTCAGAAGAAGGAGAAAGGCAAGCGTCTGGGAGGAGCACGGCTGGATCTGCCCAAGATCAGGAAGAACCCGCTGATTGAAATCATTTCCATCAACACAGGGTAAGATGTGAACGAACACACACACTCATGAAAGATTCAGAGTCACTGGAGGATTCAGTTTCCAGCTGAACGCTCACATTGATGTCGTGTGACGTGACTGTCATCATCCAAACCCAGATGGGCTTCTGTGTGTGACCGTGTGTGTGTGTGTGTGTGTGTGTGAGAGAGAGTGTGACCGTGTGTGTGTTTGTGAGTTTGTGTGTGGCCGTGTGTGACCGTGTGTGTGTGTCTGTGTGAAAGTGTGTGTGAGAGAGTGTGTGAGAGAGTGTGACCGTGTGGGTGTGTGTGTTTGTGTGTTTGTGTGTGACCGTGTGTGTGAGAGAGTGTGTGAGTGTGTGACCGTGTGTGTCTGTGTGAAAGTGTGTGAGAGCGTGTGTGTGTGACCGTGTGTGTGACCGTGTGTGTGAGAGTATGTGTTTGTGTGTGACTGTGTGTGAGTGCGTGTGTGTGAGAGTGTGTGTTTGTGTGTGACTGTGTTTGTGAGTGCGTGGTTCAGGTATTTCCAGCGTTATGGGGACAAAATGTCCCCACAAAGTTGGCAATATCCAAAATCCTTGTCCTTGTGGAGAGATGTTTTGGTCTCCATGAGGAAACAGGCAAATAAATCACACAGAATGAAGTGTTTTGAGAATGTAAAAATGGCTATAGTTTTGTGTGAGGTTTAGGGTAAGAGGGTAGGAAATACAGACTACAGTATAAAAACCATTACACCTATGGAATGAACCCATAAAACACAACGTGTGTGTGTGCAGTCCACATCTCTGGTTAAGTCTGTGAGTTTGTGATATATGTGTTGCTGTAAGAATCTGCTGGAAATGATTCTGTGTGTGTGTGTCAAGTCACCTTTATTTTTATAGCGCTTTTAACAATAAAGATTGTTTCAAAGCAGTTTTACAGTATCAAATAGAAAAATAGTGTGTCGGTAATGCAAAAGGACAACAGTAAACACTCAATTTTCAGTTAAAGGCAGTTCATCATTGAATTCAGTGATGCATCGTCCAGCTCAGTTCAGTTCTAATAGTATCTGTGCAATCAAGTCGACGATATCTCAGGAAACCAAGTGTCCCCAACTAAGAAAGCCAGAGGAATCAAAACTCCATCGGTGACAGAATGGAGAAAAAAACCTTGAGAGAAACCAGGCTCAGTCGGGGGGTCAGTTCTCCTCTGACCAGACGAACCAGCAGTTTGTGCTGAGGACTCATCTGGTTCCCGTGGTCTTGTCCCGATGGCTGTCTAGGTGACGAGGTCTTCACTGGGGATCAGTCTCTGGGGTTCATCTAGGTGTCCTGGTCTCCGCTGACGTTCAGGGCTGTAGAGGTTAGGGTTGTCACGGTACCAAAATTTCAGTATTCGGTACCAATACCAGTGAAAATCCACGGTTCTCGGTACCAATTTCGGTACCAAAGCAAAACACAAAAATATGCTAATTAAAAAACACATTTTTATTAATAAAGTTAAACAAAAATAAACTGCACAAAACCAATGCCATTTTTTATGCTTATTTAAAATTATTTCAAGTTTTTCCACAATTAATAAAAGTATGAAAAAAAGTAAACAAGTTCCACCCAAAAGTTTTTGTCATATTTCTGCTGCCGCTGAAAAACAACTGTAAACTGTCTGTTTTAGGGTTTGCTGGTGCTTCATGATCTTCCTGCAGCTGGAAAAGGAAAATATAATATTAGTAAAGCAGTGGACTGAGTCTGACCAAATGCAACATTAGATCATTGACTCCAGCTAAAATATAACATTTCAGTAAATAACAAACTTCAGCTTTTATAATAAATTTAGATAAGATTATATATTTTAAGACAAGTGCATATCAAATAGAAGGAAACTGTAGTATTAAAAACACTTTACAATAAGATTCCATTTTTTAGATAGCATGACCTATCAAATAAACAATAGTTATATATTGCAATTATTCTTCTTAGGGTTCATTTCAAAATTTACAAATACATAAAATCAATCAATCAATCAAAGTTTAATCTGTTAAAATTATTTAATGCACAATGAACAATGATCATGTGTTTGTATTAAATAACATTCACAAACATTAATTAATGTTGTAAAAATATAATGTTCCCTCACTGTAAGTTGATGTTAGATAATAACATGAAGTCATTGTAAAGTCTATACAGGAGATAACATTTGACTGTACTTTCATTTAATACAAACTGTGTACATATTTAATTTTAAAGGGCTTTTAAAACTGCTAGTTATCCAGCCAAGAATAACAACAACTAGCAACTAACTAGCAAAAAAACAAAAAAAAAAACAGGCCAGAACTGTTTTCTGACGGACTGATACGACATAAACACTGTTAACTGTTTGTACATTCTCCAACACGCATATTTTAGATTCACAATTCATTTAAAAGCCTCTGGTGTGTAACAATAGTAAATACCATCATGTCCTCCTGTTTTTTTTACCCTAATAATAGTTATAGGCGCATTAAGTAGTTAATAAAGAAACTTCATTCTAATGCTCATTATATTAGCGTTAGCAGCGCTTATGCTAAGGATTAACTCCGCTATAACGGCAATGTTTATTTTAATCCGACATTCAAATTCAAATATGGAATAATATTCATAACAGAATATCTAAATATTAAATAGAAACTTACCTGCTTGAACTCTTTCATTTGATCCGGGTGTCAGTCTTTAAAGTGTTGTTAGTTTGATGCATTTCCTCCTTTGGATGTCGCTGCGTCTCAGTGCTTTTATGAAGCGAGCGCATCTGCGCAGCTTTCAGATCACGCAGCAAGAACCGGGTTGACCCGGGTACTCGGTACCACCGGGACTTAAAGACACCTGGTACCGTGACGTTTTCATTTTTTTAGTACCGACTTGGTACCGAAGTACCGGGTCTTTTGACAACACTAGTAGAGGTCATCTCTAGGTGCTGATCCACCATCTGATCTGGATACGGACTGGATCTGGTGGCTACGGTGACTTCGGAATAAGAAAGAAACAGACTAATATTAGCGTAGATGTCAATCTTCTTACGATGTAACAAGTACATCGTGTGTTATGGGATGTGTTCCCGGTTCCGGATGATCTAATTAATGCAGCCTAACAATCCTTTAACGGATTTGAATAATAGAAGTGTATTAGTGTGTTAGGTGTATGTCAGGTTAAAGAGATGGGTCTTTAATCTAGATTTAAACTGACAGAGTGTGTCTGCCTCCCGAATAGTGTATGGTAGATTGTTCCAGAGTTTGGGCGCTAAATAGGAAAAAGATCTGCCGCCCGCAGTTGATTTTGATATTCTAGGTATTGTCAAATGACCAGAGTTTTGAGAACGCAGCAGACGTGAAGGACTATAATGCGATAAGAGCTTGCTCAAGTACTGAGGAGCTAAACCATTCAGGGCTTTATAAGTCATTAACAAGATTTTAAAATCTATACAATGTTTAGTAGGGAGCCAGTGCAGTGTTGACAGAACCGGGCTAATGTGCTCATACTTCCTGGTTCTAGTAAGAACTCTAGCTGCTGCATTTTGAACCATCTGTAGTTTGTTTATTAAGCGTGCAGAACAACCACCCAATAAAGCATTGCAATAATCTAGCCTCAAGGTCATGAACGCATGAATTAACATTTATGCATTTGACATTGAGAGCATAGGTCACAATTTAGATATATTTTTAAGATGGGAAAATGCAGTTTTACAAATGCTAGAAACGTGGCTGTCAAAGGAGAGATTGCTATTAAACAGCACACCTAGGTTCCTGACTGATGACGAAGAATCGACAGAGCAGCCATCAAGTGTTAGACAGTCATCTAGGACAATGACAAATTAATAATAGTCAGAAGAAGATCTATGAATTCTGGAATCACCTCTTTTAGGAGCTTCGATTGACATGGACAACCAACATGTTGTTGGTTTAGATGATTTAACAGCGCGTGCAAGCCATTTGAGACTTTTTGACCAATTAGATGAAAAAAAAGAAAAAAGAACGTTTCCCTCAAGATCAGAATCAGCTTTATTCGCCAAGTGTGCACAAACACATGAGGAATTTGTTGTGGTTTTTAAGAAGCTCTTGGTACACATGCATACATACATACATACATACATACATACATACATACATACATATCTGACATGAGAACAGAACATTTAAATAAGACTTAATAATAATAATAATAATGTGTATGAATCTGGAACAGAAGATTTATGTACAGATTTGTGCCTTATTTACTCTATATATAAAGCTGTATAGAAAATTATGCATACATACTTGATTCTGGCATTGATTCTAAACAGCTGATAGGAAACACACGACATGATTACTGAAATACTATCAGAGAAAATGATTCTCAGCCAGGTCAGTATACGGTAATGTCCATCGTCAGACAAGGATTTATTAAGTGATGTTTCACTGGAGCTCGAGCATCATTACAAATAAGTCTAGTGACGCTTCTCTCTGAACCCCAGATGTTTCAGCATGAGGTTCTGCTGATGGTGGAGTGTGAAAGTGAGTTCATTAGTGTCAGCAAACAGAGAGGCACTCTCCCCGTCTGCCAGTGTGTTTGTGTGATACTGTTCCCAGAACACACAGATTCATACAGCCGCTGTAATTCCACTGTAGTTCAAGCAGCATCCTGACACCTCTGACACACTCCTCACAGCAGGAGTCTGACCCTGATCGTACACCGCTGAACCTTCAGTGAAGCCGCAGCTGGACCTGAGTCCGTGTCCTCGTTATGATCGCTCATCAGCATCGTGATGCATGTCTGATAATCTCCAGCGTCTGCAGGACTCCAGAGGTCGCTCTGTAATCTGCCTGTTTGCTCGACAGCATTCAACAAATTCCCCAGCATGCCGGTGGCTTAATTAGAAGCTCATCTCTCAAAGCCACTTAGAACCAAATGAGATGCAAATGGAAACACCTCAAGACACAGAGGAGAGTCTTCACGGGAGGAGAACATGCTGTTTTGGGACTTTGGGACTTTCTGCCGTGTTTTCCTGCCCACTGAAGTCTGTATTCGTGAGGATTTTGTCCTGAGGATTTTCTAAGCAAATGTGCTTTTTGAGCAAAGTCTAGCTGCTAGTCGTGAGTGTTTGAGCCCCTCCCCTCGAACACAGACTAGCCAATGGCAGTCGAGTATCAGTTGCATGGGGATCAGAACTCGGACATCTGTAGGTTTAGCGCCATAGAGAAACATTGGAAGATCCGAAGCTCGCATCGGTTTTATGGGGTTTATGCTTCAAAAATGAAAAAAACAATGTGACTGGGGTCCTTGTAACACTGATTCCAGCTATCCCGAGTGGATAGAATGAAATAAATTCTATTGCCTATTTCCTAAACCCAAACAAAACAGAGCAAAATGTCCCTAAGCATTCAACCCCAATGCCAATGAAGACTAAAACACTCATTTTCTGCTTGTCATACACTCATTAAGTTACAATCTTCATCTGCTCGAGCAGAACGTTAATGTTATCTTGTGCTTCAGCGAGGTATCTCTGGCTAAAACTAGCCAACGTTAAAGTACAAACCTAACGTACAAACCCAAATAGCGGACTGTTCTTGCGTCTTGTACAGTGTAGGTCAAAAATACATAAACGAAGGTCTACATTTCAGTGCCTCTCCATATTAAAATGGTTAAATGTAAATTAATTTAACTGTACCCTGTGATACATGATCTGTAAACCCTCACTTCCAAATTAATCGAGTTACCCACCGCATTTATTTTAAAATAAATAAGTCAAAATAAAAGTCCCGCCTCGAACGCATCGACCAAACAGGAAAAACGTATCGGCCGAAGCGATATTTGAAAAAATGCCAAATATTGGCCGATATATCGGTCGACCACTAATCCTCATGTTCTGGTCATTTTGACCCGGAGAGGATTTTCTTTTTTCCTGAAAAGGAAGATATTTTGACTTGAATAATTCACTTGAATAATTCAGACGGTTGTTTACAAGCAGCCGTTTGTTGTCATTATGCCTCTGGATGGGTTTTTTGCCCAGGTTTCTGTTATGCTGACTTGACGTGTGTCATCTGGAGGACAAACACATGCGCTCAGGACAGCATTAGACTGTAACCACACACTGCTGCTCCCAATGCAAGATCATGTAAGGTGTCTCTGGTGTTTTCATGAAAGATTAGCTGTGTGGACGTGTGCCATCTCTCCTCACCGTATTAAACTGAGTTCATCATTGTGCTGATGATATAATTATGGGTCATTGCTATGGTAACCAAAGTGATGTTTGAACAGCGTTCGGCGTAAACGAAGAGCCGCTTCAGTCCTGATAAGAGATCAGATACTCCTGACTGCTGCTGGGACGAATTTACATTAGGAAAATTTAAAAAACTGGATCAGAGATCAGGGCAGACTTTAGTCGGTTGTCTTCAGTCGTTTAGTGTGTTTTTGTTAGGATGTGAACACCGGGTCGTTCCAGAATCCGTGCAGCTGGAGTGAGTTTTGTGCTCGCATGTTATGAACGCTCATGTTGGGACAGGAATCCAACTAAATCTCTGAGGATAATGCCTGGTTGTGTTTGCTGTAGTTATTGAGACGTGGATCTGGTGTGGCTCTGGAAGGTCAGGTGTGAGTGACTCATGTTGTTTTGGGAGCTGTTGAGCTGTGCGTCTCTGCGTGGGAACTCGCTGATTCAGGGCTATCGTGACGTCTGTCTGTTCCTGCGCTCATCTCAACACAAACAGCAGCGCAGAATGAGCTGATGAGACTCGGGTGAGATCTTTAATAACCTGAAGCTCTCTGGGGTGCAGTAGTGCACTCACTAGGGCTCTCCTATTAATGTCCTTAAGATAAGAGCGTTGTTTTTGATTGTGTGTCTATGATTGTTTCATGCTCTGTTTGCTAGTGCTAACAGGTTAAAGGAGGTGTTCAGATCTGAACTCATGCTTGATCTGCCCTACAGGAGCATCATCTGTATGTCAGGAGCGCTCATGAAGACACACCGCGACACTGAACATCATCCGGATCAACACTCGAGTGTTAGTCCTGCGAGAGAGCCGTCAGCGGCTCAGAGATGTGTGTGTGTGTGTGTTTCACAGGAACACCAGGATCACACACACACACACACACACAATCTCTCTCTCACACATACACACACACACACACAATCTCTCTCACACACACAAACACACACACACAATCTCACACACACACACACACACACAAAATATCTCTCTCTCTCTCTCACACACACACACATACATAATCTCTCTCTCACACACACACACACAATCTCTCTCTCTCTCACACACACACACAATATCTCTCTCTCTCACACACGCGCATAATAAATGCAGCCAAAAAGATAGAAAATTCAGTTTTAAACATGATTTTCCATTGAGCTTCTCAAGTCTTTCTCCTCTGTTTATATGAAGGTGTTTAGAGGGCAGTGTGCAGATCAGTGGTGTTTCTGTCGTATAATCACACGAGGAGTTCAGTCACTGGCTGGAAATGATTCAGAGCCGTTAGCTGAAGGTAAACAGGCTGACCGCTCTTAAAATAAAGCGTGTGTTTGTATACGGCTGTAGTTACAGGTCAGATCTCTGATTTCATTTGCATTCATACGTGACGTTATCATCTCCTCAGTGTCAGTCCGGAGCCGCTTTTAATTAGCTTTCGGGCCCCTGTGACATCAGGCCTGACATTTGTAGGCTGTGCAGATAGGGAGCTCTTTGTGAGGCTTCTCTCTCTCGACTGGACGTCCCATCCGTCATCCAGCCTCTTATCTCCGTCTCAGCCTCCAGATCTGACACGTTTACTCTGGGCTTCACCCTGAGAGATGTTGTGATGCTCTCATGTCTGTCCAACGTGCACAGCAGCACACAGACATTCATGATGACGTTCATTTAATTTGAGTTTGTGGATGGGCGGGGCTAAACAGGCAGCGATGTATAATCGGTGGGCAGGGCTAAACAGGCAGCAATGTATAATCGGTGGGCGGTGGGCGGGGCTAAACAGGCAGCGCTGTGGAATCGGTGGGCGGGGCTAAACAGGCAGCGCTGTGGAATCGGTGGGCGGGGCTAAAAGGCAGCAATGTAGAATCGGTGGGCTGGGCTAAACCGGCAGCGCTGTGGAATCGGTGGGCGGGGCTAAACCGGCAGCGCTGTGGAATCGGTGGGCGGGGCTAAACCGGCAGCGCTGTGGAATCGGTGGGCGGGGCTAAACAGGCAGCGCTGTGTAATCGGTGGACGGGGCTAAACAGGCAGCAATGTATAATTGGTGGGCGGTGGGCGGGGCTAAACAGGCAGCAATGTATAATCGGTGGGCGGGGCTAAACAGGCAGTGCTGTGGAATCGGTGGACGGGGCTAAACAGGCAGCAATGTGGAATCTGTGGGCGGGGCTAAAAGGCAGCGCTGTATAATCGGTGGGCGGGGCTAAACAGGCAGCGCTGTGGAATCGGTGGACGGGGCTAAACAGGCAGCAATGTGGAATCGGTGGACGGGGCTAAACGGGCAGCGCTGTGTAATCGGTGGGCGGGGCTAAACGGGCAGCTCTATGTAATCAGTGGGCGGGGCTAAACAGGCAGCTCTGTGGAATCGGTGGGCGGGGCTAAACAGGCAGCAATGTGGAATCGGTGGGTGGGGCTAAACAGGCAGCAGTGTAGAATCGGTGGGCGGGGCTAAACAGGCAGCGCTGTGTAATCGGTGGGCGGGGCTAAACAGGCAGCAGTGTAGAATTGGTGGGCGGGGCTAAACAGGCAGCTCTGTGGAATCGGTGGGCGGGGCTAAACATGCAGTGATGACTAATGACAGTTCTGTGTTCTGAAACTTACAGGATGTTTTTATAGTGCAATTATGTCAAAAGATCAAGAGAATTTTGATTTCTCAGTTCATGACCCCTTTAAAAATAAGGAAACAAGAACATTCAAATTGTATAGTCAGTGTGAACAAACAAGTATATTTCATGAAACAATGGTATCAGTCACTTAGTATGTATTTTGAGTAGTGTTAAAATGAGTCATTTTTAATCATTTATGTATTTATCCATTCGCTGAGAGTGAGGCAGGCTCCGCCCACACACTCTTCTGATTGGCTGTGATGCTTGATTTGGTCGTGTCTGATGTGCACAGACAGATTGTTTGTTGCTGTAATCTTATCATGTTGTGTCTGGATAGGATTCTGTGTTATTCTAGGAAATATGGACTGAAAGTCTTTTAGCAGAATCACTTGCTCTGTCTGTTTTCCCATCAGTCCCTCTTATTTTTCCACTCTTTGTGTCTCTGAAAACATCTGCTTCACTCAGAAAGCATCATTTAGGGAGGTAAAATGTGAATGTCAGCTCATGGCTCGAACTTGGTTGACTTGATTGAAATCCACACTTTTCACAGCAGCAATAGTGTTTTTGAGGTGTTATAACTGTAAGATGGGGCTTTTCTCTGCAGTTTATTTTTGTGTTTGTTCTTGAGCTCCACATTGTTTTTTCTCCTCCTCTGTGTCCGTTTTCCCAGATCGCTGTTTTATTTGACGCCAAGCAGGCAGTTGTTTACTGAAGCCTGAAGCAGCTGGAATGGTTTTTGGAGAAGCTCAGTGTTGCTATAAAGCTAGGGTCAGATGAACACATGAACTCTTCCAGAAACGTCCCGTCCTGAGACTGATGCGGTTCACTCAGACGAGTCTGAACACGTCTGCTGCATTTGTGCCTGTTCAGAAACAAACAAACACTTTGGGGGCAAAACACCCGGATTCTTCTGATTACATCACTACAGCACTGTCAACATCAGAATAACTGTGAATGTGATAGCAGAGTAAATCAGTGATTAGTTACAGTGGTGTCTCTAGGGCCTTATGAAATCTGTTTGATTTTCTTCTAAATTCTGTTTTTTTCCATTTTTTTGGGGTCAAATAAAATTGTATTAATCAAAAAGCATGCCTAATTAATTAAAATCATGAAACTTATGCAATTTAACACTAATTTATTAAAAGTGTAACAAAAATGACATGTTTAGGGCTGTATGAAATGTTTTATTTTTTTCTCACCTTATGTTTTATTACCAAATTCTGTGTTTTATCACGTCTAATTATTATCTAATTATTAAACTATTTTTATTTATTCTTACAGTAGCTTATGAAATGCCCCCCCCCCCCTCAGAAATTCTGTGTGTATTTAAATTTAACTGGTTATCAGATGAAGCCATAAAACAATGATTTAATTTATATTTTAATTAATGAAAATTAAACATTACATTTTTTGGCAAATAAAGAGGATTTGGCAAATAAAATATTTTGTGATTATTTCCAAAAAAATAAAGTTGTATAATTTTTCAACAGTAGTAGTATTACGTACATTCTACTAAATAATAGTAATATAGCTATTTCTGACACAATGTCTTTAAAGTCTGTGTAAAGTGATATTAATGTGTTCTGAGTTTGTCACACAACAGAAAAATGTGTTATTAACCACCCGGCCAAATTTGAATGATAAAAAACCCGCCAAGTAACTAAAATAAGTTATCAAAATCTTTGAAAAATAAGCAGGACTCTCTGCTCTCAAACGCTGGGGGCGTGTCCGCTGTCTGCGCTGAAACCACGCCCACTCGCGGGAAAGCACCCGTCTCTCTCAACTGTCAAATACGCTACAACCTGAATGGATGCTACTGATACTACCTCTAGTAGCTTAATTGGATTTATACAGACATATGTTTGAGCGTGCAAGTTCGCTATTTAATTGTAGACGCGCGTCAGCGCTGCAGTGAGTTGAAACCTTCTCGTCGTCAAGGCGAGCGCGGCTCATGGCTGCTTAGCAACGACAAACACCACGAGAGCGCAAGCTCCGGTGCGCTTTGAAAGAAGAGAAAGCGGTTCAGCTCGCGTTTCTAGATGCGTGAACGCTCCATGTTTTTAAATTGTATGTATTCTGCCACATATTGATGTCTCTGGGCTAAGACCCGGGTATCATTCACCCTAGAACCGTCCCGGCCTAGAATCAGTATATCTAACATCACAGACATTCAAAAAGACTTGACCTCTCAACATAGTTATTATAGTGTTAGGGGCGGGGCCACGCTCGGTGGACACCGTTTTAGCCCCGCCCAAAAAATCCTGAACACAGAATTGGTGAAAAACTGTTTAACGGTTTAACTCCACAATTCAGTACTACATAGTTCAGAGTCTTCGTGATGTGTTTCAGCAATACATTTATAACATTTGTATTGTTTAGAAACAATTCTCAGAATTCACTTTACACGGACTTTAATAAGTTAAACAGGACTTTTATTTTGACGGGTTGCCGAGTAAAGTTCTGTGTGTATATGATATGACTAGTTTTACTCAAATGAAATGGTAAAATGCTGGTTTTGATCAGTTTTGGAGATATTGTTGATGTATTTATGTCTTCATTGAGACGTCAGACGCTGAAATCACGCGCTCTGTGTATGTAGTAAACAAAACCCTGCTCCATTCACACAGAGACACATGCAGGATTCAGATTTACATCAGATACTAGTCCAGATCACCATTTGATTTAAGTGACCTACTTTTGATTAATGCATCCAAACTTTGACAAACTCCGTCACATTAAACTGTAAATTCTGTTTTTATGACTGGATTCTGTCCGTGACATCATAGAGCCGTGCGTATCGGCAGCCATTGAGGACTGATTGAGTCGCTTCAGCAGATGGACACTGTGCCGTGAGGTTTGTCTTCAGCACAAACTTTGCTGGAAGAGGAAGAGCGCAGGGGACACATTTATAGTTTTATCTCCACATGGATTCTTGCAAACTTTGCTCATGCCGAGGAAGAGTGAGCCGACATGATCTTGACATTACAGCGAGAGTCTCTAGTGAAGGCTGTGAACAGCAGCTCGTCTCTTTCTGGCTCTGATCATAGAGACGTGTCATGTGAAAAACATTAGCTTATGGCTTCGGCTAGTTTAGCGAGTTCCCACTGGATGCGCTCCAGTACAGAGCTTTATGAAAGAGAGAAAAAGTCAAACAGCAGATGCATTTATTTCCACACGAGATGCATTTCCATGTCGTTCCTGGGCAGATGAAGCATTCAGAGACGTTTAGGTAAAGAAACAGCAACACTGTTCTGTGTATATAAAACACACTTCACCGTCTAACACAGGAGTCTCTTCATACCAACATGTATTTGACCTGGGATTCTCTCATTGAAATTCAGCTCCATTGGTTGTAATATCATCCGTCTGTCTCCAGAGAGACCTCCATTAACATTTAGATTCATTCAGATGCTCTTCAATTCATTTATTTCAATTGTCACACACATTAAATGCATCTCATGTGTTATATGTGTGTTATATTTACACATCATAAATAATGCATCTTGCCTTTGGCTGCAGTCTGTGTGGAACATGAAGCTAAAGACGGTTTGAGCTCCAGGCTTCACCTGACCTTTCTGGATCTTGGTAGACCTCCTGAGCCTTGAAGTGTGAAAACAGTGCACTTTTGAACCATTGTAGTCCTTTTTAATTGATTCTGAACCATAAATGAATCCTGCGCTGGCGAACTGAGCTTGACCCAACACATGACTGTACCTATCGAGTGTTCGTTTATGCTCAGATTACTTTAAATGAATAATTAGTGCTGGACAGAATGATCAGAATCTCACGACGGTAGTTCTTCGTTCTGTGAGCTGGTCTCTGGCTCGTGAAGCGTCTGTCTGCTGGTGGTTCTGCAGATGGGACTCATGCTGATGATGTAGAGCTCTGTCTGGCCGCAGACGGAGGATGACCCGCTAGCTCTGACCCCACTAGCCGCCGCGCACACCTGCCAGAGCGCTAACCTAGTTTAGCTGCGGTTCTATTCCTCTTCTCCGTGTGGACAGATGCTGCTCTGCCGCTTAAATCCCGAGTGATACTGCAAATCTGACAGATTAGTTAGTCTGGCTGTCTGATGGAAACAGCAGGACGATGCTGGAATCAGGACAGAATGACTCCAATAATAGTCTGTTTCTGCTCAGGAGGCTAACGCTGACGAGACAGACTGCTGTCTGATGGACGTTCATGCCTCCTAACCAGCTTAAGTCTTCAACTGAACTTAATAATGTGTGTTTGCCCTCTTATATCAAGGGTTTCTCCGTGTCCTTAGTCCTCTGAAGGTCAGTGGTGGAAGAGAGAAGAGCTCCCACGTTTGCTTTGTGTTTTTCTCAGCATCACACGATCTTAGCATGTGTCCTCGCATCTGTAAACAAGGCCTGTCTTTACAGTCGCAGTCATTAGTGTGCTGGAGCGTGAACAGAGGGCCGATCGCTGGCCTCTGGAGGAATCGCAGGATTGGTTTGTGTGTGTGTTCTCCAGCTCGTTCATCAGAGGGTGTAATAATTACACATGGTGGGGTTTATCAGTGCAGTATGAGCTTGACTCAACGTCCATCTAATGAGCCTTAAACGCTGTCGCTCATATCCGTGCGATTACCTCGTTTAATGACACTTTATGGCAAGTTTGCGAAGTGTGAACTCTATAAAACACACATGAATGAGTGAGAGTCAGGGCCGGAAATTAATGGGGGTTTGAGGCAACAGTACCACCAAAATGAAAAATGACTCCCAAACTCAAGATGAAGTGGCAAAAAAATAATCTAAATTTGTTATGGCTGTCGTGAATATAATAAACTAATTCACTTAATATGTTGTGCCTGTGAAGCCAGAATATGATGTGCTCTTTCCCCCATACAGGAGCTGATGCAGTGGATAATAGTGCGTATGGTCAGTAATTGGCTCTGAAGACGCCTGTAATCTGACGTGTGGCTTTGTGAGATTGATGATATGATCTGTTTTGGTCCGTGTTGCTCAGGGCAGCAGAATGAATCTGAGCGTTTGGGATCTTCATCTCCATTTTTCAGGGATTATCTCACAATCCCGTTCAGTGCATTATTTATGTTCATTGTTTCCAGGGCCGAACAGTTTAGCTCATGTTGTTGGCAGTAGTTTCTCATGTGTTTGAGGAGAACTAGGGCAGTGTTTCTCTGTCTGTGCTGATGTAGATGAGGAGGTATTGGTGGTGTTTCCACCGCTGGAGTCCCCTGACGGTCGGGCCCCTGATGACTCGGCCCTCGGGCCCCTGGAGGGCCGGCTGCTTCCTGAGCTGTATTCCCTGAGGTGACGGCGGATGACAGCAAACAACTCGTGGCTGACCTGGAGATATGAGGCCGTTATTCCTGCATTATGAATGCAGTGGGCTTTATTGTGAGATTGGGTCACAGATGAAGGATTCTCCAGTCAGTCTGTGACGAGGGCCACTGCCTCATCCAGCAGCTGCGGAGGACCGGCCGCTCGCGTCCCGCTGGTAGAACGGTGCTTCGTTCGCAGGCCGTCTGGATGATCACTGGCTGGAGGTTTGGTCAGCATGAGCTCTTACAGCGGTCATCCATCCTCTCCTAATGTTAGTCTTTACAGTGACGGAGAAACCAGCCATTCAAAGCCAAGCCAAAGCTCTCGTTACTGAATCCACTAGCAAAGACCATTTTATTTATTCACTACAAATAATATTAACAGTCTAATCATTTAACAGTAAGATGAAGGTGAATGTGAGGACGTCTCTCAGCAGCTACTAACGATGATTGGCATGATCAGTTTCATTCATTTACTTGTTTGATTACACTGTAAAAAATAAGTGTAATTTTAACTGTAGTTAATAGGTTAACAGTAAGTTCCCGTACTATATACAGGGAAAAACTATAAAAGATCTAACCAGACATTTCATGTAATTTTACAGTAAAATGCTGTTAATTGTACAGTTTTTAGAAGTAAAAAATAACAAATCGATGTATAATTTACTGTCAAAAACTGTAAACTGATATTCCTTGCGTAATACTCCACATTAAAATTACTGATCGTCAGCGATGAGCCCCAGAGACATATCCCCAGTGAAGACCTCGACTAAAATACAATAAAACTAAAAATAAAACAAATAATTAAAAATATAATAATAAAATACCTAACTACATAATACTATTATTGTTAGAAATTGCAACAATATAAAAATAGAAATATAATACATTTATACATTTAAAAATGTAATTAAAACAATAAGTAAACAATGAATAAACAATAATATCCTGGCCAGAGGAGAACTGGCCCCCCGACTGAGCCTGGTTTCTCCCAAGGTTTTTTTCTCCATTCTGTCTCAGAGGGAGTTTTGGTTCCTTGCCGCTGTCGCCTCTGGCTTGCTCAGTTGGGGACACTTAATTTCTAGCGATTATAGTAAATTTGATTTCACAGTTACTATTTAAACAAAACTTAGCTAGACAATGACATCTCCGAATTCAATAATGAAACGCCCTTAACTGAAAATTGAGTGTTTAATCTTATTATTATACATTACTGACACTCTATCCTCCAACTTGATACTGTTAAGTGCTTTGACACAATCTGTATTGTTAAAAGCGCTATATAAATAAAGGTGACTTGACTTGACTTGACTTGAAAGTATTTTGTTTAAATAATCATGTTTTTTAATAGTTATCAGTTATGTACATTTGGGCTTTGTAACATCTTCTGTTGTTTAATGAAAGTTTATTGCATTATTTAAGTATCATGCGTGTTATTATGATGGTGTTTAGTGTTTGTGTGAATGACCTTCTGTATATTAGTATATACTTCTGCTTGTGATGAGCTTTGATTCTTCATGTCTCGTTCACCCCTGCATTATTATGGTGGTTGTCAGTATGTTAAAGGTACAAAGTTTAATAGCAGTGTGTGTTGTTGAATTTACTGGTTTATATTAAAATTTCCAAACACAGCTGCCAAAATGTTTTTTTTACAGTGTAGTCACCTAGTTTTCATCTGAAAGATTTGATTTTCTTTGAAATTACTCGATCCTGCAACAAATTGGTATTCTTAGGGTTTTGTTTTTGGTTGATTTGTCAAGTCAGCTTTGTTTATATGGCACTTTATCCATTACAGTTCGTTTCAAAGCAGCTTTACAGTGTTAAACAAGAAAAAATGTTTCAATGATGCAAACAAAATTCAATTCTGCTGCAAAGCAGTCAGTTCATCATTGATTCAGTGATGTCAGCTCAGCTCAGTTTTTCCCCAAATTCTGTTTTACATTTGAACGATTTAATTTTAATACTGGTTTAATAAACACATATGACGAGCTGTAACTGTGCTGATTGTTGTTTCTGTGAATCTCTCACACATGGCTTCATGAGAGACGAGGGGAGGTGTGTGTCTCATGCAGCTGAGGGCTGATGGGATTGAGTGTGAGATGTGATCTGGCCTGTAAAGCCCCTTTCACACAGAGATTCCGGAAAATACACGGGTAATGTGTTCCGGCATTTGTTCCCGGATCGTCAGATTTGCTGCATTCACACTGCCAGTGATTTTCTGGAATCTGTGCGTGCGTTCACACACAACCCGTAAAGACACGTGACCGTTCATGTGACGTGTATAATGCGCCGCGCACCATTTCACTAAACTGAATGATTTCAGCTTCAGCGCTGATAGTGAGGAGCTCCCTGATCGCTGCTTCATTCCAGTTTACACATTTTTCGTTGTGTGAACGTTGATCTGCCTTCAAAACACCCGGTAAAACAGTCGAACGATAAAGTGCGTCATCACTACGACACACTCGTTACGGCATTGATCCGGCTTTTGTTCACACAGCGCTCGTTCCGGGACTGAACCCGGTAATGTTACTAGGTCCCCAACCCGGGATCAATCCCGGAATTAATCCCGGGACGTGTTTGCGTTCACACAGAAGGCACTCCGGCAATTTTCCAGGACCAACGTGCAGTGTGAAAGGGGCTTAAGTGTTCACTGGACTGTGGAGAATGACACTCATTAAGGGAAGAGATGCATCTGTGTGCAGGACAACAGGAACATGAGCAAACACTGATTCGGTGCTCAGAGGGATTTGAGTGTTTCACATGTGATTGCAAGACATCCAGGATTTATTAATTTTTTTCTATTGGCCTGGATACACGCATACACACATGCTGTCTTTGGACCCATGTAACCTTGTATTCTAATAAATAAGCTTATGACTCAAATTTTAGACACAGTGCAATTTTACAATTCTTGATTTCTGTTTAGATACAACAGCAAAAACCAACCTAACTAATATAGTCCAATATTATTGTAGACAAGCAAACAATCATAAATAAAATAAGAAAAAAAAGCTAATTACAAATAAGTATGCTTATGCAAAACTTTCTATGAGTGAGATAGTGATATATTAAATGCATATTTCCTGTAAATAAGGTTGCTATGACCCGTACATGTTAGAGACCAGAGAAATTTCACAATTCTCAATAACACAGCAGAGTACTAGATTAACTCATATTAGTAACAAAGTCCTCAAAATTATTGAAAATAATTAAACTGTCAGTAATAAAAAAGCAAAGGACAAATGCAATAGAATAAAAAGATACAAACTGTGCTTTTAAGGTTTTTTATGCAAGTCTCTAGTATTTAGTTTACAAAAATGAATAATCAAATGTAAAATAAAACAGGATAGTCTTCACTGTAAGAATTACATTTTCTTTGTTTCTTATTAAAGCTACAAAAGTCCTTCACTTAAGAGCAGTGTGTGATTTTGAATTGGTCTTTTGTTGTTTGATTAATATTAAGCACACGGGAATATAGCGCGCTGTCACTTTAAGAGCCGCACAGATCCAATTTACCGTTACACATGTATTTTCATTCTCAACTCTGTTTATTTATTACATGACCGACGAAGGTTTACGTGAATAATCACTAAGCGCCACATTTTTGAGTGTATTTGACCGTTTAGGCGCGCACCTTGAGCTAAAGTGGACTTTGTGTGTTCGGTTCATCTCTGAGCGCATAACGTCACACAGAAATCCTCCCGAGGAGCACAAGTTCTCTTTAGCGCTTTTAAAAACATTAATAAATCTAATACACTTCAATAAATCAAGCATGTCCCATTTTGCAAAAGTCACGTAACATGATTTACTGATTTGCACGTGAAATTGGGCTTTTATGGAGGAGTAATAATTGTTTTAACTCAATGTATTTTCATAATCGTTGGCGGCCGAAATCGAAACTTTGAGTGTTTCAGTAATGTGGATGGATGTAATGTGTATTTCACTGGAACATGCGGCTGTTTGTCAGGCTAACACTGACTCCAGATATCAGGTGTGATTATAGGAGCGCTCCAGAGCTTTGGCAACTGCAGGAAAGTAGTAAGAGCCAAACCTGAACATGTGTGATGGTGTTAGTGTGCTCTCAGCACATGTTTCCAAGATCAGCGCTCGGAGACTAGCCTCCACATCCACTTTAATTATCAGCCAACTTTCTGTTTTCCTCTCAGCGAACAAACACTGCATCAGCAGCAGATTACACTTCAATGAGGAGATTACTGCAGGAGACGCGAGGCGATGGTAAACATGCCGTTATGGAAAACCTGAGATTACTTCAGTGACACAAACACGAAGAATACGGTGAAGACAAAGCTGTCAGCAAATGAGACGCTTGAATGTCCTCTGTTAGGGTTTGAACGTGCTGTTTGGGAGTAAGAGAGGAAAACACGCACACAGACACACACACACACACACACACACACACACACACACACACACACACACACACACACACAGACAGAGAGCATCTAGAACTGAGCCAAACATCATTCAAGAGCTCTTACTGCTTCAGTGTGATGTTTGCTGGATGGCAGGTCTCAGATCAGAGAGCAGCAACCAGAAGAGATTTTGGCTCCTGGAAGCTTTCCCCAAACTGTCCCGTTTTACCTCATGTTTTACCTCATGTTTTGTGTTGTTTCCAGATGGGGCTGTGCTCCAGGTGTCTGATGGGAGAAAATGGAGTGGTTTGTTTACAATCTGAGTCCCTTCTTAGCCCATATGTGTCCCTGGAGCACAAAACCAGTCTTAAGTCGCTGGGGTATATTTGTAGCAATAGCCAACAATACATTGTATGGGTCAAAATTATACATTTTTCTTTTATGCCAAAAATCATTAGGATATTAAGTAAAGATCATGTTCCATGAAGATATTTTGTAAATTTCCTACCGTAAATATATCAAAACTTAATTTTTGATTGGTAATATGCATTGCTAAGAACTTCATTTGAACAACTTTAAAGATGATTTTCTCAATATTTAGATTTTTTTGCTCCCTCAGATTCCAGATTTACAAATAGTTGTATCTCAGCCAAATATTGTCCATTCATAACAAACCATACATCAATGGAAAGATGTATACAGCTTTGTCTTTTAGTCATTGGTACCCTGCTCAGCTGGAAACGGTCGCACGCTGTTTCTGCTCAACCCATGTCTGGATAAAAGCTGTTCTTTTAAACCGGGTCCAAATAATGGAGACGAACATAATCCATCTCTCAGATTCCCTCCAGACATGGAAGACAAACCCAGCTCTCAGATCATTAGTCTTTCAGTCTTTCAGACGGCTCTCGGTGAATCCCGCCCGAGGTTTTTCCCGTGTTTATGCAGTTGGTTGAGGTTGAAGACCGAATCCTGTATCTGCTTTGATTCCTCGGTGATGTTCTGAGGTGTCGTAGCGCTGGTGTGGATCAGTTTTTGTCTCTTTCTGAAGCTGAAGCACAGGTGACTTTCCTCCGTCCTTCAAACACAATGATGAACCGCTGCAGAGCTGTGAAACTCAAGCTTCTTTAATTACGTTCATAAGTAAGTGAACCCCAAACAAGCCCACGTCTCTCTGTTATGGCATGTCTGGCCCGTCCTCATGGGCGGTGTCTCTGCGGGCGGGGGTCAGCGTAATCTCACTCGCTGGAGCTCAAATTAATAAATCGAGGGAGCGGGGAGCATCTGGGGAGCTCTCAGCATTGTCTTACTGTCACAGGACTGTTGAATGGGTAACAAAGAGTAAAGCGGGTTAGTCTCACCAGGGGCCCGTTAGCCCCGGCGCTTTGATGAAGTGTATTGTCCGTATGTGTCGCTGGTGTAATTAATGACAGGCGGACGCAGCCGCGGCGAGCGGCTTTCAGCAGAAGTAATTAAGAAATTATTTACTGCAGGTGTCTAATCAGGCCCTGATATTTTGTGCTGTCCGTGTGGAGAGAACAGAACCCGTGGAGCCTCATAAATGAGTCGGTTTATCAGCCACAACTGGGTCTCGCGGCAGGAGCGGGGAACAATGATGAATGCTAATGCTGAAAGTGTATAGTTACGATAGCAAAATAACAGAATTCAACAAGGAGGAGAAAACTCTTCCCGTATCTGCTGCTGTTGATGTCAGAGCTTGAGTGAATTAAACTCAGTTCATAGTTGTAATAATACATTGTGACGGTGGATGTTAAGGACATTTTTTCTTATACTTTTGTGCACTAAACAATTGCAGTACTGTCAGCTCCCTTGATGTGCTGTAGTCAATAGATGTGCTGTAGTCAAACCCATTGAGGAGCTCTACAAGCTTTATATGTTACACTAGCTGGTATTGATAGATCTTGTGGTGTGTCATGAGAGAGGGTTTCTGAGGGTCCAAAAAGCCTTGCTTTGCCCTTTCTCAGATTAAGAAAGGCCTAAAAAGATCTTGCATAAATCCGAGCTGAAAGTCTTCAATTCAAGTCGTGGCATTAATTGTTGCATGAACTGAGAAAAAAGAAAAATAGAGCTGATAAAATGTAAAAAAAACTAACTTAAATGCAATGTAAGTCGCTTTGGATAAAAGCATCTGCTAAATGCATAAATGTAAAATGTTTAAATGCAAATATGTACTTGAGATGCAAAATGAACACATACACTTGTTTCCCTTTGAATTAAGTTGATTTTTCTTAGCCTGTTGGCTAATATTTGTTCTTGATTTAATCATAAACTCACTTTATGATACTTAATTTCTAGCGATTATCGTCAATTGGATTTCACAGATACTATTTAAACTATACTGAGCTAGACAATGACATCTCCGAATTCAATAATGAAACGCCCTTAAATCCGAGCTGAAAGTCTTCAATTCAAGTCGTGGCATTAATTGTTGCATGAACTGAGAAAAAAGAAAAATAGAGCTGATACAATGTAAAAAAAACTGACACTCTATCCTCCAACTTGCATACTGTTAAGTCGCTTTGGACACAATCTGCTAAATGCATAAATGTAAATGTAAAAATGTTTCGCAAATATGTACTTGTGATGCAAAATGAACATGACACACTTGTTTCCCTTTGAATTAAGTTGATTTTTCTTAGCCTGTTGGCTAATATTTGTTCTTGATTTAATCATAAACTCACTTAATTTTGATCAATTTCTCATAAAACAAGATGACTTCTTTTAATGTAATTCTGCATCTCCAGTAAATGTCTTGTTTAAGAGTCTTGCACTGGAAAACCAGACAAAACGAGCATCACTTTTTGCAATGTGATCAGAAGTTATTTCCATATTCTAGTGTTTGGAAACAGAGATATTCAAGCCTTAATCTTGCTTGCTTTATTTATTTATTTATTTATTTATTTATTTGTTTGTAAAATGGATTTAAAAGTAATGGAGAGCTGCTAAAGTTGTATTTTCAAACTCTGAAGTGTTGATAACACAAGACATTATTGATGTGTTTTGTTCCATTTGTTTTATTCCTTAGATTTTCTGTACTTGGTCTTAAAAAGCTTTTAAATGTCCTTTTATCAGACCTGCAGAAACCCAGAGCTCCTGGTGATGGCAAGCGTCTTAAGATGCTGCGTTTGTTCCTGCGCTTGTGGATCTATCGATAATGAAATCACACAGCACCTGCATTAATAAACCATGATGCACCGAATGCTGTAGCTCTGCTTAAATGTGCATGGATCTCAGCTCAGACGGGACGTGTGGATGAAAGCGTCAGGTGCTGACGTGATGAATGCGGTGAAAGAGAAGCACCGAACAGCCCTCAGATTCTGTAACATGACTGAAATACACTTCAAACCCTTCAAAAACGCTGCTCTTACTCTCTCAGCCATCTCTGTTCATTATCTCTCGCTCTATTACTACTGAGGCAACATTCTCCTGGAATTGTGTAAGGCAGGACTTCAAGTAAATAGATTACCAAGAATGCCTGGTTTGGTTGGTTTAATTCGGTGAAGTGTTGGGAGATAGATGTGCTGAAGATCATGTGATGTCATGTCTGTAAGAGTGATTTCAGCAGACAGAAAGGACGTCTGTAAGCAATGGTGGTCTGTTTTGTTGGAGAATCAAGATTGTTGGAGTGCTTACTGTACGTCTTGATTCTGGTTTGTCTCCACCTTTACCAAGCCAAATTCAGTTTCACCAAACGCTCAGATTTACTTCTCATGTCTTGATATTTAATCTCCTAGTTCCTAGTAATAATGAAGCCTTCCCATAGTCACATGCAATCCATGGAGGATCAGCGTTTAGTTGCTGGGCTTGTGAAGTCAGAGGAATACGTCTCACTATGAGTTTCAATTGTTCATACAAACAGAAGCTCTTTTTCCCCCATGACTAAGACGACTAACTGTGACTGTATCAACATGTAATGTTGCTGATGAAAAATTAGACTGAAGTATGGTTTAAAAAATAGCTGTTTGCTGTGACTAAATCTGCCATCAGATCTCCTCAGTGATAAACTATAATGATTCAAACATGATCTCTACTGAATTATTTGCAACTGATGCTGAATAAATGTACTTGCGCACCTCTGTGCCACAATACAAAGGCTTTTTGTTGTTTTAATAGGAGTTAATATCAGGAATGTCACTGTTTTTGCTTGTGACTTTTTGATCAGTTTTTCTAATATAGAGAGTGTTTATATTTCAGATAATATAATCAATCAGGAAACGATGAGATCAATAAAGCATGCGTTTGAGTCGACATTCTCTTGATTTGTGCTTATAGGTGAAAGTGCAAGAATTCTGATTCTCAAATGACAACAATCATGATATAATTTTGAGCAAAATAATTGTGATTATCAGAATGCAGAATGACTAATATATGACTAAGTGTGCACTTACTGAAACTAGACTACAATTCCCAGACTTTGATTGGTAAAACTTGGCAAAAAAATAAAATAATTGATATGGTAAAAACTAAAAAGGTCATTTGACACAGGACTAAGAAAAACAAAAACAAAAAAACAACAGCTGACAAAATGAACACTAATGCAGACGCTAGATTGGAGCAAATCTCACCATGTTCTGTAGTGATTGCACATGCAGTTGTGCGTTTGTGTTGAACCTGTGTTTGAGCGAGGAACATCTCCAGCTTTAGGAGCGGTAATGAGTCTCTAGCTCAGCACTTTCACGGAGCGCCGTTGCTGGAGGGGAGGCGATGCTGGAGGGGAGGCGATGCTGGCTGCTGTTCTCTAATGATGCTCCTCACGGCAGTCCAGCGTTCTGAACTCTCTCTTCTGAGCTGCTGGACGGTCCTGACTCCCCGGCTGAGATCTGGCCCGCGGCGGAGCCCCGTCTCTGTAGCTGTTTGAAGGAGCCGGACGGGGCTTCATCGAGCGCTGATGAAAGGCGAGACGCGCTCGAGGCTCAGAGCTCGGCTCTCGGTGGAGATCGTTCAGCAAACAAACAGAAGAAAGAGTTTCCATCCAGCCCACCGTCCTCCTGACAGATGCTTATTGATCAGTGCTCTGAAACACTCTTTACCTCTCAGCCAAACGTGTGCAAGAAAACAACACACTTAAGCTAAAGTGAGGCTTTGACTTTCATTGGTGCTGTTTTCTGTTTTGCCGTTTCTGGCCCAGTGAGGAGTAAAGCGGTGGACCCCGTTCATTCTACTGAAGTCTGTCTGTGAGTGTGACGCTTTTAATTCAGTCAAGTCCCTTTTATTTATATGTCACCCTGGAGCACAAAAGCAGTCATAAGTAACACAGGTATATTTGTAGCAATAGCCAAAAATACATTGTATGAGTCAAAATTATCGATTTTTCTTTTATGCCAAAAATCATTAGGATATTAAGTAAAGATCATGTTCCATGAAGATATTTTGTAAATTTCCTACCGTAAATATATCAAAACTTAATTTTTGATTAGTAATATGCATTGCTAAGAACTTCATTTGAACAACTTTAAAGGTGATTTTCTCAATATTTAGATTTTTTTGCTCCCTCAGATTCCAGATTTTCAAATAGTTGTATCTCAGCCAAATATTGTCCCATCATAACAAACCATACATCAATGGAAAGATTATTTATTCAGCTTTCAGATGATGCATAAATCTCAATTTTGTAAAATTGACACTTATGACTGGTTTTGTGCTCCAGGGTCACATATAGCACTTTATACAAAACTGATTGTCAAAGCAGCTTTACTGTCAACAGGACAATAGTTTGTCAATAATGCAAGACACAGGGCTGTATGTTAACTTTTGGCTACAAAGGTTGAAAGTTTTGAATTATAAAACGTCTTTTATCATGTCTGAAAACGAACATGAGTAATGGAGTTCATCACTTAAACAGGCATTGATGTTCCATACAAAGCACAAAAAATACACACATCACAAAAATTGTTTTTAGACAGTGTTTTTCTTAATTTGCTAAAAATGGAAAAGTGCAGAAACATAACACCTCTTACACCTCAACAAAATATACAATAAAAAAGAATGGCAGACATTTAAGCCAAAGTGGGCGAAGATAAAAATCCTTGTCATTATTTTATCTTTGTTATTAGAAAATAACAACAAAGATATACATTACAAATACACATACAAATAAAACAGGCTGCTTTATTTTTCAGGTACAGTATTTAGCAGTAACATTCAAGAAATTGAATGAACAAATATTAAAATAAAACACTATATACACTACAGTATATACATCAATTATACACTGCTCAAAAAAATTAAAGGAACACTTTGAAAACACATCAGATCTCAATGGGGAAAAATATCATGCTGGATATCTATACTGATTAGGGTTGCAAAGGGGTGGAAAAGTGTTTTTACAAATGCTAGAAACATTGTTTTCAAAGGAAAGATTGCTATCAAATAGCACACCTAGGCTCCTAACTGATGACAGATAATTAACAGAGCAGCCATCAAGCATTAGACAATGTTTTAGGTCGTTACATGTGGATGTTTTTTGGTCCAATAATTAAAAGCTCCGTGTTTCCTGATAATATTTCCCAAGGGTAACATGTAAAGCGTGAAAAGTAACGGCCCTAGTACTGAGCCTTGAGGTACTCCATACCGCACTTGTGAGCGATATGATGCCTCTTCATTCACTGACACAAATTGGTGGTGGTCAGATAAATACAATTTGAACCATGCTAATGCACTTCCTCTAATGCCAACAAAGTTTTCTAGTCTATTCAAAAGAATGTAGAGATCAATAGTGTCGACCGCAGTGCTAAGATCCAGTAGAACTAATAGAGAGATGATGATGATATGATACGGTCCAAATCCTGACTGGAAATCCTCACAGATACCATTTTTCTCTAAAAAAGAACAAAATTGTGAGGATACTACCTTTTCTAGTATCTTTGACAGAAAAGGGAGATTGGTCCGTAATGAATTATTTTGGGTCAAGTTGTGTTTTTTTATTTTTATGAGAGGCTTAATAACAGCCAGTTTTGGGACATATCCTAATGACAATGACTAATTTATAATAATCAGAATAGGATCTATGACTTCTGGAAGCACCACTTTTAGTAGCTTAGATGGAATCGGGTCTAACATACACGAGGGTCCTGACACGTGTTGTCTAACCCAAATAGAGTTCAGAATGTCTATAAATGCTGATCCCAATGCATGTTTTTCATCAAACAAATTCAGTCTTAGTTTCAGTCCTGTGACAAATGTCCTTTTTTAATAGTCAGCCTATACTGTTCTTTCAGTCAAGTTTTAGTTGAGTGAGAGTCTGAGGATTTTAGTCTAGTACAGTTGAGCTCATGTTTGAATTCATTACAGTTCATCAGTGAGAAGGTCTGATGGCAGATTTATTTGCAGCAAACATGAATGAACACACACTGCCTGTATGACACTTTCATATCAGCAGATTACCTCAATGGAGATCGATAAACTACTGCTTACATGTTTGTGGGTGTTTTCAGATCATCAGCTCTTTTCTGCAGTGTAAGAGAGTACATGTGTGAGTCGTTGCCAGATTGGAAAGATAAAGTAAACACTGGGTGGAAAATATGTCTGGTTATTAAAGAGAAACTCTGATTGGGTGATTTGAACTCTTGACATCTGGCAACCGCAAGCATGAAAACTGATAGTCACAGGTAGTGTTTAATGATGTGAGTTTCATCTCGTCTTTGTCATGGAATAAAACGTTTGTCAATTAATAATTTTAGTCATGGTTTTCATTAACAAAATTAGCACTACTAATGATGCAGTGAGACTGTGATGGATATCATGAAGAAGATTTCACAGCAAAATCAAAAGAACAAAAACGTCTTAATGTCCCTTAAAGTAAGTTTATTGTCTTTATGCAAAGCTCCTGTTGGTATTGTTAGTTAAATATGACCTGCACTGGAGGTTCATCTGGACCGACAATCCTCTCAGTGTTCAGACATGTTGATATCTGTCACGCTTATCAGTGTGTATGTATCGCTCCTGATGTTTATGATCCTCTCTCTCTCTCTCTCTCTGTCCCACAGCTGTCTGAACGCTTGCACATACTGCAAAACCAAACACGCCAGAGGAGATCTGGCCAGTTACCCCATCGAGGAGCTGGTGGAGAGAGCCCGACAGTCCTTCCAGGGTGAGTCTGACCTCTGACCCTCACCAGCTGCCTGTCTGATGATCCATATCATATGTGTCCCTGGAGCACAAAACCAGTCTTAAGTAACACAGGTATATTTATAGCAATAGCCAACAATACATTGTATGGGTCAAAAATATTGATGTTTCTTTTATGCCAAAAATCATTAGGATATTAAGATCATGTTCCATGAAGATATTTTGTAAGTTTCCTACCGTAAATATATCAAAACTTAATTTTTGATTAGTAATATGCATTGCTAAGAACTTAATTTGAACAACTTTAAAGGTGATTTTCTCAATATTTAGATTTTTTTGCACCCTCAGATTCCAGATTTACAAATATTGTCCTATCATAACAAACCATACATCAATGGAAAGCTATTTATTCAGCTTTCAGATGATGCATAAATCTCAATTTCGAAAAATTGACCCTTATGACTGGAATGAAGTCAGACTGACCCTCACAGCACACAAACATCTGTCTAACATTTACTCTAGTGCTAAATGAAATGTAAAGGTTTGAGTAAGTGTTTAGTGTTAGTAATACTCGAGTAAGCCAGTGCTTTTCTGACAGTAACTGAAGATCGTCAGCGTCAGTCGTCTGCCAGAGATCAGCGTAATATCTCTTCTGTTATTTACCGCAGCCAATCAGAAGCTCAGCCATTTGTGTGTCATGCTGTTTTATTTGTGCAAACTCCTGTAATGACGTGAATTGTTTGCGATGATTTTGCAGTGTAACATTAAGCCACATGGTGAATGATTGCAAAGCAGTAGTTATTTGGACACAAGTTTCCTCATGAGATGAATTTGGTGCCAGTGTCTGTATGAGAGAGATGAAGCGACATGCCAACATAATGTCTTTGATTATGTGAATATGTAGTTTTGTTTGGACTGCGCTGTTGTTTGCGTTCGTCTCCAATCTCCTGTCACATCATGGACATTTGTACTACTGATAGATGCTTTTTCATTCTTTTTATTTATTTAAGTAAATATTTTGAGAAAATGTTTGACCAAAGTGTTGAAAGGTTAATTGCAAAAGTTATGGTTAATATTTGTTGGTAAATTAAATGATTGATTGACTAATCAGAACATAATTGATAGCTAAAAGGCTAAATTAATCAGATTATAATGGTCAGTTAGTGGATCATCTAGATAAAGTCAGTCGCGTTTCGTGGTGTTGGTCAGGAGGCTGTTAGTGGTCAGGACTGAGAGAACATGGTCTCATGACTAGAGGAAGTTTGTGCTGTTTGAGCGTCAGTAAGTCATGTCTGAGCTGAGTTGAGCAGTGAGAGTGTGTGTGTGTGTGTGTGTGTGTGAGATGAGTGTGTGTGTGAGAGTGTGTGGTGTCTGCTGTGTGTTTCTCTGTTCCTCATGCTGTCGCTCCACACGTTTCCTCATGTTGACTGTCTGGATCTGACAGAAACCACAGTCTGCAGCAGATGATTGTGTGTGTGTGTGTGTGTGAGTGTGTGAGTGTGTGATGAGTGTGTGTGTGTGTGTGTGTGTGTGTGTGTGTGTGTGTGTGTGTGTGTGTGTGTGTGTGTGTGTGTGCGTGTGTGTGAGTGAGTGCTTGTGTGTGTGTGTGTGTGTGAGTGTTTGTTTGTGAGTGAGTGCTAGTGTGTGTGTGTGAGTTGATTGTGTGGTGTGTGTGTGTGTGTGAATGAATGAGTGTGTGTGTGTGTGTGTGAATGAATGAATGAATGAATGAATGAGTGTGTGTGAGTGTGTGCGCGCGCGCGCGCCGTGTGGTCAACAAGCGTGTGCACTATTGCATGTTAAACTCTGATGCTTTCTCTTTACAATCTGTTTCAAGTCACCTGTTACTAAAAGGAATTTAGAATGTGTATATAATATAAAAGTAATATTAATGCAATCTTAAAGGATATTTTGTGAAGATATTCATACGTAGGTGCTCTATAATTGTGTGCAGTAAGTGTGTGAGCGGAAGCCTGTAGTTTCTGGAGCTCATGAAGCACGTGGAGTGTGTGCAGAGGTTTGTCTCTAGACACTTGCTGAATTCAAACACAGTGTCGTGTCATTATACTGTATATTCACTCTGATAGGACAGCTGAGCTCCTGCCACAGTCAGACAAACTCATGATGCTGTTAATAATGTCCTAAATGTGTCTGTTCCCGTGCATCATACCGAGTCGACTTGAGCCGTGATGTTCTTCTAAACCTCCTCCTGAACCAGCGCCGAATAATGCTCAGCCGTGTCACCAAACGGAGGATTTATTTAATCTGCACTGAACTCTGAGCAGATTTCTGTGGCTTTATTCAAATCTGATGTATGAGTGTGTGGCGTTTCAGAGCAGCGGGTCTGAATGATGTGAGCGAATGACTGCAGATGAAGGTGGATCTTCACTGATGATCAGAGATCTTCTGACTGAGGTCTCCTATCTGTGTCTCAGCAGACGGGTAAAGAATCATTATGTGTTGCTCTGAGACGCTTCTGCTGTGGCTACTTATGGCAAGCAGCAAAAACAGACAAGACTGTGTCTTAAAATGCAAGTCAATTAATATTAACTTGTGTAAAATCAATATCACATTTGCAGTCATGCTGATACTCAGTAAAAACAGCACTCTTTGTCATGTTATAAATATTAAAATCATTCATACAGGGGTGTTTTCCCTCTAATTTAGATTAGTGCCGTTTTTGCCCCAAGCTGCTTGACCCGCCTCCCTGTCTTTAATTACCGTGGTTAATTACACTGGCCTTCTGTGTGTTAAGATTCCCATCAGCAGCAATAGATTCATTGATTCTTCTGTGAGTCAATCTGAGACTTCAAAGCCAGATCTTCATGAATTCATCAATCAGAGCATCTGATCTGAGATACAGTCAGTTATCGGATGGACCAGAATGATCGATTATGTTCTGGTTCAGCTAGAATCAAGGCTGATTTGTGTTGTTCTCTCTTTCCGGCTCCTACTTCATGATCTACATCAGATTTCTCAGTCAGCTGTTTAACTGTTGCACAGATGTTGTTTTGTGGTCCACTCTCTCTAGTTCCGGCCGACGGTCTTCCCGTAATAGTGAACATACGGTGGAGTGGTGAACGTTAGGGTTCGACTGAGTTTGATCCTCCTGGTCTTAATGATATTTGCTGCTCTTCCAGTCCTCACTTTCAGGGTGATATTTGCAGGAGGATTATTGATCGTGGCGGTAAGCGCAGGCTAAGACGAACATATCGACAGCATGTGAAACAGCCTTGTCCACTGATATGGCACTTAAAGAAGTTATCATTTATTTAGTGCTACTCATTTATTCATGATCGTTTGTAAGCCAGTCAGACATCAAGAGGGCCGCATGAAGAATGAGTTTGATCTAGGGATGCACAATATTAGATTTTTGTCGATAACGGATATACCGATATTTTTCAAATTTTCAAAATCCAAATTTCCAAATTTGTCGGCTAGCCGATGCTGATACCGATATATATCCCTTTGTTTTGAAACAACACCAGGCCTCTCCTGTGTGGAAATTATAAAAAAAACATTTTTTTTAAATAAGACTTTTTTAAAGTTCTTTTTTTAATGAGTACATTGAAAGCCTTGAAAATAACTAATAACACCTCAGACAGATGCAGTTGAAACCTTAACATTTTAGTTGTGGATTTAACATTAATAGACGGTCTAAAGCAAAAGAGCTGTAAAAAATAAAATAAAAAAAATGTTTGTTTTCATAATCCGTTTGAAAAAATATATTAAATATTACTGAATAAATCTGTATATCAAATTATTTAATTTAAAAGTGTCATGTTTGTGATTTTTATTCATGTAAGCTATAGCTTCTGACCTTTAAGTCAAAATAGACATGTAATTTTATAACATCGATACTGCTTTATTTATTCAGAAACACAATTATCTTAATGTTATTTGTGTATTTTACTTTCACTTTATTACAAGTAGGCCAACAGCGCCCCCTCAGTAAATAAAACACTAGGAACGGTTGACTCTCTCGCGTCGTTCTGTACATGCATTCTCAGATTAATACAGTGAATGTATTCATCATTCAGGCTTCAAGAAGGAGCCACACTGCTGACGTGATCTTATCACTATCACACCTGAGCACATGTGAGCTATCCGTCTTATGGGCAAGGCATATCGGCTTTTTCTCAAAGCCTTTATCGGCCGATAACGTTCTGATAATATCGTGCATGCCTAGTTTGATCTGACTGGTTATCAGGAACCAATTGTGCATACGGTGCTGTTGAATGAGCTCAGGAGGATTGTGAGACCATCAGACTCGACCAGTGGAAATCGGAGTTCCTCATGTGGAGCGAGAGCAGCGCGAGTGGATCTGGAGCTTCTGCTGGTTACCGTCGGGTTTGAGTAGATCACCATTAGTCCTGTTTGAGCTCTCGGGTCTGTCGGCTCACCATGAGCTCTACTGAGTCCAGATTGAGCGGTACGAACGCTGTCCTTACGCTGTAGAGCTCGTCTGTGGACGTGAGACTGATGAGATCTACACTGGGACGAGTCCAAACGCTTCAGCGTGAACCCGACGGCGAGTCCAGCGAGGTTCAGACCGGGTCGGCTGTGTTTACTCGTCATCTGGGCTCTTAGCGGTAAATGAGGAATGATGGACCTCAGCCTGCAGACACCTCCAGATGTTCTCCATCACACTGACCATAAGAGCTGCAGCTGCCGCAGTGTTTTACACTGACAGTCATATTCACGAATCTCCATCATCCTCTAACCACAAACACACACAATACTGTCTTCATCTTCAGCGCTGCATCTAGTGGTTCTGGTTGCTGTTCAAACCCAACAATCTTCTGTTAATGAAATGTTCAGTAAATGTTTGTGTGGACACACGTCTAGCATCTGCTGTTCAGTGCACTACTGAGTGCTGAAGCTGTATGTGTGGAAGAGTCTGTCTGTGACGTTCATAATTAGACACAAACACACCTGTAACTATGTGTGTGTGTATAAAGGTGTATGTGTGTGCATATTGTGTGTGTGTGTGTAGAGCAGCACATCTGTGGCAGAGGTGAACCGAGGGCTCTCGGCGGGCCAGTCAGTAAATATTTGAGAGCAAATTTCATTAACGCTGGCCGCATTCATGTAGCTCTGTTTGTGAACTTCAGCCTGAGATTGTTTAACCCCGTCTACGATCAGCACACACACACACACGCACACAGACACACAGACACACACACACACACACACACACACACACACACACACACACACACACACTCACACTCACACTCACACTCACTCACACACTCTCACACACTCACACTCACACACACACACTCTCACACACACTCTCACACACACTCTCACACACACACACACACACACACACACACACACACACTCTCTCACACACACACACACTGCTATTATAAGTGAGCTGCAGAACATTCTTCATCCATTATTTCTGTCATTTTAGGGCATCTTGTTTTCACTTTGGCACACTTGTGACACTTTTGGAGGAGGTGTAATGTTTTGATGATAAGTACTTTCAGTGTCACAGTGTAATATTCAGCATTAGTGGTAGGTTGAGGAACACTGTGATGCTTCAGTGACCCGGACCCGAGTCCTCAGACGCTCTGTGCTGATGCTGCTGTATGTCTGTACGTGTGTCCAGCAGAAGCAGCCTGAAGAGCTGCGGTCACACTGAGGCCTTTCCAGTCACATTGTAATGCATCGTGACGTCTTGAATCATGATGTGTGTCCTGATGTGACGGACCTCTGCCTTGCAAGAACAAAACATGGAAGAACACACCTCCCTCCAGTTTCAATTACACGCCAGCACGGTGAACACTGTGATCAATACTGTGGTGCGCTCTGTCCTATGCAGTGGCTCAGAACATGCGCTGACAGGCGACCACACGGCTGAAGCTTGGTTTCTGTGTGGATGCTTCATTAGAGCTGAGGGAATGTTTGGAGGCTCTGTGTTGAGCTCCTGAGTGTTGATGTGTTGGGCCGCAGCTCTCGTTGTTTGAAGGAGATTCCAGTGTGTTCTGCTGGTTCAGTGATGTCAGTAACTCACGTGTAGTTTGTGAGAGTTTCTCTCTTAGTGTGCATCAGCTCAGCTACCAAATCTGACCTCAGAAGACTACGGAGGGAATCATTGGTACAACCCTCCCCACTCTCCAAGAGCTGTACTGATCCAGAGTGAGCAGAAGAGCTGGTAAAATCACTCCGGACCCTCACATCCAGCACACTCGCTCTTCTGTCTGATCAACGCTACAGAGCACCAGAACACTTTCATCCCTCAACCCATCTCATGAACACTTAACTTGACAATAAACATGTAGCACACAACACTATTTATACATTTATTTAACACTTTCATTTCCTTGCATTTGTACATATACCTGTACACACTTCTAACACCATCTTGTCTATTTTGTATATTGTATTTAGTTTTTTCTTTAAAGTGCCCCTATTATGGGTCATGAAAGGTTCATATTTTGGCTTTGGGATCCCCAACAACAGGTTGACATGCATGCAAGGTCAAAAAACACTTTCATTTTCTTATAATATGCATTTATTTTGACCTTATTCGCTCAATGACTCCAAATGATAATTTTTCCAAGCCCCTCCCCTTCGTGACGCTACTCTGTGCTGATTGGTCGATTTCATTTAAAGCAGTGTTTGTGAGCGCAGTGTTACTTTGTGTACAGCGTTACCGTGGAAACAGCTCCAAAAGCACCACCTAGTGGCAAAGAATGAATTTGCATTTTCATTCAGACCAACGCGAAAACACCAACAAGTGGGCGGGAATATGCTAATGATTCATGTTGACTCAAACAGGGATTGGTTTTAAAAACGACTCGTTTCAATGATTCAGAGTCGACTCTTTCTTTTGAGAGACCATAACTTTATACACGGAGCACTTTCAGATTTAACACTCTGCAGATGTTTTCATTCACTTACACACTGTGTGAAAGATCATCTTCAGAAATACTTAATAGGGGCACTTTAATGCTGGTCTTTTATTCAGATCAGAACAGTATCCTGTCAAGTCCCTAACTGTGTGTTAGTGGGTTGATTTTCTTCAGTTTTAGCTTTGTTTTGTGCCGTGTGAACGTGCTCCCGGTCTTTTGGTGAACTGGCTGCAGTTCATTGTGTGCTGAAGCCACAGATCCAGGAGCGTTCCTCCCGCTGTGTTGAATGTGCCGCTCGTCTCGCAGCAGGCTGATCGTGGCTGTTGTGGTAATTTCATCTCTGCCAGGTGGCTCTCGAGCGTGTGCTGCAGGTGAAGCCACCTGCTCTGCCCTCTCCAAACACACCTGATCCTCCCGTCCTGCTCACTGCTGGCCCTCGATCACTCCTTCTCTCTCGTTCACTCTCCTGTCGCTCCCCTGAACTATTGAGACCTGAGAGCTCTTGTGGGAGCTCCTTCAGATGCACCATTCATCTGACTGAACCGCTTGTGTCTTCTGTTTCACTGACAGTCATTTAGCTGCTGCTGTTATCCAAAGTGACCTATAACACACTTTGTTTGTTGTTGCATTTGCTGTTTTATTGGATAGTGGAGAGAGGACCGGGAGAGACAGGCAGAACAGATCCTGAATCCAGTGACCAGGGTCAGAAATGACCAGGATTTAGAGTAAAAACACCGGCAAAATTAGTAAAAATGCTCTAAATTTGAGATATGACGACAAAAATGTTCCTCTATGAGTTTGTTTTAATGTTAATGACATATCACGTAATCAAAAGTGCTTGTTTTCCTGAATATCAGCATTATTGCACTGGATTTTGATCACTAACAGCCTATAGTGTTATAATTGTATGCTAATTGAATATATTGAAAAAAATGTCCCTTTGCTGGAAAAGTTAAAACTGTGTGAGGGATCCTGAGCACATTTCAGCTGCTTCTGCTTGAGGGCACTGCATGAGGGTTAATTATGTGTCTGTGAGGTCAGAGGTCAACAGCACAGGCGACCTCAGGGTCTGCTGCAGTTTGTGAGGGGCCAAGTCAAGCAAAGGGCCTCCTTTATTTCTGCAGCACTTTATACAAGAGAGCTTGTTTCAGAGCAGCTTCACTGTGATGAACAGTGATGAACAGAATTAGTGGTGCAGACTTCACATATGAGACGAACACAAACCCTCATTATTCAGATCCAGTCGGTTCAGTTGAATAACTCTGTCATCAGTTATAAATCAAGTTGATTCTACGGTAAGCAGCTCAGATCAGCGGAGGACCAGAGTGTGTTTGTGATCTATTATCACTGCTGATCTTCTCCAGTGTCCTGCTGTAAACCTCTTGCTGCGGGTGTGACCTGATGCAAACAAACAGATGATTTGCATGAATAGATTGTACTGATGATGCTGAAGTGTGTGTGTGTGTGAGAGAGAGAGTGTGAGAGTGTGTGTGTGAGTGTGTGTGAGAGTGTGTGAGAGTGTGTGTGTGAGAGTGTGTGTGTGAGAGTGTGTGAGAGTGCGCGAGTGTGTGTGAGAGTGCGTGTGTGTGAGTGCGCGTGTGTGAGTGCGCGTGTGCATGTGAGTGCGTGTGTGATTGCGCGTGTGTGTGTGAGTGCGTGTGAGAGTGCGCGAGTGCGTGTGAGAGTGCGCGAGTGTGTGTGAGAGTGCGTGTGAGTGTGTGTGTGTGTGCGCGTGCGTGTGTGTGTGAGAGAGTGTGTGAGGAGCTATTGTAGGGGGGAAGCTTCCTCTGTCCTCCAGCAGGGGTCAGCAGTGTCTCACAGTGACGGCTTCATCTGCTCTCTCTCTGTCTCTGTCTCTGTCTCTGTCTCTGTCTCTCTCTCTCTCTCTCTCTCTCTCTCTCTCTCTCTCTCTGTCTGTCGTCTGTTCAGGGTTGTTGAGGTTGGTGTGACACACTTCTGCTCTGTGAACTCATTTCTCAGTTCTGCGGCTCATCTGCACGTCTGCTCTCTCTTACGCTGTCATTCTTTTTTCTTCCTCTTTTGTGTTTGCGAGGTTGGCTCTTTTTCTTTATATCATATTCAGTAGTACATACATTAAACGGGAATGTAATCAGTAGTGACAGATTTATTTATTATGGCAAGCAGTACATGGTAATGTAGTACTTTCATGTAGTATCATGCATATTAAATACAGTACATGAGTGTGGCTGTTCAGCAGTTACACACACACACACACACACAAAGACGGGAAAAAAAATCAGTGTGTGTATGTGAGAAGCGAGTGCAGGATGTGTGTCATTAGAGGGAGTCCCATTCACTCCTGTGTTTGTTTACTCAAGTGTTTACATTGGGGTTGTTTGTGCATGAGCCTGTGTGTGTGTGTCTCTCTCTCTCTCTCTCTCTCTCTGTGTGTGTGTGTGTGTGCTGATTTGGAGAGGATGATGTCAGCATGTGATTTAGCGCCACCCATCATGGATGTGTGAACTAGATCTTCACACACACACACACACACACACACTCACTCACTCACTCACTCACTCACTCACTCACTCACTCACTCACTCACTCACTCACTCTCTCACACACACACACACACTCTCTCTCTCTCTCTCTCTCTCTCTCTCTCTCTCACACACACACACACACTCTCTCTCTCTCTCTCTCTCTCTCTCTCTCTCTCACACACACACACACTGGAGCGCTTCAGTCTCTCGCTGGATGACGGTGTGATCAGACTCTGTGTGGATGCTCTCAGATGAAGTCTGATCATCAGTGAGTGTAGTTCAGTGGACACACACACACACACACACACACATGCTCACACACACACACACACACACACACACACACATGCTCACACACACACACACACACACACACACACACTGGAGCGCATCAGTCTCTCGCTGGATGACGGTGTGATCAGACTCTGTGTGGATGCTCTCAGATGAAGTCTGATCATCAGTGAGTGTAGTTCAGTGGACACACACACACACACACACACACACACACACACACACTGGAGCGCTTCAGTCTCTCGCTGGATGACGGTGTGATCAGACTCTGTGTGGACGCTCTCAGATGAAGTCTGATCATCAGTGAGTGTAGTTCAGTGGACACACACACACACACACACACACACACACACACACACACACACACACACACACACACACACATGCTCACACACACACACATGCTCACACACACACACACACTCACACACACAGTCTGTTCTGTCATCATTTCCTCGCCTCATGTTGAGGTTTGAGTTTGAGCCACAAGGAAAGATCTGTGGAGGATAACGGTTTTGTTTATGTATTTATTTATTCTGCAGCCACATCTGTCTGTCTGTCTGTCTTTGTCTTTCTTTCTTTCTTTTTCTTTCCTTCCTTCCTTCCATCCGTCAGGACCTGAGGGATATTTCTGAAGAAAACTTTGCCAGCTTAACTGATCTGAACAAAAAGAGATTTATTGTAATGATCAACTATCTCAAAATATATAAACAATTTTAAGTCATTCGTGTAAGAACACACAGTATAGGTTGTTAACTTTTGAACTGCTCCATTTGTGTGTATTCAGGTTATTATTTTTGTTTTATAAAAAAGTAACATGCAATTTATGACCCCTTTTATTTAGTTTAATTTTTAACATTTTGCAGATTCGGCAGGGTGTATGTGATTTTATGAGCCCAGCTGTGTGTAAAGTGTACTTGGAAAACGAAGAAAGCAATATGCTGATGATATTTCAGAGCTGATAACTGAGCAAAACTATTCCATATTTCAAATTTAGGGTTAATGTTCTCCATTTCTTTGACTAGAGCGCAGTTGTGAGAGATCTGGCATCTGCTCATGTGATTGTGATAGTCAGTGACGGTCCTGAGACCTGATCAGATGTGTTCAGAAGCCTCAGAAACCCGCTCAAAGTCTCAGCTAGACTTACAGACGGAGCGCAGACGCAATCATTTACATTTAGAAGGAGAATCATAGGCCCCTCAAACCATCCTTTAGCTCAATGTCACCTTTCACACTCTATCTAGTACACTAACCCCTCAGGGGCTCATAAACACACTCTACAGAGGTGTGTGTGTTATCCATAAGCCTTTGGTTTGTCTCGGAAACACAGTCTGTGTGTGGTGAGAGTCATCTCCTCACGGCTGTGTGAAGACCCGAAGACCCTTCATCAGAAACCCACCCCGAGTCCTCCAGCAAACAACAGCTCTGTCTGTCTGCGCTGAGGGTCACGTGTGACATTGATGTGGGACAGCCGTGTGTTTGTCCCAGAGCTGATGTTTACAGCTATCTGCATGTCTCCGGATTCATGATCTGCGGCCTTGAGGATTCTGTAGACGCATGTGAGAGCCTCACCGACATCACTGGACATTCAGACGTGTTTCACACATCCACAATTACCAATTGACCTATCTGTAAGCCCCTCCCCTCGAACGCAGACTAGCCAATGGCAGTGGAGTATCAGTTGCACAGGGAGCGTAACTTGGACATCTTTAGGTTTCAGCACCATTGAGAAACATGGGAAGATCTGAAGCTCGCATCGGTTTTATGGGGTTTATGCTTCAGAAATGTAAAAACGATGTGCGTGTGGTTCTTGTAACACTGATTCCAGCTATCCCGAGTAGATGGGTGATATAATTTACTTTATTACATTTCCTGAATCCAAACAAAACAGAGCAAAATGTCCGTAAGTATTCAACCCCAATACAAATGAAGACAAAAACATTCATTTTCTGCTTGTCATACACTCATTAAGTTACAATCTTCATCTGCTCGAGCACGTTAATGTTATCTTGTGCTTCAGCGAGGTATCTCTGGATAAAACTAGCTAACGTTAAAGTTAGTGAGTCCATGCTAACGTACAAACCTAATGTTCTCGCGTCTTGTACAGTGTAGGTCAAAAACACATAAACAAAGGTCTAGTGCCTCTTCATATTAAACTGGTTAAATGTACATTAATGTAATCGTACGCTGTGATACATGAACAGTGTTGATCCTGCATGTTATCATCCGTGACCGTAATATGAGACTTCTCCCGCTTGCATTGTGATCTGTAAACCCTCGAGTTACCCACCGTATTTATTGTTAAATATTTTATAAATCCCTCCATGGAATATTTAATTCCCATTTGGTGGCCTTCTGTGTCCAAAATTGTGCAAAAACATCATGGGACAAGGTTTTCACTGCAGCTGTCATTGTAAGACAGTGAGCAACTCCGTTTGTTTGTCCGAGGGAGCAACAGTAACTAAGGGGGGCGGGGCTTACCGATAGCTCAATTGATTGATTGATTTAAATATTGTCCGTTTTGAAAACACCCTAGAAACCACCCAGACCAGCTCAGCATTGTGCTGTTGGGGTCACAAACTAATGAATTTGTAGTGTTCTTCTGGAATAGAAGAGCATGGAGTTGTAGACGAGTCGTATGAGGAACCCTGAGGTACGAGACGCTCGCTGTGTTTATCAGTGTGTTTATGGTCATAATCATTCATCAGCCTCACTATTGATCTAGGACTCGGGAGAAGCTGATTCACAGGTTAAAATTGCTTTTATTCTGGTTAATTGGAAATAAAACAGTAAGCAGGGTTTTCTTGGGAAATTCACTTGTTAAATGAGGTAAAAGCTAAAAGGAGGTAAAAGACTAATAAAGGAGTTCCCAATTCAAATGCACTTCATTAAAGCAATTATTTGACCATTGATAATGAGATCCTTTGACCTTTGTAATGGATGAAGACAAACCCTGCGTTCCATTCATAAGGGCTCATCCCTATGCCCTAATCCCTTCAAAGGGTTTATCCTCCGGAGTGAGAGCTTTGAAGGGTTGAAGGGTGTAGGGGACCAAACAGCTGTTTCTTGAAGTGCCCTTCTGCGTCATCATCTCATGCCGACACAGAGGCGCCGTCATCATGCAAATAATCAGCGCAAAGGATCATGGGAGCCCGAAGTGTCCATCAGTTGTACCCTTCGAAATCCTTCATTCCGAAGGGCCCTTTGAAGTGGCCGGTTTCGAGCACTTAGGTTTGGAACAACCCTTAAATATGGCGGCCATGATTGTTTTTACTCCAAAATGCAATATATGCCGTTTGGAACGCACCGAACGTGTGACTTCTCTTCAGAGAGGAAGGACGTCTGAGGTGGCTTTCATCAGTACGTGGCCTTCTGTTTGCAATAGTGAATAGTGCTGGATATCATAGAGACATCAGACTTCATTGAAACCACTTCCCATTAAGATGCTTCTCATTATTGCCATTTAGAAGTCTTACAGAAATCTTGCAGACTCTGTGAAATCAACTTTTGAGCTTTGTGTTGATGTCTATAGCTGATGATAGTGTACCGCTACACGATGACAACATTCATTTCAGCACATGTACAGACTTAAAGGGGACCTATTATGCCTGAGTGTGGATGTGAAGTTTTAGCTCAAAATACCCCACAGATCATTTTTTATAGCTTGTTTAAGTTGCCACTTTTACGGTATGAGCCAAAACACGCTGTTTTTGTCTTTGTCCCTTTAAATGCAAATTAGCTGGTGATTCGGCCCCCTTTTCAGAAGAGGGCGGAGCTTCAAAAGCTAATGCTCTGGCACACCGGTCACAACAAACAATCTCACGCACTGAACTGTGAGAAAGCAATCGACTCGCATTGCTTTCATATGCATTTTTTTAACCACCGCATTGCTATGTAAGATCGTTCTGGAAGCACGTGAAGGCAGCATCAGAGAAAACAGGCAGAGACGATGGTAGCTTTAGCAACATTAGCCTTACAGAGTGTCAAGAAGCTCTTTCAGAAAGGCAATTTGAAAACAAAATATGAAGCGCTTACTTTGTCTGGATCTGACGTTCGTTGGTATTGATCCCTCTTTCAGAATCAGACTCTGTGAAAATCCAGCCTTGAAATGATCCTCGTTTGTGAGGCAGTCCGGTGGAAAATAATTGGCATGACTTTATCGTTTTTTTTTGTCGGTACATTTCCTTTGAAAATGAAACTTAACCACAGTGTCCTCAGATGGAGGGAGTCTTTGGAGCTCCTATGTTCATTGGTGCATCCCAAAACACAACACTTGTAAAGCCTCTTTGGCGCTGCCATTGTATATCTCCAGTAATGACAGACCGCTGCTTCTCACTCAGGCCTGTCTATGCTAATAGGGCAGAGAGTGTCACAAATGGGCAGGACTTTTCCCTATGGTGACGTGTACCTAGGGAGGAATCTGGAATCACTTGTTCTGAGAGACTGTTTATGATTTATTGTGATTATAAAACAATGAGTGGGTGGATTTTTACCATTACAGTCTGGTTGTTTTCACACACTGCAGCCACACAACTGTGTTCAAACACCTTATAAAAGTGATGTTTGCATAATATGTGCCCTTTAAAATTCTTTTAAAATTAATATGTAAATAATGATCATGACTTGTCCTACACTAGACATTTTGTCCAATCTGATGTTCTCTAGAATGAAACTATCCCTCATCCTAAAACACCTGATGCTAACACCTGATGCCGTTGGCTATTTAAAAAGAAAGCGTGGGCTCGTAAGACAGCACTCCTCATGTGTCCTCATTCCTCAGACCCGTGTCCTGTGTTTAGCTCTGACATCTGGGGGTTTGCCATTACAACGACGGGGCTGGAACATCAATGGAAGCGAGAGACTTGTGTGGTGTGAAGGTAAATTAAGGTTTCCATTCAATGGGTGAGCAGCTTTTTGTCCCGGTGCTGTTTTTCTGGCCTCATCACTGCAAACAGCCTGTAGTCTTTCACAGAGCGCCACTGCAGTCGTCAAACACACAACCTGTGATGAAAAGATGCCTCAAAGACGTGAGTCCTCCGAATGAAAAGGGAAAATGTTTTTTTTCCAGGACCTGGCCTTGGCTTAGACGGAAGCACTTATGAGTGAGGAGCGTGTGTTTACTCCATCTGACGCTTGGTAAATGCAGTCGCACAAAAGCACAGTTCACTGTCTAATGGAAATGCCAGTGAATCAGTGTTTGGGTTTGAAGGCATTAAGTGGAAACGAAGCAATGCTCTCAGACCTTGAGACACAAATATCACTGTTGATGCCATCTTTTCCTCACGAGCTTTGTAGCTTACAAATATCTCTGCTTGGATAATCGTGTGTGTTAGATTTCACTTTTTCACTGAGCTTGGTGCAGGAGGACACCTGATGTGAACCGCATGACTGGTGACCTTCAGTGATTACTGGGACTAAACATAAGTAGCTTTCTGTTGATTTATCTGACATGGACATTTGTGTGTTGACCTTTGACCTGACTGATGATGTACATCCTCTTCACCTGCTGTCCACGGCAATGTCTGGACGACATCCATTCTCATCCAAACACACGAGTAGATAAAGAGAAAAGCATCGTTTAAAGGGGTCATCGGATGCCAATTTTACACAAGTTGATATGATTCTTTAGGGTCTTAATGAAAAGTCTATAACATACTGTGGTTAAAATTGCTCAGTGGTAGTGTAAAAAACACCTCCTTTACCCTGTCAAAATCAGCTCTGTTTTCAGCACGCTGTTCTAGTCCATGTTGCTTTAAATGCTAATGAGCTCTGCTGACTCCTCCCCTCTCTTCCGTGGAGAGACGAGTAGACATAGATATGTGTAGATTCCCTATTTGACCGCTCCAGATACGTTGACGCATCAGCCATCTCGCATTCACCATAATAATCAATGAATATTCAAAGATATACAAGCGTATAACTTGCTGTTGCACACAGTCAATGCGCTCAAAGATTCGCAGACCGTTACAAAAATGGCGGATGGCTTATGTATCGCGGCCCATAGAACAGTCGATAATGAGGCATCTAGGTATATATATCTATGGAGCTTACTAAAATTCAGCCGCGAAACTGGCGAACTAGCACATTATTAGGAAAGGCGATTTGCAAAGATTCATAAAAACCCTTATACTCACTTATTCTGTAGATAAAGCTGGATCACGAATGATTTGCGCGAACATAGATGCATTTATGTAGATCGGGGATCAGCGCATTCACTTCAAAGCGAAAGTAACGTTAATCCTCTGTGTCTTCAGCGGCTCAGATGTCGGGAGTAACTGACGACTGCTATATTCATTACATCCAACAACTAAACACTTCAATTGCTTAATCTGAGACATCTTGTCTTCCCCTGCACCGGAGGCGGAGCTCTCAGCTCACTCAGGGGGGCGGGGCTAAGGTAAGACGGTCTTGTCAATCAACTCTCGTGGGAGGGGCCTGCACAGAACTACATCATTCTGACAAGAATCTCAGAACAGCCTGATTTGAGAAAGAGGATTTTAAAATAGGGATTTAAAAAAAAACACTGGGTTTATTTTTATCATTATAGGATGATGTGTACACACACTTCCAACACACATTTATGTTCAAACAACTTGAAGTGAATTTTGCATCCAATGACCCCTTTAAAGCAGAAGTCTCATTGTTACCCTGAGAGATCAGAAATGCCTTTCCTTGAAGTGACATCAGATGCCTCTCATTAGGTCAACTATATTATTTGAGTCAGACATTGAAAGGTAATCCACTGAGTTTAAATCAAGACAAAGTCATTTCTTATCATTGCAAACCCTCTTTACTCTGCTCCTGAAGGGCTGTTCAGAGGTCACAGCACTCATAGAATGAAACATGTCTGTCAGACAGGCTTTACATGTGTATTTAGCACTGTGCATCTATTGTGAGGAGATCAGAGAGGCGCTGGCTGATTAGAGGCATCAGACCCAGCAAAAGCAGCTTGGGTTCTGGAGCGGTTCCCGAGAGCAGGTCGGGGCATGTCCTCGATGGGAGTGTTGGGAGCTCTCTGACATTTCATCTTCTCTCCAGCTGCGGTAAATGTCACTTCAAGTCTGGAGAAAGATGTTCGCTTGACTGGGTCGCCTCTCGCCACATATGTCAGCTCACTGAGACCGGCCGCCTTTGATTGGAAGACGAGGCTGTGCTCGGGCGCTGGACCTCTCCGCCTGCTGTCCACTCAATGTGGCCTGAAACGACTGTGACTTGCTGTCATTCTCATTGAAAGTGTGTTAGTGTTCATTTATGCTGGCTTTTCCTCTGGTTATTGTGCTAAAATCCCCGGTCAGCAGGACCGCGAAGATGCATTAGGTGCTGCTGAAGGCTCCAGATGAAGCCGGTTAACCGTGAGCTTGTGCGGTCACACAGGTGCATGCACACGTTTGGCGTGATGGCTGTTGAGTGGATACGTGTGTCGAGGCTGCTGTTTGAGATCAGCAAGATGGTAATTATCTATGCCATTGACCGTAGCGCTCACTTCACAGTGTGCATCACATCGAGTCAGTTGTAGTCTGGATGGCAATGTCTTACCTGGAGAGATCGTCACTCCATCACACAGTGTTCCTGACTCAGTGTTTGTGCTCTTCTGATGGTGAGATCTACACTCGCTGAAGCGAGGAGGTCATTAATATTCCATGAGTGACGGGTTCCTGACACAGGATCTGTCAGAAAGCCCACGGCGCTCACGACTTGCGTCACGGACTCCATTCCACCATTAATCCATTTGCCAACTTTAATTTCACTGGCTATTCATCCTGTTTAAACAGCCCTTTCCCATCATATGCAGTATTTATGGCTAACAGGAGCTGGAGAGACGTGGAGCGAGACAGCTGTGGATAGCTGGTATTGACCGGTCTCAGACGCGGGGCTGATTGAAGCTGCGGGGGTCCTGCAGACGGGCTTTTAGCGTGGCATCGCAGCCACGAGGAGACCGAATCCAGCCAATCTCCCATCAGCGAGGTTTCACAGACCTGTCTGCCGTCTTCATGCTCCAACACCTTCCATTTAAACCTATTTGCGAGTACACGGAGGAGAAAACATCTCAAGTGTGTGTGTGTGGAGAGGTCATATGCATGTGCCCCGATCAATAATTTAGCAGAGCGACATATTTTTCACCTTTTGAAGTGCTCCCCCGGTGTTTTGATGCCCAAATAGTGACAAGACGCACAGAGTTTGTGATAAAACCTGAGGGGCGTCTGTTGAGATGAGAGTAAAAACCGTGATGACGACGACATCAAGAGCTCACATACAAGACAAAAGAGACGAGAAACACCAATGCTGAAGTTTACACTCCCTCAGAGCGAACAGAACCAAACACATCACGTGAGGTCAAAGTGCGTAATGTGTGTAAATGTCATAAAGGGATGAAGTGATTGAATGAACCCTCTTACGGAGTCAACGCTACAGATGGAGGAAAGGCAGCAGAGATAAAAACAACATTAAACTGCAGAAATGAGGTCAGCGCTTTTAAAAACAGGCCTCTGTTATCTCTGATTAGATGGGCGGCTCGGTGTGGAGGCTTCTGGCTAAAGGAGCAGAGGGATGAGTTCTTTGACAGCTGATATTAAACATTAACACATCAATGACTTTAATCAGCGCTCATTTGCATATGCTATCTCATCTCATCGTCAAAGTATTCATGCACACTGCAAATGCTCGCCCTCAAGACACAGTCAGACCTGCTTATGAAGGAAGAGCCTCTCGTCTGGCCTCCGTCAGTGTCTTCATCTGTAAGCGATCATCCACGAGAAATCTAGATGCAGAATTCTCTCATAAGTTCTAACCCTAACCCTTCTTGCCTCAGGGCCTGATCTCATGAGTTAAGCTGATGGATAGAGCAGATCAATATAAGACTCACTAAAATGATGAAATATTTTGTTAATATTTTATTCTGAATTAATCAGTTTCTGATTCCTGGATGAGCTGAAGGAATGGTTGAACTTCTTTAAAAAACCTACAATCATTAACTACACACAGTGCATTATTTAGTGACCTCAGACACACACTGGATATGATTTTTCATATTTTTTTTTACTAGTGGGTGCAGGACACTATGGTTCATTTATGTAAGTGAGGATAGCAAAATAAACTGACGTATTATACCCAAAAATTCTTCATACAGTGGAAAATACCAGTAAAATTGATAAAAATTTGGAACCAAAAATTTGATTTGCTACTTTGACCTGACCTTGTTTTGTTGCAAACCTTTCTATCAAAGTTATCTGACATTATCAAGATGAATCTGTTCTGACACAGTTTAACTTTTGAGTTCGTGTCATATTTTATTACCATTTTCTAAACTATAGTGAATAAACCGTGATAATGTGAGAAATATTGAAGGTGTCTGAATATATTCAGATGCCTGGATAGTTTGACTGTACAGATATATACTGTGCAGATATATATCCACTGGATAGTTTGACTGTACAGATATATACTGTGCAGATATATATCCACTGGATAGTTTGACTGTACTTTCAGCAGAACAGTTGTTCTAAATTAGCTTTTTAATTACAGCCATTAAACTCTTTGTGGTAATTAGTATGACGTCATTTATAGCTGCAAATTTGAGATTAGCAGAACTCCAGAAATCATGTCCCGCAAGTGAACGCAGCTCGGCCTTCAAGGTTTGCGTGTTTGGTTTCATGCGTGTTGAGTAATGCACAGTTTTCCCAGCCGAGCGACGGCCATCATCTCCAAGCCCTAGGCATTAATATATTGATGCGTGAAGATAAAAGCTGGGGAATAAAGTGACAGGTAATTAAATTTGCCTGAAACGGAGACTAATCAGGGGACTCTAACCAAGGTCCACTTATCATTAGTCACAGCAACTTCACACAAACCAAACAATTAGCCTTCCTTAGAGTATCCCACACATTTGTGATACTGCTTAAAGGGGTCATATGATGTGATTTCAAGTGTTCTTTCTCTTCGGGAGTGTTACAAGCTGTTTGTGCATAGATAAGATCCCTGAAGCTGCAAAGACTAAAGTCTCAAAACCAAAGAGATATTCTTTATAAAAGTTAAGACTCGTCCACGCCCTCCTAAAATGGCTCATTCAAACCATAGACTGTAAAAAAAAAATGGACGTAGTGTCCGTGACGTCACCCGTAGGTTCCTGAAGAGCATTCTTGAAGCTGAAAGTGGGCGGAGCCGGCCGTCGCCATCTTGGCTGCGCGTCACTCCCGGAGAATCGAAAATGGGCAAAAAGGCGGGATGTGGGTGGAGCTGGTTGCTGAAACCACGCCCACCTAGCGCGACAGCATCAGCAATCCACCTATCACTCAAGTGGCCACGCCCTTAATTATGCAGAACTTTAAGGCTTGATATAATTTAAATGGATGAGTTATAAAAAATTCACCCCCCTCACAGTTGTCATGAAGGGCAAAATTAGCTATAGAGACCAAAATCATTTTTTGAACCAGGCTTTAAACATGTTTTTTCTGCTGTAAAGTTGGGTATTTTAACATGGGGAGTCTATGGGATTGACTCCCTTTTGCAGCCAGCCTCTAGCGGCCAGTTGACGAATTACAGTTTAAGTCACTTCCGTGTTGGATTCAAGAGAGAGAGCGGGAGGTTGCCGCTTGATTCAAACACGCCCCACATGTCTACGTCACTGTGGGAAGATTTGCATAACACTGCACAAATGTATACGCAGTGAAAGAAGGCGGAGCTATTATTCTGGCTGTAGTGTTGTTGCTGCCGCCGGCGTCATGTTCTGGAGACGCTGTTTCGTTGTGAAAGAGAAACTACTTTGTTCGGGATCCAAGAGGACACAACTAGAAATCAGTGGTTAAGTTGTATTTACAACACTGTTCCAGAACAGTTCAACACAAATATTGGAGTGTGTGCAGCGCAATTTACGGAGAACTGTGTCCTGAAGCTGAAAGACTAGCCTTGCTAGCATGCTTGCTCAAAGACTGTTTCTATAAAGTGGAGCAATTCCAGCTTTGCTTCTGACTCACAGCCTGTAAGTACAACGCGATGCGTAAAAAGACAGTATAAGTCATTATAATCAGTAATTATGTCCTCACTGGATTCAACAAATGCCTCGTTTATAATGGGTTTTATTGTTTTAGTCTCGTCTCGCTGGGACACGCATCACAATACGGTGAGGGGCGTAACATTTCCGTCTCACGCTTGAGGTATTCGGCCAATCACAACGCACCAGATAGCTGGCCAATCAGAGCACACCTCGCTTCTCAGAACGATGAGCTTTGTAAAAATCGACGTGTTTCAGAAAGCGGAGCATAGAGGAGCAACTATAATGTACAGTATGTGGAAAATAATGTGTTTTTAACCTTAAACCGCATAAACACATTGCATTACACCAAATAACACCAAATAATATTATTTTTAGCAACGTCATATGATCCCTTTAAAGCTCAGAACTCATCAGTGCTGGTCACAGAGCTGCATTAGAGCCTGTCCGTGAATTCTCCGTGTGCCACATATAGCTAATGACTTTATTATTGCACTTGTGATTTCTACTCGCTCAACAGGAGGGAAGCTTGAAGGAGTTTTCCACCTTCAACGGAGTGGATTCATTAGAGTCACGGTGCGTGATTGCACTGTTTGTATGAGGAGCTCTAGAAAGCTCGGTTGTGGTTTTCTCAGCTCACAGGTCTAATGAGAATTAGCATTAATTGTCTGTGAGAAGTGACGCTGGTAATTGGAGCGACGGGCGACGCTCTTGAAGAGAATGGCTTGTCCTTAAGCGCAGGGTTTTCTCTGGATCGCTTCATTCATCCTCTCCGCTTCTGTCCCTTCAAACCTCTCGCTCTTTCTCTTTCTCCTTCGGTCTGAGCTTCTCTCTGCTGGTGCCGTTTGCCCCGAAACTCTTTCTTTCTCCGTCTGTGGGTAGAAAATCGAGCGAGAGACAAACAGGGGCCGGAAGGGATGAGAGTCCCTCAGAAGGTCAGACGTAGCCCAAGCGTCCCGGCCAGAAGCCTGAATAATTCTGGATGCTGTATTTGTGCGCTGGAGCCTGTGGTGTTAGTGGGTTTGACAGAGACGTGGAGTAATGTGTTCCCGGGCATCATCTGAATCCCGTCGAGTCGCTTCACTCGAGGTCTTACTCTTAACATCTTTTTAACGAAGACCTTCATGATCTCACGTCATGTTTTGATCATTTTCTCTCACATCACTGCAGGTGTTTCCTTTGGTTTTATGCAGCATGTGATACTGATATTATATCATATATCTCTCATACTGATCTAGCACTTAGTATTAAAGCAGTTGTGCTCCAGACATTTAGTCATTAAGCAGATGCTTTTATCCAAAGCCACTTAGAAATGAGGACAACAGAAGCAATCAATTGCAGTATTAAAACAACTAAAACAGATCCAAAACTAAAAGCTAAAACTTTATAAATACTATATATACACATTAAAAAAAATGACATGCATACAACAAAATTTCAAAACTTAGCATTTAAATTAAAACAAAAAATAAAGCTAAAAACAATTCAAAATATTAAAGAACAAAAGGTATGAGTATAATAATGATTCTAACATAACACTAAGCCAAACACCAAAAAACAACTATATATGTGTGTACAATCACACACACACACATACATACATATATATATATATATATATATATATATATATATATATATATATATACATTATTCCAACTTTAACTAAAATTAAAATAGATAACAAATACAAATCAAACTACATTAATTTATCAGTAATCCTAAAATAATAACACTGAGCCAATGCTAAAAACTTACTCACACATAGTAAGAAATGGTTATAAAAGCTGAACTAGAGACATGATTGTTGATCATAACATGAGATCACGTGTGATGTTGAGGAGGTGTGTTGGTACTGTATTAAGTATTTAGATGCAGTTTCACTTGCAGGACCAAAAAAACAACAAAAAACGGCTGAAAAGTTGCAGTTATGCATATTGAATGAGGAACCCGAGACCCCCCGGTAATGTTTGCTGACTTCTCATATCTTAAGAAGGTTTATTTATTTCTGTTTTTCTCTTTTGATAACCGACGCTCTGGTACGTTCTGGTCATCACATGCAGTCGCAGCAGTTGTTTCTGGATCTCACCGAAGCCCCCCCCACCCTGGCGTCTCTCTCTCGCCTGCAGGGGGACTTGTGGAGGGGGCTCGTCTCCTTCATTTAAAGCCCACTAATAGACCCCATTGTCCAGCCCAGCACTCGGCAGCTGCTGCTTTGTGCCTGCGTCCTATTCGCCGCTCACTAAAGCACTGGCTCCAGGTAGTGAATAGTCAAGGGTGCGGCTAATTTCCCCCCCGATCTCTCCCTCTGGCTTTGGGGGAGGAAAGCCATCACCCACAATGCTTTGCATGCAGCAGCTGAAGCAAGAGGCTCGGTTATTATCTTTCTGTCAAAGCCGGGGAGAAATCCTATTAGGTTTTTATTTCTCACCTCTGTTGGCTTTTGTGAGTCCATTTTTTCAGGCGCTGAACTTCTGATGTGAAGAGCTTGAGACCCAAACCCTCGTGTGCTTCAGGTTCAGACAGACCTTAATCCAGTAACTGCACCAGATTCGAATAAAGGAAGATTTTAGAGCAGAAATATCAGTCCGTGTCACACCGGTTACAGTGAATATAGTGAACATTCACACAGTTATGATGGGGATATATCAGCATTCTCTTGACTCCATGAAATGGCTTGACTAATGCGTTTAATGCAGTGTTTGGATATTTAAGGGTTCATGCCCCGGAGGCGAGTCATGTAGAAACTACATCTATAAACAGCTGATCCCTGATAAAACAAAATCCCTAATAACGATCAGTGAAGTTGAAAAGTGTTATGATGTCTTTGTCAGATATCTTGATATATACTCTAATATAGCACTGTAATAACCAACGTTACATTTTCACTAATAACTCCACAGTTGTGTGATAGAATCAAAATTCTTGTTTCTGATGAATCCTTGTTTTATTTTATTTTCCCTTCAGCAGATAAAGACTGTAATAATAATATTGTCCAACAGTAGCAGCGTTACACATATATATATATATATATATATATATATATATATACTGTAAAAAAAAGTGTAAAATTTACAGTAAAAAAACGGTAGCTGTGGTTGCCGGAATTCTACCGTAAAAATACGGTAACATTTTAGGTTTTACGGTTTTAACTTAAATATACAGTTAAATACCGTAATTTCATTAACTGATATAATGTTAATATACCAACCTATTGAAGTTCTGACATCTGTTTTGTATCTTTGTAATACACTGATAACCACCAAAAGCAGGAGGTGATGAGAGTCACATGATGAACCAAAGCACATAAGCCCTGATAAGAAAAAACATAGTTATTTCAAAGAAAAAACATCAAATTCTGGGAACATCAGTTTACGGTTTTTCCCTGTAAATTTTACAGGAACTTACCGTTAACCATTTAACAGGTTTTTACCGTTAAAATCACGGTAATTTTTTACAGTGTATTTTTTTCCAACAGTTTTTGTTTAAATGACTAAATTTACATTTATGCATTTAGCAGACACTTTTATCCAAAGCGACTTACAGTGCTTTCATTGACTACGTTTACATGGACATCAATAATCCGATTTTAATCCGATTAAGACAATACTCTGATTAAGAGTCTACCATGTAAACAGAGATTTTTGATGACCTTAATCCGGCTAAAGTCATAATCGAAGTAAACACAAATCGAATTAAGACATGTGGAGTATTCCTATTTTAGTCGCATTATTGAAGTACATGTAAACACCTTAATCACACTATTACCGTCGTGTAGGACTTTTCACCGCATTTTACGACAGGACACACACACACACACTCACACACACACACACACACACACACACACACACACACACACACACTCTCTCTCTCTCTCTCTCTCTCTCTCTCTCTCTCTCTCACTCACTCACTCACTCACTCACTCACTCACACACTCACACTCTCTCTCTCTCTCTCTCTCTCTCTCTCTCTCTCTCACTCACTCACTCACTCACTCACTCACTCACTCACTCACACACACACACTCACACACACACACACACACACACACACACACACACACACACACACACACACACACACACACACACACACACACTCACACTCACACACACACACGGCAGTGATGATCAACCGTTTGACGGCAAATAAAAGAGCTTCAACACCGCCGTCGTCTGTATGCACGAAAACAATTAACTGCACTTGAAACTTTCATAACATTAAAAATGAAACGCCCAAAACCGTATATGGCATCATCACGAAGATGAACTGATTATTCTAAAAGCAACTCATGTAAACACCTTAATCATAATATTGTCTTATTCAGAATAAGGTAAATAATTAGATTACTGATGTCCATGTAAACGTAGTCATTGCTACACATTTTTTTCTCAGTATGTGTGTTCCCTGGGAATTGAACCCACGACCTTTTGCGCTGCTAACGCAATGCTCTACCACTGAGCCACAGGAACAATAACTAACTAAAATAACTTAAGCGAGTAACTTAATTAATGCATATAAATTAATATCTCCGTTTCTCTATTTCCTGTTGCAACAGGAAGTTAGTGCAGGACAAATTAAAGTGGTGGTCTGTTTTAAACAGACAGTTTTTGATTTGTGTTAAAGTCCAACAAAGCCATGGTTTAACTTCAGTTAGATCTTCAATGTTGGTCTCTTCAGCTCGTATCCTAAAGCTAACGGTCACATCACTGGTTTCATGCGTCTCCAGGTTGATTTTTCACTTTGAGCTTGATGAACTGAACAGATACTTCAAACGCTGACAGTCCGTTTGATTAAGAGGCTGTTGTTTTGTCAAAATAATGTCTGTATTTTATTTCCTTCTGTCTGAAATGTATGAATTGTCATTCAGCGGCTCTTGGACACATGTAATACCGGTCATTGTGACAATGATTTACAATTCAGTGTCCTGCTCCACTGTGTGATGGAGAATTACAGAGGACACGGAGGGAATTAAATGTCCCAGAGTTCTGTGCTGTGACACGTACGACGACACCGACCCGGCCATTCAGACAGACTCAGAAAACAGCTGGAAACCAAAGCCTGTGTTTAACATGTGAGCGTGACGCTAATGCAGATCAGGATTGGTGGCTTCTGAGATTATTGTCTTTATCCAGACTGGATGGTGTTTTGTGAAAGTCCTCTGGTCTGGATGTATAGCAGAGATGTGGCGAGGCTGAACGGGTCAGAGGTGTTTAAGAGCTAAAGGTCAGGGATGAATCAACACATTAGAGCTCGGTCTTCATGAATCCTCGGCACACACAGACCTTATGTGACTCTGATTGGCTTTATTGTTGTTATTAATCCTAGTTTTCCTTTGTTTAATCAATAAATACTTCTGAGACTCCTGATCGGATGAGAAACATTTGAAGTCATTGCTAAAGAACCAACACGGCGCATCAGTTTAACCCCAAACCTTTGTGCACTTCTTTGAATCACAGACACAATGAAAAACACCTCAGTGTCCTCAGAAATCATCTGCTGTATTTCACTGAAGAAAGTAAAGGGCTCATGTCTGGAATGACGTGAATGAGGAGAGAATAACAGTTGATTTTTGGGTGAAGTATCCCTCGAACAGATTATTATAACAAATATGAAGTTCTTTGTTGCCCGTCAGCCGCACTATTAAATCCCATCAGTGACTAATAAGATCTTTCATCTAATAAGAAGAAATAGAAACACGGCGTCACACATTCACGCCCAGATTTTTTTTAAATTCTATGCCAATTATCACAGCTAATTTTTATGCAAATTACAAGGCCAGAGTGCATTTCTTTGCTAATGAATAGGCTTGTAACAGAGTAAATGGAATTGTACTTCCCTGTGGGGCGTCTTGGGGTTAACGATTATTAGATGATATTTATCTGAGTGTGTTATTGTGCTGGTATCTTAAGGACTGACGTGGACAGCTCTTAATGTTTTTGATATTCTTCATATTCTGTGTGGTGGTAAGTTCACACTTATTTTCCAATAAGTTTAAACTGATTTTTACATTTTCTTGGGCCTTTATACCTTTATAAAGCCATTTTTTTCTAAAAGTGTCCATTATCTTTTGAGTCAAATTCTTACATTTAATCAGTGAATTAGAATAATAAGACATTTGGGCTGTTACCGAGCAAATTAAATCAACACAAGCTGCATCTGAAGAGGCGTTTAGATGTATTTACACACTGTTTAATGCAAGACATGAATGCATTTAACCTGTAATTACAAATGCATAAATAATGTTTTGATATATTAAACATAAAACGTTGAATACTGATATTTGAAATGATTTAAAACATGAAAAAAAATCTGGAAAAATGTTAAATTAAAACCTCCAGCAGGTGGCAGCAAATCACTGTTAATAAGTGAGTCATTGTGATTGAACCGAATCATTTAAACGATTGATTCATTCAGGAACGAATCACTGCCATGTTGCTCAGAGACACAAAACAGTGCTGTGACTGTGTTTGGAATGATTTTAATTGGCGAAATAAAGCAAAAACAGGCAATATGGCGTCTAAAACAGTCTCTTAATATTAACTTATTGTTTATTGAGCTGTTGTAAAAAATCAATATCATGTTATCATGGTAATTTTCGGAGAAAAACTGCACTCTTCATTTGAAATGAACTAATTATGAAGTGGTATAAATATATACATTTTCTACCCCCATGTCTTGAATATTGTGATCATTCTGAATGCATTTTATTAGACTGAATCATGCAGTGAAAGAACACACTGTAGTCTAGACTTCACGTAATGTATGTGCGCGTTTTGAATGGTTTTTGCAAAATACTCGAGAAAGTCATATCGCACATCGTTAAAACAACAATTACGATATATATCTCACACCTCTACCATCATCGTGTGTTCCTGTTCCTCAACCAACATAAACAGAGTTCTTGAGAGTCGTCCGCACGTCTCGTTTCTTCTCCGTCTAGACCAGTGTTTCTCAGCCTTACTACTTGGCATATTTTAGAAAGAATGTTTTTTTTTATATAATTTATCATGTAATATGACACTGGAGTGATTAGACTCTGGTGAGACACCGGCCACTGCTTGGGTACCTTTGAAAACATGATATTCAGTTCAAGTAATTACTTCATTAATAGACTAAAACTGAAGTTACATTGGAGTCTATAAACAGCTCAGGTGTTCCGGTCGGATCTCGGTGTTGTGGCTTGGGATATGCCGGTATCAAATCTTCATGTTGCGATTAATTGCTAATGCTTTTATCACAGTATACGGTATTATCGCGATATTGAAATTTAGTTTAAAAAAGTGTTGTCATAATACAGCATAACAGGTTTAATAGCTTTTTCTTATAACAAAAATAACTGAACATTTAAATACCATAAAGCAATACTGTATAAAGTTAAAAATTTTACACAGATTAAAGTGCAAAAGAATTATAAAGCCCAATAGGTATCACTTCACAATAAGATCTCATTAGTTAACCTTAGTTAATGCATTAAATTATTAACAATGAGCAATAGCTACATTCGCTACAGAAGTTAATCTGTTAAAAAATAAAACTCTTAATGTTAGCTCATTAAATAACACAGTTGCAACTTTTGATTTTAACGTGTTAATAAATATTGGAATTACCTAAGATTAATGCATGTGAAGAAGATTTTTTCTTTGGCAGTTTATGTTAACTAATGAATTAACTAATGAAGCCCTAATGTAAAGTGTGACCGAACAATAAAGAATTAAAAAAACACATTCAAACAATATCTAGGGCATGTTGTAGTCCAGATTAAAAATGCAAAATTTGAAAATAAATAGCCTATTAAGTCTAAATATGTAAGTATTTGGAGCTGTGATGAACACCATAGCAAATACACAAATCTGATTGGCTGTTAACAGGGTTTCCAGGGTAACGGCTGCATTTCTGCTGTTCCATCAGCGCCATCTGCTGCCAGAGAGTGAAAGTGTTTTCATTCAGAGCGTCTCTCATGCGCTTCTCATCCGTGCTTGTTTACATCAGAGAGCACACGCGTCTGTGACGCAGCATACAGTGTGTTGTGTTGTGACCAGCTGATGGGAAAAGTGTTCTTAAAATGCAGTCATAAATAACACAGCTATATTTGTAGCAATAGCCAACAATACATTGTATGGGTCAAAATGATCCATTTTTCTTTTATGCCAAAAATCATTAGGATATTAAGATCATGCTCCATGAAGATATTTAGTAAATTTCCTACCGTAAATATATCAAAACTTAATTTTTGATTAGTAATATGCATTGCTAAGAACTTCATTTGAACAACTTTAAAGATGATTTTCTCAATATTTAGATTTTTTTGCACCCTCAGATTCCAGATTTACAAATATTGTCCTATCATAACAAACCATACATCAATGGAAAGAGTATTTATTCAGCTTTCAGATGATGCATAAATCTCAATTTTAAAAAAGTGACCCTTATGACTGGTTTTGTGCTCCAGGGTCACATATGTTGTTGTTTATTGTAAAGGCATTGGTAAAGGTATGCTTCCAAAGTATATTCCTAGTATTTTATGCTTGCGTAGAAAGAACTACGCAAGGATCTGGTCTAGATCACCAGATCTTCAATTGTGATTCAGTTAGAAGTACCTGGGGTGTGTTCAGAACACGGAAAATCAGCTCTCTCTTAACTATGCTCCTTGGTTGAGGAATGATTTTCAGATTAATACTCCATTAGAAGCAATTCCTTCATACTGCAGCGTGTAATGAATGAACCTCGTTGCTGTTTTAATTAAGCTGCTGATTTATGATTATTGTTTTGCTTTGCTTGTTTATAATTTTGTTTTGTGCATTGTATGTTACTTTTATAAATTCATGTGAAACTTTTTGTACGATCATCTTGGCCAGGACTCCCTGGTCTTTTAATCTCAATGGGACCTTCCTGGAAAAATAAAGGATAAAAATAAATACAGCTCATAAATAAGACACAAGCGTCTCCTTAGCATGATAATCATCTGACCACCAACAGGTCACAGAACTGGACACTGCAGCCCATCGAGTCTGGTCTAGATCACACTCTCCTCCTGCTCCATGTTTTTATTATTACTAAAAAAAACACATTTTGGATGCGTCTCTTATCCGACCCATCCGTTTCAGAGTCTCTGTTAGCTGATGCATGAATCAGTTGTGATTGATTAGGAAGAGTTTGCTAATGTGCTGTTGGTGTGCCTCCAGAAACAGGGTTTAATTAAAGCACTAATGATGGGGAGGTTTGTCACGGCAAACACTCGGTCTGGACCGGTCAGTAAACGGGTCAGCGGGACTTGGTTTTTGGTTACGGTGGGACTGATGGAATCAGACTCTGACCTGATTGAAATCACACACTGTCCTCTGTTTGCACAACATCACTTTAAGAACATTACATGATATTAATTATTCACAGGCCAAGCTCAGCTTTAAACGAGTCTATGTGAAAGCCAATTTAGCTTTATTTTCACTGGAAATATTTACTGTGTATCGTAACAGTGTAGTTTAACCCATTTAATCCCAGTTTTTTCCCAAACATGGAAATATCCAAATGATGTGTCATTAGTAACTTTTTGAAATGATCAATAATTATTTTTTTTATTTTTTTTGGAAAATTGTGTGAAAAATTGTGTTTTATGCACAATAGTGGGATAAGGTGATTACTGAATTAGCATATTTCTATAGTCATAATTATTTTTATATATCTTAGCTCAGCTATTTGAAACTTTGATCACATTCTAGGATTATTATTATGCATAAAAAAAACCTTATACAACATTGATAGGAACACGGAGATAAAAGACACAAAAATACTTTTTAAAAATTATTTTTTTGTAAAATATAATATCAAATTTTCATATCAATGCTACGAGTATTACAACATCATTATTGTAATTTTTTTGTAACATTTGAATTTATTTAGTGCAATATTTTGTCATTGCAACATTTTATTGTCATTAACAACTGCGATTGTATTTTTATTGTATTCCTAAGCTATCCAGCGGTCACTATTGTGACCATCGACATGTTTACTCACTCTATGACCACACTCAACAAAACTGAATATATGCATATATTAATACTAGACACCCTAAAGCTAATGTGTACCAAACATGTTTATCATATCTTACTTTACTAGCCTTTTGTTTCAGAGCTTTGATGCAGTTATCATCTTCTCAAGATTATGATCTGGTCATGTGACAATTTGCACTAATCATGTGACGCTGCACATATTTCATTGAGACCCTTGATTTTTACCATATTTGCAGGAAGTCACTAAAACACAGTCGGTACGGTTTTTAGAGCTTTATATATGAAAACCTTTTTTACGGTCACTATTGTGACCGTTGGGATTAAATGGGTTAATGACCCTCCCAGTGAGTTCATCTGATCCTCTCTGACGTGTTCTTCTAAACCCAGCTTGCTCACAGAGCGTGTGCTGTCTTATGAAACCAGGTTGAGATAACAAACCGTGGGTCAGCAGGAGCTGTAGCGCGGTGATGCTGGGGGACACAAGGACACACCCCGGCCCTGTGAGCGTCAGGTCAGCTCCCTGACCCTGGGTTTCTCTCGGCTGGACGAACAGAGAGGGTTGAGTTGAGAGCTGCAGGAAAGGCAGGGATGACACACATCCTCACACACTTGCTCTTACCTCACGGTCTTTCCACACCGCCCCGTTTCCATCCCTCGCTCACATTCCTCTTCTTTATTGCTGGAAAACGGAGCGGCCCGTATGCGGGTGACATCAGCACATGTGGCATATCCAGGTTTAACCCAGGGTTCAGGTAATGGAGAGGTGCTGGGGAGGTGTGTGCTCATCCTGTTTTCACCGCATGCCTGATGCCAGCCGCCCCGCTGTGTCACATGGGTTAATTGACTATGTTTTGTGAGGTTGCATGATTAGATTGTCCCATGGTGCCATGACCCGGCCCAGCTAAAGCAGTCACCAATGACTGAGATTCACGACTGTGTTATTGCACATTCGCTTCACCGTCACAATGACCCCTGTGAATGAGACAAGAGCTGCGGTGCAGGGATTGTGTGTTAGGTCATGTTCTCTGCCATTATCCAGGATGAGTTCAATCTAGAGATGTGACGTGGCTCCATCACTATACAATGACATTTTTGACCCTGGAGCACAAAACCAGTCATATGGGTACATTTTTTGAAATTGAGATTTATACATCATCTGAAAGCTGAATAAATAATCTTTCCATTGATGTATGGTTTGTTAGGATAGGACTATTTTTGGCTGAGAGCCTTTAAAGTTGTCCAAATGAAGTTCTTAGCAATGAATATTACTAATCAAAAATTAAGTTTTGATATAGTTATGATATCAAATTTACAAAATTACATGATCTTTACTTAATATCCTAATGATTTTTGGCATAAAAGTAAAATGGATAATTTTGACTCATACAATGTATTGTTGGCTATTGCTACAAATATACCTGTGTTACTTATGACTGCTTCTGTGCTGCAGGCTCACATTTCACTATAGGCAAATCTGCCCAATCTGATGCTGCTCAAATGAACACCAGAGTCCAGTTCAGTAGAGTTTGGAGCGGTGTTCACTGATCAGTAAACACTCTAGTAGGGTTAGGCCGGTTAGGCAGACTCTGAAGACCACCAACTGTTGAGTCTGACGTCTGAGATATCATACATTTGCTCTGTCCATCACAGTCAGCTTCTGACAGGATCTGACAGTCCTGTCAGATTTAGCGAGATCCACACACACACACTCATTTCAGTCATTTTCGGTTCAGACTGTCGTTTGATTTGGTCGGCTGTGATTAAATGGGGCGATGCTGAATAATCTATTAGCTGCTGAGAGACAACAGCTTTATAATGATCAGCTGATGTTCAGGAAGCACTAAACTTCTCTTCCTCTTTGCTGGCACTGTATTAATAATGCAAGCAGAAGGACACCCATCAGAGCCGCCGCTAATGGCCTTGAACTGGATGTAATGCTGACTTCAATTATGAGCATGGACACAGGCTCTCTTTCACGTTTAAGTCTCATTATGGCTTTGCTAATCATGTTAAACAGCATCCAGCAGAGCTGCTCTGGTTCGATTCTGGATGAAATGATGGGCCGAACCTTGAGTGTTTCCCAGCCGGGTGGTGATGCTCGGTCAAAGTCGCCATTATGAAGTCGCTCACTGTGCAAGAAAGCGTGGAAGATTGATCACCCGATGAGGCAGCTTTCATTATTTTCCGCTCTGGAGAACACATGGAGGCTGAGATACTGTATCTGCTGCTGTAGAGTTTATCTCAGACCCTGAACTGGTGCCCATTAGTGGACTGAAGGACACGTGTCGTTCATTATAGTTCTCTGGAGAACAGTCTAGTGTCAAGCGCTGTGCATAAATCTAGTGAGCTGTTTACTGCACTTACAGGTCAGGGTCTGTATCACAGAAACATCCCAGCTCAGAATCCTGGCCTATCTGTTTTTTTTTTTCAAATCCTAAGCCATTTTCCATTCGATACAAGTAACTGCTGGCATTTAATTCTCTGTATTGCATATCTTTGTTTGATCAGCATAACTGGTCTTGTGTTGCAGAGGGTGTCTGTGAGATCTGGCTGACCAGCGAGGACACGGGTGCGTACGGCAGGGACATCGGCACGGACCTGCCGTCTCTGCTCTGGGAGCTGGTGAAGGAGATCCCGGAGGGAGCGATGCTACGCTTGGGCATGACCAACCCACCCTACATCCTGGAACATCTGGAGGTGCGTCCTCTTCCTCACACAAACCGCCTGACTACCCATAGTGCACATCACTGTTAACATCTTACAGCAGATGCAACATTACTACCCGTGTAGTGTCATGCAAAAATTATGGTTCACACTCTACTTCGATTTTGAAGTCACGTTTCAGTATAGTGTCAGTATGGCTAGTGGAAAAAAATAATAATAAATAAAACAGCTTTTTTTTAATTTATTTTATTTTTTTTATTAAGCAGTGGTTTAATAAGGGGCAGTCATGGCCTAATGGATAGAGAGTCGGACTTGTAACCCAAAGGTTGCGGGTTCGAGTCTCAGGTCCGGCAGGGATTGAAGGTGGAGGGAGTGAATAACCAGCGCTCTCTCCTCCTTCAATACCACGACTGAGGTGAGACCCTTGAGCAAGAACCGAACCCACAACTGCTCCCCGGGCGCCGCAGCATTGCCTGCCCACTGCTCCGGGTGTGTGTGTGTGTGTGTGTGTATGTGTGTGCACTTGGATGGGTTAAATGCAGAGTACAAATTATACGAGTATGGGTCGCCACACGTCACTTCACTTTCGTTTACTGGAGGGAAAAAAATATTGCTAAAACTGGATGAAAATAAGATATAAGTTATGCACTGAGGAAAACATGTCTCAAATGCATTAAGCAGCACACATCTGACAGGAGGGCAAGCTGCAGTAAATGCTTAATTATAACCGGAGGACCCATACTAAAACTTCAATACAAATTTGTGTACAATTACACCTCTATGAGGCACACATGCTCTGTCTGGCACATTCAAACTTTATTGTTTGGCTTTTCCTTCGATTTTCACTGAGTGTGTGCTACATAGACTGATCCCCAGTGAAGACCCTGTCTCCTAGACGGCCATCGAGACAAGACCACAGGAACCAGATGAGTCCTCTGCACAATCTGACTCTGCTGCAGCATAGAATTAACCGCTGATTTTGTCTGGCCAGAGGAGAATGACACTATTTCGACTCACTATTTCCCCGTCTAAATACTGTAAAGCTGATGTAAAGCTGCTTTGACACAATTTGGATTGTTAAAAGCACTATACAAATAATAGTGACTTGACGTTCATTAGGTGAACTAATAGCAAATGTCAAATTATTAAGGCATCTGAGTAGTTTTAGTGTAGATAGATTGTTCTCTTGTTTGTGTGAGCAGGCCTAAAGTGTCTCTTGTATCATTAAGGTTGATTTCTAGCACACAGGAGGGACCGTAGCGGCGACTCATTCAATCCCATCATTCTAGAACAATACCCAGAATGCCGTGCGTGAGCCCCAGATGCCGAGGACACTCGTAATCCCTCAGACGGCTGGGAGAAGTGCTGGGAGAAGCAGTTTTAATTTGCAGAGGGTTAATTGAGGTTGTAATTTTGTCCCCCGATGTATAGGTTACGTTTATGCTCTGTTACATTCAAATTAAAAAGTGATGATTTTTTTCCCCCCTAAATGAAAAGAAATAACAATTAAATGCTAATTAGAAATGTAGGCGTGCTTGTATACGTGCGAGAGGACGGTTATTTCTTTTTATGTGCTAATTTGATTTCCATCATTGGACTATTTGTCCTTATTTCATTTCCACGTGCTCAGCAAGTATTTTTAATTGCACGTCGTTGCTTTGATGCGTCTATTTGTCTTACGGGAAGCAGCGTAGCACGAGTTCACGATCACTGCTGCGCTTCTTTCTTCAAGAGATTGACAATCTCTATTGACTTCTGCTACACGAGCAGGTGAGAGTGTGGTGTTCGCTCAGCGTGCGTCTCTGTAAGGTACGAGGAAGGTACTCGTGTTGCGTCAGACGCTCTATAAGAATGAGGTAAAATGGTTTTCACCGGTGATGGAAATAGCAAGTGGCGTCTCAAGAGATCACGTCGCATATAGACAAATCACACGTCGTCTTAAAACCCACCAGCTCAAGCTTACATTTTCTAAACCATCACAGGATGGTTTAAGACTAGGGATGGGTGATATCTTATCGTTTGCGATATACCGGTTAAAATTATCCTCACGATACGAATTGGTCTTCCCGCGATAATAACGATAAAGTCTAGTTGTTGACATATTTCTGTGTGCGGAGTGACATCGCGGAAGGCAGACGTGAAATTGAGGAGTATATCACTAAATGATGAGCTCGAGCTCCTTTTATAATCTGTAACTTGTTTGTTCAGGACTGTACAGTGCACAAAAAAATCAGTCTGAATAAATGTAGTACAGTATGTGTGCGATACAGTTTTGCATGTGTATGAGCCTGTTTACAAACCTGTTGTCCAACAAAGATATCATTTATTGACATGCTTTAACTTAATAACATAGTCGAGTGTTTTAAATACTTATTTTTGTGACCAAACGTGGTTTCATATTACAAAATGATAGTATTATATACAGTGATAAAGGCTATGTCGATTAGCATTGCATTATAAATATACTTTCCTTATAAAAATACCCAAGATTGAAGAACACAGATAAACCATATATTTTGTGCAATCGTATGTTTATTGTCTTCACGTTTCATCAGTTAATATGTCTCTATCTCCGTTGTGTTTTATTCAGTGATAACTGGATATCTTCATGGAGCGTCGTCAGTCTATTACTTCTGCGATGCATTAGTAGTTTCTACGCAAGAGCGCCCTCTGGCGACCAGTATGAATTAAACGGTCATTACATTACGTGTGTACTCAGTAATGCTCACAACACCCTATTTGGGGTCAAATAGGAAAGATAATACTTTTCTCTAAAGAAACAGGATCCCCTGAATTATCATCATTGATATCGTTATCGCAACAAATAACAGAAATATCATGATATATTTTTAAGCCCATATCGCCCATCCCTATTTAAGACGCGCCAACACTAGAATGTTCCTCTTCTTATCAGAACACATCCCCCTGACTTTAACAGATCCCTCCATTTACTGACTCTTAAGTGTTTTTTGTGAGTGGAGAGCTTTCGCAGCGCTGGTAAATGACTGTGTGATTCGGGAGGCTGCGGCAGCGGCTGTCTGACACTCAGTCATTTAGCAGCATTAGAGGTGTTTAGCAGAGCAGATGTGTGATTTATGGAGCCTTTGTTCAGCGTTTGAAATGGCAGACGCACCTGTCAGACAGGAGAGGACCGATCTGCGTGGTGTGAGAGAGAATAACACCCTCCCGTCTCGCTTACAAAATTGACTCTTTCTGAAGAAAATGGCTCTCGAGTGCTAATAATTGTGCTCTTATGTGCAGAGAAAACGTCCTTTAGACAGGTGCGCAGATGCACAAATATATTCATATATAGTGCTTGTGTGATGCATGTCTTAGTGAACACTAATGAGAATAAACGCTGGCCTCTTCGTTAGTTACGAATGATCAGATCGTGTGTAATCACTGCAGGTAAGGAGAGTTTTTCCCATTACATTCAGTGTGATCAACGGAGCGAGAGCCCAGTTTAAATGCAGAAGAGCTTTTCACTTTAATGTGCTGCTGCTGCTGCTTACACAAACCTCTGTTTGATGTCATCTTATTTCAGGACGCAAAACTTGGCGGTCATGAAAGCTGACCCACTGGTTAACCCGCCGCACCGTACATGAATACTATAAGAGCTCTGGGGCTGCTGAAATCCAAAGACAGGCTCTCAAATCATATCTTTAAAATGAGATACAAGCTTTCTGTGCTCACCGCTCCACCTGTATACCTGATCTCCATCCGAGCCTTGACCTCCAGGCCAGTAGCATCCATTCGTGATGTGCTGTTGACAGTACGTTAGACTTCACATTTTTCCTTTGAAGAGCCTTTTAATTGGTGACCAGCATCTGTTTAATTCATCGCTGCTTCAATCCAGCGGGTCACGGGAAGTTACCTCATTACGGCAAGCCTTTCTGAGAGCGACACGAGAGCGCTTAGCTGTGATCTGCTGTAGTGCTCTCTCTCAGGTGAAGCATCCTCGACTGACGGCCGCTGATTAGCGCAGAGGTCCGGCCGTGACGGTCAGCTAATGAAGTGCTGCGCTCTGCACCTCATGAAAACCATCCTTCACCGCACCTTGATGACTAGAGGGAACAAACGCCACAGATGATAAGCCTGATGACCTAAATGGTCTCGCTTTCCTTCGTTCACCCTCTTTTTGTGAATACTTCTCATTAATTCCGCCTTTGAGGGCTGTTTACTGTACAGTGGAGTAAAAGAGAAATCAGGTCTGGTCTAAGGATCAAACACTGATTGATTGATTACATGAGACATGATTCATTTCAGTAAGTTGTTGTGTTTCTTCTGATGTTCATTCATGTTTATTTGGTTCTGTAACTAGTAGTAAAGAGGACGAGATGATCAGTTCAGGCCACAGTAAACAATCAAATAAACAACACCATTGTTACTCCAGCATTAGTGTCACACGTGTTTACCTGTTGTAGTTTATCCACATTAGGTGCACAAAATAGACAGTCAAAATGTGCCATGGGAGAAACGCTACTGTTTTATGCCCTCAAAATATTTTCGGTTGCTAAAATCTCTGTGCATCACCATTTAATGGCATATAATATAATATACCTGCACTGATGTTCTGTGGATCTTCTCGGGTCACACTGGAGAACATCAGGATTAGCTCATGTAGACGTTCACATTCATCTTCAACTCTTTTAATTCAAATTGTTATGCTGATAATATAATTTATGGTGGAAAAGTTGAGGTATTTCAGACTTTTGTACATCAATATATGAAGATGATTATCTTTAGCTTGCTAGGATGTTCTGGGTGGTTTCTAGCCCCCCCCCCCCCCAGTCTTAGTCAAGCAAACGTCTCCCTAAAACACATGATTTAAGGAATGATTCACGTCTGTGGTGCCTAATGCATCAGCGTTTGTTCAGATCAGTAACCCCAGTCATGAGCAATAGTGATAGTTATGCTTGACTAAACTGTGGCTAATTAAACCATGATGCAAAATAGAGAAATGAAGGTGTGAGGGAATTGAACGAGCCTCTCGCTGGCTGGCCTTGAATCTAGAGAGAGCGATGTGTGAACATTCACAGTTCAGTCAATTATAGCTCAGGCTCTGGAGACTCGCCATCATTTGTATTTGGAGCGGCTGCTAATTTCATCCCAAACATGAGCCGTTTTCATATTAATGAACCGCCAGAGACTCGCCGTCCGTTAGGGGCTTAATGTACCATTGCATGGACAGTAGAGGAGTCTGTTTGTGAATGAGCGGCTGTTTGTATGATGGTAGCGATGAGACTCGTGAATGCAGTAGATGATGCTGATGATTCTGAAGCGGTTTGTGTTCGGTGTGTTTTGTTAGTCCGTCTGCTGGCGGCGCGTCTCTCCGGAGACTCGGGTGTTTAATCACAGATCCGGCCGGTGCTCTCAGGTGTAATTGGCTCTCGCTGTCACACATCACCTGTCAGGCTCTCCTCCCTGATCCTGCGGGATCGCTGTCCTCCTCGTCAGCTTTCACAACTTGTTATGAGAACAGTCACATGTTTTGAGCCGTTTATTGCTGGAATTAGATTTGTCCTGTTGCTCCATTGTGAAACGAACAGAGTTGCATATTCATATTTAGAGAATGACTGTTATTATAGCAATATATGCATTGATAGAAATGTAATTAGCCCTCATATTATCTGATTCCAGTATCAGCTCGGGCATTAAACAAAGCTTATTTGTGACCCTGGACCACAAAACCAGTCATAAGGGTCAATTTTTTTAAATTGAGATTTATGCATCATCTGAAAGCTGAATAAATAGCTTTCCATTGATGTATGGTTTATGATTGGACAATATTTGGCTGAGATACAACTATTTGAAAATCTGGAATCTGAGGGTGCAAAAAAATCGAAATATTGAGAAAATCATCTTTAAAGTTGTTCAAATGAAGTTCTTAGCAATGCATATTACTAATCAGAAATTAAGTTTTGATATATTTACAGTAGGAAATTTACTAAATATCTTCATGGAACATGATCTTAATGGTTTTTGGCATAAAAGAAAACAAGAAACAACACCAGGAATTACATCAAGGTCAATAAGCCCAGTGAAATTTTATTACATTTTATTTATACAGCTTGTACTGTTGTGTGAGAAATTGTAATATGCATTGGTTAATACTGTAATTCATAATACTTTTCATTCAAAACCAACATGAATACACAGATTTCTAATAATTCAATATGTTTTAAACTACAGTTTTATGCGAAACAACTTTTGATCTAAAAGCTAAATATACACGAAATGGGTTTTTTAGACAGTAGAGTGTTTATTTGTTTCAGGTCACATCATAGACTTCAATTTATATTCTTTCAGAGATTGAATCACTGCTCTGTTATTAGATGTGGAGAATCGTCACAGTAAAGCATGAGCAGATGTTTATGAATGGACTATAATATCAGTATGAACCCATCATGATGTCATTGAGATGTTCCAGATCTCAGATCCACGTGAACTGATGGAGACGCGTGGTTCTTCACCCTCCGGCTCTCCTCTGTGCCGCACGCAGAAATCCATACGCTCCGCTGAGACGCATGAAACCTGCCGCTTATAGAAAGCTTTTATCCTTGCTAATGGGAAGCGGGAACGGACCGGCAGCCGTCGATCATCATGTGTTCAATAGAGTCCTGTAGCTCCTCCAGGACATGCGTTTCCTCGTTGAACGAGCGATGTTTTAATGGATTAATTATACTGTGCAATGCAAAGGGAGACAGCTTTCAGAAAGTGAGTTATCTGTTCAACAGCTTTCCTTTAGTCTGATTGGAAACGGAGCCTGAAGCGATGAGACAAACCCTTCACTGCCGTCTATTCCTCAATAAACTCCCAGCAGGCCAAAGATCCTGACCTGAACGCTGAAGAAGTGTTCAGAAAAGTGCTGTTTCTCTCTATCATCCATATATGTGACCCTGGAGCACAAAAGCAGTCATAAGTAACACAGGTATATTTGTAGCAATAGACAACAATACATTGTATGAGTCAAAATTATCCATTTTTCTTTTATGCCAAAAATCATTAGGATATTAACTAAAGATCATGTTCCATGAAGATATTTTGTAAATTTCTTACCGTAAATATATCAAAACGTAATTTGATTAGTAATATGCATTGCTAAGAACTTCATTTGAACAACTTTAAAGGTGATTTTCTCAATATTTAGATTTTTTTGCACCCTCAGATTCCAGATTTTCAAATAGTTGTATCTCAGCCAAATATTGTCCTATCATAACAAACCATACATCAATGGAAATATTATTTATTCAGATTTCAGATAATGTATAAATCTCAATTTCAGAAAAATTGACCCTTATGACTGCTTTTGTGCTCCAGGGTCACATATAGTTATTTGTTTGACCTTCATAAACACAAATGTACCTGTATGAATTCAGTTTGTGTAGGAAGTATCTTCTGTTGAACACAAAATCAGATGTTTATCGAGCTCAAGTAAGGACACCGAAGCTTCATGACACACTATGTATGGTTCTTATGGATTGTGAATATGGTGCTTTGGATAAAGAGCATGTCGTGTATTTCATCCACACTTTCTCATGTTTAAACTTGCTTCATAGTGATCGGTGCTTGATTTGAGAGCTGCAACAGACTTTCAGGGAATATGTTTAATTTCAGTCTGTTTCTTGTGCAAACACATTGCATGACTTGAAATATAGCACACTAGTCATGTGACTGGTACTTGTGCAATCATTTCTGTTTGTGTTCCAAAGCAGAACTCCCCTTTAAGTCATCAGTGGTGTATGAATTGTTTTGTTAGGAGTATTTTGGCCTGTTTCTAAGCACGGATCTGCTCTTCTCATCTCCATGTTCTCCTGCTCCACACACGCTCACCATCCAAAGAAAGCAGCAATTATCCCAGAATCACTGACAGATAAAACTCTCCATATCACAGCCGTAGCATCCTCAAGCATGACATTGATGTGCCTCATCATGTTATCTGGTCATCTGTGAAGGGTCGGGGTGTGGTTTGATTCGATCGGAGCTCCTTCTATGTGCCTCATGCTGCTCATTCTAAACCACAGCAGGATGATGCGTTACCAGGGGGCGGAGCCTGGCTGATCATGTGATCTGATCTGATTCTTGTGGCAGTTTAAGTGCCACATTACATGAATAAAACATGATCTGGTGTCCCATTACTAACTTATACTGTATATATTGCGTAATTGAACATTGTATTTTATTTTATTTTAATTTTAATTTTATTGTATTTTTTATTATTTTATCTTATCATATCACATATATCATATCATATATCATCATATCATATATCGTATCGTGTATTGTATCGTGTTCGTATCGTATATCGTGTATCGTGTATCACATATCTCATCTCTCATATCGCACATATCACATATCTCATATATCACATCACATAAATCATATCATATCACATATATCATATATCGTATCATATCGTGTCATATATCTCATATCGTATCATATATCGTATATCGAGTTCCAGATTTTTATTATTTTTAGTTATTTTTATCGTATCACTAATGCTTCTGTTTGTGAATAATAGATAACAAGTAGTCTTGGTCTGTTCATCTGTGTGAACTGCAGAGTTCAGAATGAGTTTCTTTTAGTCATTCAGTATGTTTTATAGTCGGTCAAGCTCATGATGAGACTGTTAAGTGAGTGTTTGGACAGTTAATATAATCTGATTGAGGTGATGCTAGGGGCTGCGTCCGCTGGTTGGTTTGCCACTATTTGAAGCTTTGGCCGATACTTTAATGTGTGTGTGTGCTCATGACGGAGGGCTAACAGAGTCATTTACACAAACACTAAACACATATTCAATATACATAAGTATCAAGCTTGTTATAAGAAAACGGCGCACGTCTGATATGGAGGTGGTTTGTTGTGTTCAGTTTCTCCATCCTCCTTCCTGAACTGCTTTATTTGCATGAATAAATTAGTGTGTAAGGATCTGCTGTGGTGAGTGTGTGTGTGTGATACTGCCTCATCAGTGATAGATGTGTCTCACTATAGACGCCGTTAAATCATTCTCATCTTGCCCTGCTCAGCTGTCACTCATCTCATCTGCCATCTGCCAGAGCCCCTCCCCTTCAGCACAGGGGATGCGTGATTGGCTGATCAGAATTGTGGGAGGCCCCTTATCGTCCATCTCTAATGAGCTCTGAGCACACATTAGCATAAGCACATGCATGAATGTTTTCCTTGAGCAAATAACATGCATATTAAATTATGCTTTAGGCTACAAGGTGCAGGACATACAGACATGAAGAATAATTACGTTTGTTAATTAACGCTTGTGTGTTTCTCCTGCTATCGCGTCTGATCTGATATGATCCTCCAGAGTGATGTGTGCGTCTGCTCGGAAATTAAAGTGTGTTTACGCTTCTCTTTGTCAGCTAATGGCCATATCCTCATACTGAATATTCAACACTTTAGAGAAATCTGCATAATCTTCCACATTTGAGGATGAATTATAGGGACTGTTTCAGCAGTGCATTTCAATGAGCTCAACATTATCATGACCACAACACTCAGAAATGACCAGAACAACACAAAAGAAGCCTTTGAATATCAGTCTCATCACGTTTGATGAGCGCATTATCGTAACTGTTAATAACCTGAAGCAGGTGACCAGACAAACTAGCACCCTAGTACCCGTTTACATTTATGCATTTAGCACAGGCTTTCATCCAAAGTGACTTACAAACGAGGAACAAAAGCAATGGTACTACTTTATATTAGGTGGCCTTAACTACTATGTACTTGCATGTAAATTAATCATTTGGTACAATGCACTTATTGTGTACACATGCTTTTACATTGTACTTATATTTTGGAAAATACCTGCATGTAATTGCATCTGTGTATATAAGTTCTGTCATAACATTTATAATTACACTGTTGAAACCTGCCCATACCTCCTAACCTGTCCCTAACCTACCTGTATCCACCTCAATAGCAGCAGAAGTGTTTTGCAATACAATATGAACACAATAAGTACATCGTACTTACTTTTTGATGTAAGTACATAGTAGTTAAGGCCACGTAATATAAAGTGGGACCCAAGCAATTTGTCAAAGAGCCAGCAATATTAGTCATTTACAATCCCAGCTTTATTAGACAATTCGATTAGGAAGAAAGATAGACGAGCAGAAATGCAGAGAATAAATAGAAGTGGTTTGTGTGTGTCTGTCTGTGCCTGTGCCTGTATGTGTCTCTCTGTGTCTGTGCATGTCTGTGTCTATCTGTGTCTGTGCCTGTCTGTGTCTCTCTGTGTCTGCACCTATGCCTGTCTGTCTCTCTCTGTGTCTGTGCCTGTGCCGTGTGTCTCTCTGTGTCTGTGCCTGTCTGTGTCTCTCTGTGTCTGTGCCTGCCTGTGTCTATCTGTGCCTGTGCCTGTCTGTGTCTCTCTCTGTGCCTGTCTGTGTCTATCTGTGCCTGTGCCTGTCTGTGTCTCTCTGTGTCTGTGCATGTGCCTGTCTGTGTCTCTCTGTGTCTGTGCCTGTCTGTGTCTCTGTGTCTGTGCCTGTGCCTGTCTGTGTCTCTCTGTGTCTGTGCCTGTCTGTGTCTCTCTGTGTCTGTGCCTGTCTGTGTCTCTCTCTGTGTCTGTGCCTGTCCGTGTCTCTCTCTGTGTCTGTGCCTGTCTGTGTCTCTGTGTCTGTGCCTGTGCCTCTCTGTGTCTGTGCCTGTCTGTGTCTCTCTGTGTCTGTGCCTGTCTGTGTCTATCTGTGTCTGTGCCTGTCTGTGTCTCTCTGTGTCTGTGCCTGTCTGTGTCTCTCTGTGTCTGTGCCTGTCTGTGTTTGTGCCTGTCTGTGTGTCTCTGTGCCTGTCTGTGTCTCTCTGTGTCTGTGTCTCTCTGTGTCTGTGCCTGCCTGTGTCTATCTGTGCCTGTGCCTGTCTGTGCCCGTCTGTGTCTGTGCCTGTCTGTGTCTCTCTGTGTCTGCATGTGCCTGTCTGTGTCTCTCTCTGTGTCTGTGCCTGTCTGTGTCTCTCTGTGTCTGTGCCTGTCTGTGTATGTGCCTGTCTGTGTCTCTCTGTGTCTGTGTCTGTGCCTGTCTGTGTCTCTCTGTGTCTGTGCCTGTCTGTGTCTGTGCCTGTCTGTGTCTCTCTCTGTGTCTGTGCCTGTCTGTGTCTTTCTCTGTGTCTGTGCCTGTCTGTGTCTCTGTGTCTGTGCCTGTCTGTGTCTCTGTGTCTGTGCCTGTGCCTCTCTGTGTCTGTGCCTGTCTGTCTCTCTGTGTCTGTGCCTGTCTGTGTCTATCTGTGTCTGTGCCTGTCTGTGTCTCTTATGTGTCTGTGCCTGTCTGTCTCTCTCTGTGTCTGTGCCTGTGTCTGTCTGTCTCTCTGTGTCTGTGCCTGTGTCTGTGCCTGTCCTTGTCTCTCTGTGCCTGTGTCTGTCTGTCTCTCTGTGTCTGTGCCTGTCTGTGTCTCTGTGTCTGTGCCTGTCTGTCTCTCTGTGTCTGTGCCTGTCTGTGTCTCTCTGTGTCTGTGCCTGTCTCTGTGTCTGTGCCTGTCTCTGTGTCTGTGCCTGTCTGTGTCTCTCTGTGTCTGTGCCTGTCTGTGTCTCTCTGTCTGTGCCTGTGTCTGTGCCTGTCTTTGTCTCTCTGTGTCTGTGCCTGTGCCTGTCTGTCTCTCTCTCTGTGTCTGTGCCTGTCTGTGTCTGTGTCTGTGTCTGTGTCTCTGTGTCTGTGTCTGTGCCTGTCTGTGTCTCTCTGTGTCTGTGCCTGTCTGTGTCTCTCTGTGTCTGTGCCTGTCTGTGTCTCTCTGTGTCTGTCTGTGCCTGTGTCTGTGCGTGTGTCTGTGTCTGCCTGTCTGTGTGTCTTTTTTTTTTTTTTTTTTTTTTTTTTTTTTTGGCCTGTCAGTAGCACAGATAACACATGACAGTACATATGCATGGCTATACTATCATCATTCACAGCCTTTTTTTTCTTTTTTTTTAATTAAATATATTTATTTATTTATTTATTTTTTTTTTTTTTTTTTTTAATATTAATTAATTAATTAAATTTTATATACCCTTTTACTTAACCACACTGTGACAGACAAGACCAGGGGACAGAGAAAACAAGAGAGAGAAAGAAGAAAGAAGATAGGAAAAAAAAAAAAAAAAAAAAAAAAAAAGGTTGTGGGGAAAGTCAACAAAGAAGGGGAAGAGAGAGAGAGAAAAAAGGAGAATGGGGGATAGAGAGAGAGAGGGAGAAAAAACAAAAACAAAAAAAACAGACAATTTGCTTCAATACCTGCTGACAAAAAGAGAAAACAACCGAAGACACAACATCAAAGAGACTGCAGCAACAACCAACATCTGTATAAATCACAATAAATTCTAAATGTTAAATGTTATTGAGCAGCACACATAACTAATATTACAAAATAAGTTTTGAAGCAACAGCAGATCAAGACAATGTGTGTCTGTGAGCACCTGTTTTTACACCAATGTGAATGCTTGAGTGTACACCTGTGTGTGTGAGCGCGCTTGTGTTCATAAGGTTCCTCCATGTAAATGTTTAATAGTGTGTGTGGGGAACAACAGCCCCATCCCGCAAGGCATGAAGCAGGCACGGAACAGACCCGGGCCCCAAACATCCGGAGGCCCCCCAGGGCACGAGACCCCCAGGAGAACCACCGCAGGGACAACCGCGGCCTCCACCCAAAAAAGGGCAGAGGAGAGCCCGAAGGCGGGACCTCCGACAGCCACAGTGTAGGCGCCCCAGGGTGCCGTGGCGGCAAGCCCGCAGGCTCCACCGGCAGCCGACCACACCAGGGCGGACCGGGCCCTGGGCCCGGAGACCCAAAGGCCCCCCACCCCACAAACGGGGCCCAGCAAGGCCAGTAGGGCCAGGCCCCGCCAATCGACCGCCGAGAGCGGGCCGGCGCTCGCCCGAGCATCCTGCCCCGGCGCGAGAAATCACCAACGCACCGGCGGCATCCTCCACCGGCAGGGCATGGTGGTGGGGTGGGGGTCGACTAAGATGATGAATGAGGCGGAGTCTAAGGCCCGACCTGACACATAGACGTAGACGACAAGCACACATATACACAAGCATATGTTCCCACCCTCATGCACGCAAACAAATATTCACACCTTCGCCCCACATGTAGACACACAAAAATGGACACAGTACCCACACTCACACTCCCCATATGCACTCTATACTCCTAGATCCAGGCACCACCACCCCCAGAGGGGTAGCCAGCGCCCGATCCCGGAGCTGAACCCCCTTCGCTCCGGCGTGGGGACAGGAAGACCACCCCGGTCCCCGCAGCAGCAGAGAAAATCAACAGCCCAGACCCCGACCGGGCGGCCAGCTCATCCTCACAGCCCCCGGCCCCAGACAGAGAACAGAGAACAGGGGTGTGAAAAAAAAAAAAAAAAAAACGACCCCATGCTTCACCCCACCCGCTCAAATGTAGTGTTGGTGTGTGTTGTTCTAAGGTGCTTTAAAACAGGGGTGCTTTAAAACAGGGGAGGGGCACCCTCCACAAGCTTGTGTCAGCTCGTCCCCTCCCTAGAGCCCTCAATGTCTATGTGCAACTTAAAATTGAGAAGTGGGCACTGGCACCAGAGGGAAGGCTGAATGAACAGACCGCCCTCCGGATGCCATTCAGTGTGCCCACCCCCAAGGCCCTATATGTATGTGTCATGTGACAGTAAGTAATGAGAATGTCTAAGCTGTAATGTGTAATTGAGATGCAGGCGGCCACGAGGAGACAGAGGAGTACCACCTCCCCCGCATCCCAGCGACTCACCCGCACCTCAAAACCCTACCTATGTGTTGGTGTGATGGAGCGGGAGAAGTGAAGCCTAAGGGATGGGGAGGAAAACATCAGAGGGGGCAAAATACCCCCCCCTCTGGAGCCAGCTCCCCCGCTGACCCCCATAGGCACCCCCGTTACCCCAAATCTGCCCAGGGCGGGGGGCCCAGGCCCATCCAGACCAGGGCCCATGGCAGCCCGGGGCGGCCCACCAGACCCCACAGCAGAGGAAAAACTACCCCACCCCATCATCCAGTCATTTCCCAAACTACATAAGACAATAAGACACCCAGGTAAAGCCCGTATACCCCGCCTCTATTGGACCCCCCCCCCGCGGAGGCACCGATGCATCGAAGACCCCCACACCAGAGCCGGGCCCAAGCGCATGCACCAACCCATGCTCCCGGCGGCACACCAACCAGGACCCAAGCCCCCCAGGCCCAGCCGTAACCCCAAGCCGGAGGCAGAGCGTCCCCAGATCCCCAAACCCCCCCCGGACCAACCCCGGAACAGTGCGGCCGCCAGGCTGGCAACCTACGTCCGCCGGCACAGGCATCCCCAGCAGCGCCGCATGCCGCCGCCAGAGAAACAGCATCTAAGAGTCACCAATACCCCATCCAGGCCAAGGCCGCAGCCCCAGCGCCAAACCCCCCAAGAAACCCATCCCCAGGGAACCCCCAGATGCCCCAGGCCCATATTGCCACCCCACGCCAACAACAAAAACCACAGCCGGACAGAATCGGGACCCCCACCCACACTAGGTGATGGAGCTGATCAAAGGAGCCCAGAGAGATTGATCTAATGTGTCAGCAGAAGCTGTTTCAAGGCTAATATAATCCCACAAATAATCTCTATATTGGTTGATATTAAGATTATTTTTATTTTTCCAGTTCATGAGGACAGTCTTCTTAGCAATGCATAGGGCAGTGAAAGCCATGTGGATTGTGTTATCTTCTGTAGTGACACCATCTAGGTCGCCCAACAAGCAGACTAAAGGAGAGGCTGGAATAGAGCATTTAAGACACTTTGATAAGTCTTCACAAATCCTGTACCAGTACCTCTGAACAGGTGGACAGAACCATAGAGCGTGGATGTAATTGTCAGGTGTATTGCCTTTACAGTGTGAGCAGTTGTTAGAAGCTGTAAAACCCATCCTGAACATCCGATGACCTGTGTAGTGCACTCTATGCAGAATTTTGTATTGTATTAATTGTAATCCAGGATTTCTAATCAGTTCAAAGGTTTTTAAACATATCTGAGACCAGAAATTATGGTCCCAGCTTACTGATAGATCTGCTTCCCATTTTGCAATAGGAAGTGATACTGATTCATCTATATTGGAAAGTGCCCTGTATATTTTAGACATTAATTTGGGGGTTTTGAGATTAAGAAAATCTGACACACTTGGTGGTATTTGTAAATTGATATGATTAGACTTAAATTTCCTTTTTACAATAGATTTAATTTGTTGATATTCTAAAAATCTGTTCTTATTAATCCCATATTGTTTAATTAATTTGTCAAAGGGAATAAAGTCTGTCCCTTTGAATATATGTTCCAGGTATTTAATACCTTTACAACTCCAATCTGTGAAGTTTATCATATTGTTGTTTAGCAATATGTCAGGATTGTTCCAGATAGGGGTACGTTTGCATGGGATTAGTGAAGACTCCGTCATTTTTAGAAACTCCCACCATGCTGTCAGAGAAGAGCTGATACTGATGCTTTTAAAGCATACGTGTCGTTTACTGATCGAGCTAATGAATGGCAGATCCGAAATCTCTATATTATTGCATAATGCCTGTTCTACATCTAGCCAAGGCTCATCTAAGAGGGTGTGTTTTAACCACCCTGAAATGTGTTGAAGCCTATTGGCTAAGAAATAGTGGTAAAAGTTAGGTAGATCTAGTCCTCCTTTATCCTTGGTCTTTTGCAGCGTTTTTAAGCTAATACGCGGGGGTTTACCTTTCCAAAGGAATTTAGAGATAGAGGAGTCCAAAGATCTAAACCAGTCAGGTGGTGGTTTACTCGGGATCATTGCAAATAAATAATTAATTCTTGGCAAAACCATCATTTTTATTGAGGTGACTCTTCCCATGAGTGATATGGGTAGAGACCTCCATCTGGTTAGATCATCTTCTACCTTCTTTAAAAGTGGGATGTGGTTTAATTTAATCAAATCTGCCAGCTTAGGAGAAACATTAATACCTAAATATTTAATATTTCCAGATTGCAATGGAGTGGAAGAATTCTGGAAGGAACAATTAATTGGAAGAACTGTTGATTTTAACCAGTTTATTGAATAATCTGAGACTCTTGAGAAAGAGTTTATTAATGTAATTACCTCAGAGAGAGTGGTTTGTGAATGTTGAAGAAAAAGTAACACATCATCTGCGTAAAGACTAACTTTATGTTCTACATTCTTGCATTTAATGCCTTTAATCACTGTTGCCTGTCTAATTGCTGCTGCTAGTGGTTCAATAAAAATTGCAAACAGTGAGGGGGAGAGGGGGCATCCCTGCCTGGTGCCCCTCTTAAGACAGAAGCTAGAGGACGTTTGGGCATTTGTCCTGACACATGCTGTTGGAGAGTTATATAATATTTTTAACCAGTTTATGAAAGAGTTTCCAAAACCAAATTTGTGTAAAGTTGCAAATAGAAAATTCCAGTTAACCCTATCAAAAGCTTTTTCTGCATCTAGAGACAATATTGTAATTTGAAGGTTTCTATTGCATGAATAGTCTATCAAGTTAAGTAACCTACGAGTATTTGTTGAGGAGTGCCTGCCTTTTATGAAACCAGTTTGGTCGTAATGAATTATGAGAGGGGTTATCTTCTCTATTCTTTTTGAGATAGCTTTGCAGATTATTTTAGTGTCCACATTAATAAGGGATATTGGACGATAGCTAGTAGGCAATACAGGGTCTTTGCCTGGTTTTAGTAAGAGACTAATGTTGGCAGAATTCATATTTGGTGGAAGTCTGCCATTTTCTTTGGTTTCCTGCAACATTCTGTAGAATGTTGGTGCCAGAATAGCCCAGAATTCTTTATAGAATTCTGCTGGAAAGCCATCTGGACCTGGAGCCTTTTTATTGGGCATACTGTTCAAAGCTTCCTGAAGTTCATCTGATGTCAGTGGAGAATCCAATGCCATCGCTTGATTGTCTGTTAATTTCGGAAGAGTTATATTGTCAAGAAATTGGTCAACTTCGTCTTTAGATGGGTTTATCTGTGGAGAATATAAAGATTCGTAAAAATCTCTGAAAGTGTTGTTTATTCTTTCAGGGTCATATACTGTATCCCCAGTTAAATCTTTAACAGCACATATCGTTGTTTTTTCTTTATTTATTTTTAACTGGTTCGCTAAGAATTGACCTGATTTGTTACCATATTCAAATTCTTGCCAGCGAAGTCTTTGTGCTAAGAATTTAGTTTTTTTATTAATAATTTCATTTAATTCTAGTTTTGCTTTACATATTTTTTTCAGCATTTCCTGTTCCTGGGAGGATACGTAGGATTCTTCTAAAGTTTTTATGGTTTCTTCTAATTCCTGAATACATTTATTTTCTCTTTTCTTTTTATGCGATGAAAATGAGATTATTCTACCTCTCATCACAGCTTTGCCTGCTTCCCAGATAACAGATGCTGATGTTCCAGGCAGGTCATTATAGTCTAAATATAAAGCCCACTCTTCTTTAAAATATTTAATAAAATCGTCGTCTTTAAGCAATGATGTATTGAATCTCCAGTTATTACTTGGTGGAGTGGTCTTCTTATTTACTAGAGTTAAAGAAACAGCAGCATGATCGCTGACAGCTATAGTGTGTATCTCTGTGTCTGAAATGTCACTCAGCAGTGAGCTGCTGACTAGGAAATAATCCAGACGAGAGTAAGAGTGATGGACATGTGAGAAGAAAGTAAATTCCCTACTGTTGGTGTGGAGAGAACGCCATGCATCGCAAAGTCCATAGTCGCTCATGTACTGTTTAACTATATTTGTGGATTCCCAATTGCGCTGAGTTCCAGCTGTACTTAGCCTGTCCATTTCTTTATTTAGTCCAAAGTTGAGGTCTCCCCCAATTATAAGTGCACAATCTAGTTGTTCAGAAAGTGCGGTAAAAAAACCATGAAAGAAAGAGGGATCATCAACATTTGGACCATATATACTAACAATACATAACTTTTTGTCAAATATAGATAATTTAATGATTAGAAATCTACCTTCTGGATCTATAACTGTGTTTAGTACTGTGAAATTAACATTTTTATGTATTAAAATTGCTACCCCCCTTTGCCTAGAGTTATAGCAGGCTGAGAACACATTAGGAAACTCAGTTGTTTTAAGTTGATCTGTATCTGTGGCAGGTCTATGAGTCTCTTGTAATAATACAACGTCTGCTTGTAGTTTTTTAAGCTGGCTAAATATTTTTAACTTTTTTTCCTTGGAGCCAGCTCCATTCACATTCCATGTGACAAACCTTAATGCACCCATAGATGTGTGTGTGTATCTAATGCTGCTCGCTGCGTGTGATGCTCAAATGAATAAGATATGAGCGGGCGTGTACGCGCTTGTATGCGAGTATGTCCTTCATGTCTGTGTGCGCTGTAAGGTCTGAGTGGTTGCGTTAATGCTGAGTGTATATGTACATGGTCGTGCCAAGCAGATGTGTAATATAGTGTGTTTTGTTTATATGTGTAGTAAAGCAGGTGATCGGTGCCGTGAAAGGAGTTGGAAGTAAGAAAGACATACAAAGAAGCAAGCATAGAGGGATGAAAGTAAAAACTTGACAGAAACGAAAACATTGCAAAATCATTTAAACGCTGCGGAGACTGACTGTACGTGTTTGTTATGATATCGTATTAAATTATCGAAATGACATAAATATTTAGAGGTAAATGGAAGAACAAGCGAGGAAAGAGAGAAAAAGAAAAGATAAATATAACGGATTCTTATCTGGAGTGGTGTTAATATAACCACGGAGTGGTACGGAGGTTGCGGTAGAGCTGTCCGTCCACGTAGAGCCGGTCCACTGCGATGACAGCTCGGGAGCCCTTTTGGATGAGACTGCGTCGGATTGGGAACAGAAGTTTGCGTCGCTCCAGGATTTCTTTGGGGAACTGGTCGTTTACGCCGAAGTCTGTTCCTTTCAGCTCCCTGCCGCGACTCTTCACCTGCTCTTTCTGCTTGAAGTATCCGAATTTGGCCACAATTGGACGAGGCCTCGGGGCTCCAGGTTTCTTCGCTCCCATCCGATGGACTCTTTCGAAGCAGATGTTTTCCACGGTGTCTTCCGGAAGCTTCAGGTACGTCTTGATAAAGTTTTTTACCGTAGCTTCTGGGTCCTCTTCGGCAGATTCCGGGATGCCTGAAAACACCAGGTTATCTCTCATGCTACGGGCCTGGAGATCGATGACAGTCTCTTTTATTTTTTTATTTTCTTCACTTAGATGGGTCATATTTTCAGTTAGAGATTTGACCGAGTCCCGTAGAGATGCGTTCTCAGCAGCGAGTGTTTCCACCTGCTGCTGGCTGAATTCCAGTGATTCCCTCAGGGATTTAAATTCACGGTGCAGGATCTCGACCAGGGACAACCTCGCGTCGAAGCTGGACAACCGCTTGTCGATTGACTCCAGGATGTCGGTAAAGCTTTTACCCGTCGGCGATGTTGTTTCAGGCGAGTCTGCTGGGCGACTTCTGTGTGTCTTTGTGTCTGTGTCTCTTTGCCTTTCTGTGTGTCTCTGTGTCTGTGCCTGCGTCTGTGTCTGTCTGTCTGTCTGTGTGTGTGTCTGTCTGTCTGTCTGTCTGTCTGTCTGCGTGCGTGCGTGCGTGCGTGCGTGTGAGAGGGTGCATTGGTTTAATGGTGTGATGTTAAGTGCTTGTGCTGATTTTTGACAGCTGTGATGGTCTCAGTAGTTCAGGAGGAGGTTCACAGCTCATTTCACCAGAGAGCAGCAGAGAGGCTGAAGGGTCTGGAAAGAGACTTTGTGCTTCATTGTGAAGCAGACGCTGCTACACTTGTACTCTAGGTCAGGTTAAAATCATATTCTTAAAACATAGGTAGTTGCTTTTTTATTTTCATTTTTAATTTGTATTTATAGTTCATATTTATTTTCATATTAAAAGAGCCTCATGTCTGTGATCATGTGACACACGGTGAGGTTCTTCACTCGTTCCAGTGAATAGTGGACTCCGTTTATCTGCACTGCTAATCAGTCACTATTCTTTAAACTAATTAATTCTTTTAATTCTGATCATCTAATGTAGAAGCCCACGCAGAGATGCACAAGAGAGCAGAGACACGTGGTGTGGTGGAGGGGCTTCAGCAGCACAATGGAGTTTAATTGTGACTATAAGCTGTAATCAACGGTTCCTCTGAATGAGACTGAGAGAAACACAGGTTGTTTTATGCATTTATTCATACATGTTTTATGCATTTATGCATTCATTGATTAATAAATAGTGAGAGGCAATTTCCTGATATAGTACATATGTTTATGAAATACATTTAAGATCATGTTAAACAGTTCATATATACAGATAAGATCTTTATTATTTATTTATTTTATTTTTATTTATTTTTCATTTAAAGTTTGGCGTTAGTAAGATTTTTAAATGTTTTTATTTTAATTTTTTATTTAATTTTTTTTTTTAATGTTTTTGGTTCTGCTCACCAAGACTGCATTTATTTGATCTTTTGTAACATTTATGTTTGCATGTATTTACTGTCACTTTTGAACAATTTAATGTCCTTGAAGAATAAAACATTAACATTTTTAATTAATGCTTTTTAAACATTAATTTAAAAAAATCTTAATTTTGAATAGTAGTGAATGCACACGTGTGAAGCACATCAGTTCTGCTCTGTGTGTTTGAGATGAATGAATGAATGAATGAGGCATTTATATAGCGCTTTATTGTAGATGTTAATGTAAGGTGGTCCAATAACAGCGACGCAGCTGCCTGAGGTTTATTATCTGTTTCTTAGTGAGATGTGATGATGTCAGGTGGCTTGGCAGGGTTTTATGTAGATGGTGGGTCTTGTTGTGTTTTGCTGATTTTTGGTGGTTCAGCTCTGTATTTGGAGAGTTCAGCTTTGCTTCCCAGTCATTTATCACCTTGATCTCTTTGTTATTTAGATATAGATATGTAACACATCACAGTGCGTCTCTGACCTTTACTGATGACCTGGATCTGCTCCGACTGTCCCTCTGAGTTTGCCTTTCAGTTGTGTTTCTATGTGCTGCGTTCCTCTCTTGGGGGACATGTGCCGGTCACCAGCAGCCCCTGGGGTCCAGATAATCACTCGGCTGTTAAACACTGCATATGGAATGGTTTATGAAAGGAAGACTCGATGTTCTCACATCACAGGAATAAAAACACAAGAACCTAGCATATATGTTTTTTCTGAGTTGTGTTTGATGTGGCTGTTTCTCTGAACACTCACAGATGAACTTGTTCACATTTACAGCTGCAGAGAAACATTAACCCTGCGCAGCTGCACTCGTGCACTTAGATTGAGTTACTCTCAACCTCTGATGTGAGAGACTAACTATAGGCTCTCATCTGAACACACTGAACCTCTCCAGACACGCACACACACACACGCACGCACGCACACACACACACGCACACACTCACACATACTCTCATACACACGCACACACGCACACACACACACGCACACACGCACGCACACACACAACACACACTCATGCGCGCACACACACACACACACACACACTCATCTGCGCACACACACACACACTCATGCACACACAAACACACACACACACACACACAACACACACTCATGCGCGCACACACACACACACTCATCCGCGCACACACACACACACACACACTCATCCGCGCACACACACACACACACTCATGCGCACACACACACACACACACACAACACACACACACTCGCGCACACACACACACACACTCGCGCACACAACGCACACGCACACACTCACACACACACGCACACATTCACACAACTCACACTCATGCGCGCACACACACACTCGCGCACACGCACGCACACACACACACACACACTTCACACTGGTTAACCCCTCATTAACAGGTTTTTATTAGCAACATCTCAGTTGTAATCTTGTTTAAAGTTGCACATGTGGCATATAGTGCATATTAGTAATTCAAGAAATAAAGATTGTTGTCTGTAAACCAGGGATTGACCGTGATTTTGCCCTCGGAGTCACATGTGCTCCTAAGTAGAACAATTTAGAAAGCATAAAACAGTCTTCAGGGTAATGATAATCGGTCAAATAATGTGTTTTTCCCTTAATTAAGGAGAAACAAGGAGACATTTACAAGCAAAATGATTTTGCTTATTAGAACGCACGCAAAAGTGTACTAGGTTTTTAACATTTTCTGCTTTAAACTGTATTTAATAATTACGCAATTATTCAAAGGCCCTCTTTGCTTAACTGTAATAAACAGATTATTATGCCAACTCTAGTCAAATATATTTGTGACGTCCGGCCCAGACAGAAGCTACAAGAGTTTACTCAAATTAATAACTGCCATATACTGTTTATGTAACCAACATGCCAATAATAACTGTGAAAAACAATATTATTTACTATTGCCAGCTGCTCATTCAAAAAGATGAGGGAGATCAAATAAGCACTCTTACAATATAAACATTACTGTTGCATCTACTGTTGATTATGACAATCTATTAGATTATAATAAATGTGTGGTATATTGCAATCTGCTCTGAAACGGTGAGCCTTCAGCACCGTGTTTTAACTTTAATGTGCAACGCTTACATTTATTTAATGAAATCACAGCGTTTTGAAGTTTAATGATCACATTATACTGTATTGCCATTTCAGTTTTTTTTTTATCCCCAAATTTAAAACCTCATGAAATGATAATTAAGACGTGTTATACCATTTACAACCTTTACATTTTTTTTTTTTTTTTAAATGCACAGGTATTTTTTCACATACATGCTCAGAAATATATTTTTGCAGTGAAACTCCTGCACTGTAAAACCCTGTAAACCATGTAACAATGCGGTTCTGACTCTTCTCTGTGTTCTGGTCTCCTCAGGAGATGGCCAGAGTCCTGCAGCACCCGCGGGTCTTCTCCTTCCTCCACGTGCCGGTGCAGTCCGCCTCTGACAGCGTGCTGATGGACATGAAGAGAGAGTACTGCTGCGCCGACTTCACACGCGTCGTGGACTTCCTCAAGGACAAGTGAGTTCTGAGGATGACCTCTGTGACGCTTACATGACCTCTGTGTTGATGTGATTTTTACTTGAGCTCAGACTGGTGCTGAACATACACTATATTGCACTACAAGTCATTGGTGTTTGGTGATGAGTTTTTGTCTCGAGGTCTGCATTTACAGTCACACCAGAGGTGTTAAACTGGGATTAGGACTTGGTTTTATGCAGACCAGTCAAGTTCTTCCACACTGACTCAATCAATCATTTTCTTTTTGAACCTTGTCTTATACACAGAGACATTGTCATGTTAGAATAGAAAAGAGTCCAAACTGTTGCTATTATATTAGAAGCACACAATTTCCTAGAATATCATTATATGCTTTAACATTAAGATTTGTACTCAAAGAAATTACTAAAGTAGTCAAACCTGTTCATTAGAAGGGGTGCCAATACTTTTGGCAATATAGTGTAGATGCAAACTCCTCACCTTTCATTGACTTTTATTTAGATCAAAATAGGTCACCTGTGAGATTTGCTTAGATCCAATGAGAAAGTGTCTTATATGATGGGGAAGGGGGGGGGGGGGGGTCTTACAAGGGTGAATAAAGAACTGGGGCCGGTTGCATAAACTGTATAGACTAGTCTTAAAAACAGGGTTCGTACAAAGTGCTTAAAGTACTTGAATTTGACTTTTTTTAATTTAAGTCCTGGAAAAACCTTGAAAACAGCCGTATTTTTGAGAAGGTACTTGAAAAGTACTTTAATTTTTAAAAGGCAGTATATATGAAATTAGTGAATAAAACAATCTCTTGACTTTTAGACTCGGGTCTGTTTGTATTACTATAAAATATCAGATTACTCAATTGTCAAAATATCAGTAGATTACTTGATTACCAAAATATTAATTAGTTACAGAATACTACTGCGTTGTTTTGCTTTGTGTGATTAAAAGACAAATATTTTGTCATAATAAATTTCTTAAAAATAGTATTAAACTATCGTCTCGTTCTAGTGAACCTAGTATCTGTATCTGGTCTCATCTCGTGAGCTAAGTGCATTGTCACGCCCCTAGTGTCGATAAACGGTGATATAACTCATAATTTTACAAGTGTATGATATAGCTTTCATTCTTCAGGTCAATCATATATTCATTAAAAAAAACAGTTTGAATAAGAAAGCGATAACTTTGGCATAGTATCTTTTCAAATGTTAAAGTTGCCGGTCATTGCATGCTTTTGTGCTGCACTTTATTTGTACCGATTTGTTTTATTAGTTTATTAGAATTTGAAAGATAATAATGCTATGGTTTGATAAGTGAGATCTCAGACTTTAGTGCTCGAAAACCAAAAAAGTCATGCTTGAAACGTCCTTGAATTTCATTTTGCAGTTTCTGTACGAACCCTGTAAAAAGTTAGTTATCTATTTATTTATTTTTTTTCAAGACTGGTCATAACTTTTTTTAATTCAGTTATGAAAAGGTAGATTGGTCTTATTTGTATTGGAAGAGTAAGACTGATTACTCTTGGCAACTGCTAGTTGGTTAAACTAGTTCTTAAGACACATAGTCTTAACATAGTGGCTAAGTTTATGCAACTGACCCCTTGTTGTTTCAATAAGTTCTGTATAGTACTTTCTGTACTTCAAAAACTGTCTAAAAAGGGTAATATTTTATGTATTTGAGGTCTGAGATGTGGGAACGATGAAGAGAGAGAGAGGGCAAACATTTAGCATTTTAGGTCAGCATTGCATAGCACTTCGTCTTTTATAATATGGGATTTTGACCAAATATATTCAATCTTGATTTATATAAAATGTAAAAAAAACCATCCCCGATCTGTGCAATGTTCTCACCTCTTTACTTGTTTGCATCTCTGGTTGAATGCTGGGTAACCGTGGATGAAGTGCACACTACACTCAATAGTATGGATTAAATCTTGACATTTTGCAAATGCCAGTTTGATAAGCTCTTCATTACTGTTTATGATTATTGTTCTGGTGTGCATTTGTTGGAGAGCAAATCGATGAGTCTGAGATGCTGAAGCACGGGGATGAATGGAGGACACGATCGAGGTCAGTCAGGTGTCAAGAAACGTCTCGCTCGCTGAGCTTCAGATCTAGATGTTCTTCACCGTTTGATCGGCTGCAATCGAATCAAAGTAACGAGCAGACAATGCATCTGTTCTGAGAGCTTTGACAGAGCTTGAGAAGCTGAGAGTGTGTCTGATAGACTGCTGTGTGTGCTTGTGTCTCTGTTGTGACTCTGTGGTCACATGCTGATGTTTCTACTGCAGATCGGTGTTCGTGAAGGTAAGTGACTTTCTGCTCTAGAGCGTTTCTCTGAATGTCTTAACACTTTCAGCATGGAGTTACTGATGATCCATTGAGAGGTTGGCGGTGCTAGGGTCAGCTGTCCAGTAGTGCTCTCTCCTAGAGGACGCTGGGTAAAGCTGACTGCTTCAGATAACCGGGTATATTCCACGTGGACTCGTTCATATGTGGCCGTCCATCACTGGTGTTTAAGCGGCTGGAGCGGTCAGCGCTGGGCTTGTCTTTCACTGCCCCTTCACCTCACAGACAAACACGGCTCACTTTACCCTCAGCCCTGCTGAGGTCACGGGGTCAAACACCTGTTCCCTATCGGGTGGCACAGAGTTGCTTCAGACGTCTCGACATGAAACTTATGCACACAGCAGAACTTCAGACAGGGAATGCTGAAAAACCACACCACTGTGAGTGTGTGTCTGTGTGTCTGTGTCTCTGTGTCTGTGTCTGTGTGTGTGTGTGTGAGAGAGAGAGAGTGTGTGTGAGTGAGTGCGTATGTGAGTGAGTGAGTGCGTGCGTGTGTGTGTGTGTGTGTGAGAGAGTGTGTGTGTGTGTGAGAGAGAGAGAGTGTGTGTGTGAGTGAGTGCGTGTGTGTGTGTGTGTGAGAGAGAGTGTGTGTGTGCGAGCAAGCTTGTGTGCGTGCGTGCCCGAGTGTGTGTGTGTGTGTGTGTGTGAGAGAGAGAGAGCGAGAGAGAGAGAGTGTGTGTGTGTGTGTGTCCCAGCGGTCCCGTCTGACAGCCGTGGTGAAGCCAAACATTCCCACACGACACAGATGGGGTTTGGTTACAGGGTGAGAGAAGGACTCTGGGACGTAGGGCTGGGCGATATGACCTAAAATCAAAACCTTGATTAATTGAACACTTTACCTCGATTAAGATTATTGAAAGATTATTTTAATTTTTTAATTCAGTGATTTTAACTTTTGATTTAGTGTTTTTAATGCTTTAAAGAGCCATTTTAGATTGTAATGTTTTAATGTTCTAATAACCATAAAAGGTACAGCTGTCATAAATTCAGAGAGAAAGGCTGCATGAATAGAAACTGCTGATCAACTGAAGTAGCAACTGTGTTAATGTCATTAACCTACATTTTGGGCGCAATACATTAAATACAGTTGGTTGTAGCCTATTTTTTATTTATTTGATTATTTAAGGTGTATATTCTGTATACTTATTTTTGTACTAATAATAAAGTCAACTAATTGTATGTGAGAGAGTCAGTGGTAATATCGATGCGTTTCTATTGGTCAGTGTTAGAGGAGCTCAGCTTAGCCTGCTCCTGACCAGGTTAGTTTACCAGCATAAGTTGCCACAGTGACTGAGATGGAACTATGGTAATTTTGCTTTCGGAAACCAAATCGAGTGAAAATAAGTCAGAATGACTGAAATAAGCCTGGCTTATTTGGTAAACTAGTTTTACGAAACAGCCCCCTGGACACCATCTCGGTGATCTTGTCCTGTCACGCTATATATGCACAAGTACTTACTCTAGGTTCTCACTGGCCATTCTCATAAAACACGTCTTGAATGACTTCTCCGCCACGTTGCCATCAAATACAAAAGTTGCCATGCAAACCTGCTGCTGTAAACCAGAGCCGGCTCTGCTGTAAACAGAAGCTCGTAACGCTTGCCCCACCTCCGGGGGGGGGGGGTCTTCTGCTTTCAAACTACATTAATGAGCAGCGCTGCATGTAAAAGTTTAAATTCTTTCTTTTAGTGCACCACTCACGTCCGAGACGCTGCAAAAGACACAAGCGTGATGCTCATATAGCACCGACTACTAATATGGATTAAAAAAAACGAAATAACCGACATGGGTAAATTACATCGGTTAGACGTTCTGAATTTCGGTTTGGGTTTCTTTTCGATTAATCGTCCAGCCCTACTGGGACGAATGAGAAACTGAAACGGAGGATGGAGATGCTGGGATGGAGAAGGTTTCTCATGCTGTTTGCAGCACTGCAGCTCATCGTATGGATGACGCCATCATTGGCTCCAGGGGTCCGTACTTCATACGTTGCTAACTCAGTTAGCTGGATTTGATTGTTGACGATTTCACTTGATCTTGGATCATTTGGTTCTTCGAAGCTCATCCTGGAGTTGTTGTTGTCATAGCAACAAGTCTGTAAGCTTAAACCTGCTCAGGAGCAGCTTATTTCATGTAAACAGGATTATATCGCAGACGTGATACTTAAAATCTGCCCCAGCCACCGCTACTTTATTACAAGAGTACCCTACTGGTCCAGGGACAGTAATTTTAAATAATAATAATTTGAAAATTATATAATAATGTTGTGTAGTCTACAATACTATAGACACACTCAGTTTTACTCACTGAAAGATTTATTCATCATAAAATAATTACTTCATAATTGTATTAGAGTCATACACACATGCTATACAGTTAATGTAGAGCCGTGCATTCATTTGAGTGGTGACAGATATTATGGGATGTGGCTTGATGGAGCAGATGCAGATAACTTCATTGTGACCCTTAAGAGACTTTAATTAATGTTACGTAACAAATCTGTTTCAAAGGTAAAATTAAATGAATTGCTAATTGCAACATTGAAATAAAATGTAAAGCCTGTAAAAATATTAGAAATCGTGAATATAAATAATTGGGAGTCATAAAAAAATTAATAAAATAAAAACAGTGTACACTTCATTTATCTATTATAACATTTATGTAGTTTTGTTCTCTTGGCTGTTTCCTTATAAAGGTCCAGAAATTTTTTCGTCAGGTGTGTTTTTTAATGATATTATGTCATTACGTTGCTGTCTTGCTGTCAGCCAATCACTGCACTGCTGATCGTGCTTTCGAGTATCGATACATAGCCCCTTTTAAACCAACACATGAACATGCAATTATCTCAGATAACTCAATCCAGCTAAACTAATCATCAACAACAGGTGCGCTCGAAGAACCGAATTAGCCAGATCCTGATTAGCGCGATGATATCATCTTGGATGTGTCATTTGATCTCGGATGTAATAAGCGACGTACGATGAACGGGCTCCTGCTTAAGACTCCTGCAAACTTCTCTTTTCGCACCCATGTGCCAACAAACCCCATTTATCCTGCTTCCTCTGAACTTTCCAAGAGCCATTATAATACAATTTCCCCAATCTGAAGTCATCAGCTCCTGTCTGAGAGCTGTTTGAGCCTCAGCGAGTAGGACTCCTGAAAGCCCGAGCTATTACAATCACCTTCTCTCACGCTAAATTAAAGTGATATGAACTCCAGTCTGGAGAACAGGGCTAATGACACTAGCGTTTGATGAATGCAGAGATAATGTGCAATAAGTGGACTCGCCCGGCATGGAACGAGCTTGAGATGAGTCTGCTTCTCCGGTAATATCACAGAGAAGTCATTAAAGGGGTTTCCGAGCAGAGCGATCGCTTCTGTGTGTGTTCATGAAGCCCACCAGCAGCAGAGCAGCGTTTGATCCTAATAGCTCATGTACTTCAGAAAATAGACTTTCTCTGGCAGTTACCAGAAGTTATTTACTGTGAATCCTATTACGCTGCAGACCTCAGGAAACGAGCATCTTCTCATCAAGAACATGATGATCCTATAGCTGCCTCCTTTGTGGACACTTGTATCTGTGGAGATCTTTCCAAGAAAACAGAAGCTAGAGGTCAGCGTGTGTAGCAACCCTCAGAAGACCACATGAAGTCCTGAAGGAGTGTGCATGTGGTTGAGGACAATGGCAGATGAAAGATTGATGCATGGTCCTCTACTCCTTTGACCCATGATGGGATGTTCTTAAAGAGAGCTTCACCCGGTCAGAGATCCTCACGTCCAGCTTGACCACCTGATCATCTCAAACTCCTCTTGTCAGAAGCTTCTCTCACCTCAAACAGGAGGCTGATGACCTCTGACCCCAGCGTGGGCATCTGGAAGCGTTCTGAAGCACGAGTCTGCGATTAAAGAGCTGTAACTGTGATGGGTCTTTCATTGTAAAATCACTTTGAGATCTCTGTCCGCTCCACACGTGATTGGCCACACAGCCTTTACCCTAATAAACCTGCTCTAAGTCCTGTAAATGTTTGAGTTTGGATGAAGATCAGTGTTGAGAAGCGCTGATAATGTGAGACGGCGTATCTGTTCAGCAGATGCACTGCAGACAGCGCCAGGGTTTGGGTGGTCTGTCTCGTTAACCGATTACACCAGCGTTAAACATATCTTACGACTTTTCGTGATTTCAAGATTGATGAAGGGGTGGGCAAAGATGAATGGATATTTATTTATTTGTTTTCATTTATCTCTGGATGTGGAGAGTCTTTGGGCCCTATTTTAACGGTCTAAAGCGCACGGCGCAGGTGCACTTAGGGCATGTCCGAATCAACTTTTGCTAGTTTAACGACGGGAAAAACGGTCGGCGCTCCCGGCATGTGGTCTAAAAGGGTTGTCCCTATTCTCTTAATGAGTAATGGGTGTGTTTTTGTAATAAACCAATCAGAGTCTCATCTCCCATTCCCTTTAAGAGCGAGTTGTGCTCGCGCCATGATGGCTTCGCTATTTAAACGGATCTGCTCATGCGCGAGCAAATAGGTAGCCTAATTCTGATACACGCAATGACTGTCCATTATGACATTTTTATATTTATGTAGCCTACACAATAATATTCTTTCACACTGTAATCCTTTCATTTTTAATATTTGGCATGTTTGTGTGCTCCTGTGTGTGTAATAAGCAAAGTGAATGCGTGTTGTGGACCCGCTCATAGGCGCATTTTCTACTAATGCCCTCTTTAAATAACAAAAACAAATATTGCGCCATTGACTTTAGACCAGGTTTGAGTTGGTCAATGGCGCAGTCTATTTTCATTTCCTCAAAATAGCAACGCGCCAACAATGCGCCTGAACACACCTCTTTTTTAGACCAGCACGGCCATGAGTGAACAAATGGGCGCAAATGCATTTGCTATTTAAACAACGTGGCGCCGGACGGGAAAATGAGAACTGCGTCGGGCTGAAACTAGCAAAAACACTTACGCCGGGTGTATGATAGGGGCCTATAGTCTTTAGTTTACAAATTAAAATGAACCTTGAGGTTGAAGGTTAGAATGAGGAGTCTGGTGTTGGCCATATGCAGGTCAGCTGGCAAGAAGAGGAGAACATCTGGCATTTCTGATTTCATCATTTTGATCAGTTGTTCATATCTGTGTAAAACATTAGTTCTGATTCAGTTTCTCTGTGAATCAGATGCTGCTGATGCTGAAGACTCAGTAACTGAGGCTGGTTTCGTCCAGACAGCGCTGGCTCTCGTCTCCTCATGCTTTGATTGCTTTGAGAGGTGTTGAAGCGTGTGTGAAGCATGCAGATGCGGTGATAGAGAGAGTCACGGCTGATGTTTGCAGACTCTCTCTTCTGTAGCCCGTTGCGTCCGCTAGACAAACATAATGTTATGTATTAGTAGTTAGTCATTATGTTTCTCAGTACTGTGTGATCTCACCTGTCCTTGGGCTGAATGCAGTTGATGTTTAAGCCCTGATTCTCTGCTTGATCACGTAACAGTCTTTTCTTTCTGATGTCTGTCTGTTATAAACATACCAGATTTTGTAAGTTTGCCCACTGACAAAGAAATGATCAGTCTATAATTTTAATGGTAGGTTTATTTGAACAGTGAGAGACAGAATCACAACAAAAAAATCCAGAAAAATGCATTTAAAAAAGTATAAATTGCTTTTGCATTTTAATGAGTCAAATAAGTATTTGATCCCCTAACAATCAGCAAGATTTATGGCTCCCAGGTGTCTTTTATACAGGTAAGGAGCTGAGTTTAGGAGCACTCTCTTAAAGGGACCTGTTACCTGTATAAAAGACGCCTGTCCACAGAAGCAATCAATCAATCAGATTCCAAACTCTCCACCATGGCCAAGACCAAAGAGCTGTCCAAGGATGTCAGCGACAAGATTGTAGACCCACACAAGGCTGGAATGGGCTACAAGACCATCGCCAAGCAGCTCGGTGAGAAGGAGACAACAGTTGGTGCAATTATTCGCAAATGGAAGAAACACAAAATAACTGTCAATCTCTCTCGGTTTGGGGCTCCATGCAAGATCTCACCTCGTGGAGTTTCAATGATCATGAGAACGGTGAGGAATCAGCCCAGAACTACACGGGAGGATCTTGTCAATGATCTCAAGGCAGCTGGGACCATAGTCACCAAGAAAACAATTGGTAACACACTACGCCATGAAGGACTGAAACTGAAGGACTGAAGGTCTCCCTGCTAAAGAAAGCACATGTACGGCCCGTCTGAAGTCTGCCAATGATTCAGAGGAGAACTGGGTGAAAGTGTTGTGGTCAGATGAGACCAAAATCCAGCTCTTTGGCATCAACTCAACTCGCCATGTTTGGAGGAGGAGGAATGCTGCCTATGACCCCAAGAACATCATCCCCACCGTCAAACATGGAGGTGGAAACATTATACTTTGGGGGTGTTGTACTGCACCGCATCAAAGGGACAATGGACGGGGCCATGTACGGTCAGGGCCAGGGCATTGAAAATGGGTCGTGGATGGGTATTCCAGCATGACAATGACCCAAAACACACGGCCAAGGAAACAAAGGAGTGTCTCAAGAAGAAGCTCATTGAGAACCTGGAGTGGCCTAGCCAGTCTCCAAACCTTCATCCCATAGAAAACCTGTGGAGGGAGCTGAAGGTTCGAGTTGCCAAACATCAGCCTCGAAACCTTAATGACTTGGAGAGGATCTGCAAAGAGGAGTGGGACATAATCCCTCCTGAGATGTGTGCTAACCTGGTGACCAACTACAAGAAACATCTGACCTCTGTGATTGCCAACAAGGGTTTTGCCACCAAGAACTAAGTCATGTTTTGCGAAGGGGTCAAATACTTATTTGACTCATTAAAATGCAAATCAATTTATAACTTTTTTGAAATGCATTTTTCTGGATTTTGTTGTTGTTATTATGTCTCTCACTGTTCAAATAAACCTACCATTATAGACTGATCATTTCTTTGTCAGTGGGCAAATGTACAAAATCAGCAGGGGATCAAATTATTTTTTTCCCACTGTATGTGTTTTCAATTCATGAGTAAAATAATGTGGTAAACATCCCTTGGACAGTACAGTGTTAACTGCTCAAACTCTTAGTAGTTACTAATTACAAACATATGTTTTAAAAATAAATATAACTGCTTCAAAACTTCAATATGGGTTTGTGTAATTTATGTTGAAAAGCAAAACATCCAAGTTTTGTCAATTTGTATTTACCACAGACCATATTATCAAACAAGTCTTCCAGACTTTGTCATCACAGCTGTTTTTTTGTGTTTTGCATTGCTTTTTTTCCTGGAATCAAACAATGTTTTTGTGCGTGCGCATAGGGATATCATTTGTGCTGCTTTCCCTGATGCAAGTTGAGCCGTGTGTTTGTGTGTGTTTCTCTAACTGCAGTGAAACTGAGGTGAGGTTAATGTTTCACATGTGCTCATGGGAGCGGAGAGCGGCGCGGGATCAGGGTCCGTGAGGCAGAGATGGAGCAGCGGTAGTTTTGGCGCGCCCTCTCGCCTGACTGGCGGGATTTCCCGCTGTCTGACACACGCTCCGCTCACATGCCGCTCTGACTCATGCAGTTTGTGTCCTGAAACTGTTGTTTGTCCCGCGCCGGATCCCGCCACACGCCTTCCCGCCTCCTCCGCTCTGATTCCGGCTGGATTAGAGTGTCTCCGCCTCTCATCGACTGTCGCTGTCCGTCTTGTTAATCTGTTTGATATGAGTCATTGTGTTTTGTCAAATGCTGACTCACACACGTCCACGCTGTTGTATAATAAATTGCTGGTGGCTCATAACATTGGCTGTCACGCACCGCCGAAGCGAGAGCTGGGATCTGTGGAACCGGTTCTAGGCGTGTCGTGTGTGTGGGGCAGGAGTTTGTTCCCCCGGGGGATGAAACATGAGCAGGACAGGGAACCGTCTCTTCTACAGATGTGTGTCATTAGTTCTGTTGAAATACTTTGTTTACCTGCCATAATGTGGACAGACAGCTTAGGTGAGGGCTCTCTTAGAAGAAGAGTGCCGTTTCTATGCCATCTGTTGACGAACACCGGTTAACAAAAGGTGTTTATGCCACCTAACTTAATAAAACAGGCTGAGAAATGATTACTTCACAATGTACGTCAGTATGAAGGTACTTCCATACACCTCTTTTGCTGTTGTTCACCTGCCAGTGATCTCCGTAGGCTGCCCACATCTGCTTTAAAACAGAGATCTGTTCGTGCTGAGGAGGTCAGTCATACCTGGACAATGATGTGTGTCAGCGGCTGGAATATGACGCGTTATGTCGACATTGATTGGCTGGTGACATCACGACAAATATGACATCGCAGACAGCAGTCAGGACACACACTGATAGAGAGCCTCCAGAGCACAATCAGACACTGATAAACATCTGCAAGAATATGAAACAATAAGATATAATAACAATATTTTATAATGAATATAGTCACTTCTAAGGTGACACAGAGGAGTGACACATTAACAATATAACAACCTCAGGTTTCCAAAGCAGCAGATTTGACCCCTTGTTTTGAGCAGCCCGACACATCAACATAGACTCAGCCAATGGTGTGAGGTTGGGGGCGGGAGTATGTGTTTGTCTGGCCAATGGCAAACAGGTTTTTTTGCAGTTCACTTTAGTGACTCTAGTGGCGCTGAAATAACACTCCGCATTGACACGCTCAGAAGTTTCTCTCCTCTACATTTACTTGTAGAGTTGTTGAACTTGTCATCCGTCAGTTGTAACTGGAATAACTTGATGTGTGTTATCTCTGTCACCGAGATACATAAACAGTCATGTCATAGTAATGTACTGAGCTGTTAATACCCACTGACAGCACTGTCACTCACCTCAGTATGTGATATTTCTAGAAATACACTATATTGCCAAAAGTATGGGCACCCCCTTCTAATGAACAGGTTTGACTACTTTAGTAATTTCTGTGAGTACAAATCTTAATGTTTAAGCATATAATGATATTCTAGGAAATTGTGTGCTTCTAATATTATAGCAACAGTTTGGACTCTTTTCTATTCTAACATGACAATGTCTCTGTGTATAAGACAAGGTTCAAAAAGAAAATGATTGATTGAGTCAGTGTGGAAGAACTTGACTGGTCTGCATAAAACCAAGTCCTAATCCCAGTTTAACACCTCTGGTGTGACTGTAAATGCAGACCTTGAGACAAAAACTCATCACCAAACACCAATGACTTGTACATATGGGTTCAGTCATTTTAGACACTTCCAAAACTGTTGCAACAGAGATGAAATACAATTTTTAAATACATGAATTATGTTCCCATCGTTGTTGCCACAGATTTGGAAGTGCATTTTTCTGTTCTAAAGAAGGGGTGCCAATACTTTTGGCAATATAGTGTATAACAAACCTGTCCATACAGAAGACATCTGTACTCTAGGAATGTCTTATAAGACTGACAGCCACTGAAGGATAAATTTAACTTGATTAAATTGTCATCACATGGCTAATTACATTTACATTTATTACATTTATGCATTTAGCAGACGCTTTTATCCAAAGCGACTTACAGTGCATTCAGGCTATACATTTTTTTGTCAGTATGTGTTCCCTGGGAATTGAACCCACTACCTTTTGCGCTGCTAACGCAATGCTCTACCACTGAGCCACAGGGACACTAGTGCTAATAGATGTAGTGTTGAAAATGAAGACTGTCAGTATTGTGTGTGTCTGTGATTAATAGGGGTGGGAATCTTTAGTCACCTCACGATCCGATCCGATTCCGATTCTGGGAGTCACGATCCGATTCCAGAACGATTCTTGATCTACTCCCCCCCCCCTTATTAATTCATTAGTTTACTGACTTGAGAATCTTAAAATCCTTACATTTACATATCCTTACATAAGTAATTAAGTACTTTTTAAAATAATTACAAATTGATTTTTTTTTTTAAACAGTTGTGTTAAGAATTTTAAACTAATATAACTTCAAAACATACAAGCAAGTAGCAAATAATAAAGAGGAGCATAGAAACATATAACAAACAAAGAGTGCTTTCAGTATTTAAGATTATCTGAACGTTTTCCGTTCAAGAACTGTGAGTGATTTTTCTTCATCTTTACTGTTGTTTTTTACTATGACATCATAGACAGCGGGAGATCTATTAAGCTGCATTCACGCATGGATCTCTTTTGAAATATAAGAAGTAATGTGGTTTGTCCTGTCCGTTTAATCCCTTAAAACATAACTGGCTGTGTTTACATTAATTTTGCATCATAAACCCATTTTGAGACGCAAGTACATTAAACCACTTACACGGAGTCATGCACAGCCATATATGCGAGCAGTCTTCACAAACGTCAGCATTTGAAATTGAGAGCAGCCTTCTGTTAGTGAGGTTCATATTTTAAATATATAAGTCCACTGCATTCCAAACCACACAAATGATGACTTCGTAGAGCATTTGTAAGGTAAATACCGACGGGCGAGACCGCACACTTCAAGTGTGACATCAAACACAGCGCATCCTGTGCAATGAAGCCCGTGAATGTCCTTGTAATTCGCTTCAACCTTTCCGAACTTTATGAAAGATTATTTTACGGAAGGTTTGAGTGGTGTATGTGTGAGAGGAATTGGAAGCAAGCGGAATACAGGTGTTTCTAAAGCAAACTCAGCGTCATCGCACATCTGGTTAAAAACTAAGCTCAGAATCGATTCTGAAATTCTCAGAATTAGCAGATGATGTTGATCGTTAATGTGATTCTCTTCACCTGTCGTTCGTCTTATAGGGCACCTGTACATATGCGTATATATCGTGGATATACATATAAACATTCACAGGCTCATGAAACATCAAAACTAAATCTTTGAGGGACGTTGATTTAGCGGATCTTACACAGCCTCCAGCAGTTGTTTATAAAGAGAGAAATGACACTGATCACTGTGTGTTTACATGAGAGAGTGCTCTCGACACACATCAGCTGCTCCTGCCATGTCCTAGCAAGTTCAGCAAATGTGGGCCTGACAAAAGCAGGAAGTAGATCAAGAATGGCTCATTAACTCTGTCTGTGGACAGTAATAAAGCCTCCCTTTGAAAGCACCAGATACTACTTCGCTTTCATTGATCAGTTTAGCCCAGAAGAGATCGTGCAATGCTGGAACTAACCCGACAGTGATAATGACTGCTGGACCTTCACTGGACCCATCAAGTGCACTGAGCTTTGTCCGAGAAAACGTAAAAAAAAAATTCTGATTTGTTTGAAAGGTTTGCTTTATCTTGGTGTGCCTCAAGGCTCTATCATTGGACCTACTGTAGTTTGAGATTGAAGTTGGCTTTTCTTTGATTATTCTTTACTAGTGGTTGAGTTTGTTTGTATCCAGCAGCGTTGATGTGCTGCCGTGTCTGTCACGTCACAGAGTGTGTTGTTGAGGAAATTCCTTTGAACTGTAGTTAGTGAGTTCAAAAACAAACAAAAGTGCCTAGCCGCAATACAAGTTACTGACACACAGTAACTAACTACATAGAACATTAAAGTTAACTGTGAGGGAGCTGTACCTCAGTGTAATTTAATTGGTTAGTTAGTAGATTACACACTGAACTAAACTATAACAGTGAGTTGAAAACAGCGATGGGTGGTGATGCTGCTATCGTTGAAGCATGCGAGCATATGACATGAGCCTGCAGGTGTATGTATGTGTAACACTTCATCTCAGTACCTGCTCATCTTGAGCTCGCTCGTGTGTGTTCATCCAGTAGAGCTTCTCTAGAGACATGGACAGATGAGACGGATGGATGAAGAGTGCAGTACGAGATGCTCAGGAGAGCGTCAGAGTCCAGTGAAGAACTCAAAGAGTTCTGCGCTGCCCATTTCACTGTCAACATCAGCCGCAGCAGAGCGTGTCGCTCAAGAGATTTTCTGGATGCGTTTACTACAAGAAATGTCAACAGATGTTCCGAGGACAAATCTGTCTAAAGGTTTAAACGTTTGTATAAAAGACATAAGATATCAGTTAAGTAAGGGGGCATAATGAATCAAAATAAACTGAAATTTTAATTGTCCATGAGTATATTTTCAAACAAAAAAATGGTATAACATTCCATTACTGAATACTACTAATAATAACTACCTGATCTCATGGCATAAACATACCTGGGGGCACTTTTTAGCAAGACGCGAAATACGTACCAATAAGTACACATCACTGCAGTTTCCAAAATAAATGAACACTAGAGGCGACGCCTTTTATTCCTTTTCACACAAATTGACAGTTTCGATTAATAAAGCGTAATTTTCGCAATTACTTGAAGAATATCATGTTATGACTTCGAAACAATACGGTTCGACAAAACAGTTCAAATCTGCATATAAGGAAGTTCAAATAGCACGGTTGCATCAACAAATGTGTTTTTATATCAGTTTTGCATTTGTTAACACTATCGGGTAGGTTTAGGGTTGGGTTTGGTGTAGTAGGGCATATTTCCAACACGATAGAGCATTCATTTTTAGCGACGGTCTCCGGATATTTGAATTTTGAACCGCTGAAATACGTACCTGAAGCAACGTAATAAAAACACAGCAATACGTGCCTATATCAACGAAATAAATACGTGCTAGCATTTACGTCTTGAACCCGTGTTTTAGCGCCACTCAGTGGATCTTTGAAACTGCGGTGAAACGTGCAGTAAGGTACGTAAAAACGGTCTCGCTAAAAAGTGCACCCAGGTACTTTATGCCATGAGACCAGGTTGAATAATGATATGTTATTTAAGTGAATTATGTTCCAGAAAATAACTTTGTGGATGGACTATTGGACCACATATGGAACCAACCTCCACTTTCAGATACGATGTGAATGAATGAGAACTGGGTTATTTCCATTGACTTTTCTTGTGAGTTCGTGCTAATAAATGTGAGTTTGGTTATTTAAGGAGAGACTGCTCCTTTTGGCAGTTTGAGATCTGAAAATGATTTCACTTGGAAACCAAAGGCATTTTTTTGGGAAAGCTGAAAACTTCCCTATCCTCTGTTCTCTGCATAATCGTATAATGATTCAATAGATTGCTGTCTCCACATGTTTGAATAGCGTTGTATTTTCTGACAACAATGTGTCTATGATTAACTTAACATCTAAACTGCTGAATGAAATTACATGGAAAAAACTTACATAAGAGCAAAATGCTGCTTACGTAAATGTGTGTAATTGGGCCACACCTCTTTTTATCTGTGCTGTAATGATATTTGTGAATTGTATGAAAACGGTGGTTTCATGCAGGTTTATGTGGCTTAAAAAAAAAAAAATCAGAGCTGATCTTCAGAAATGCAGTGCAGGGTCAGAGTTCACCAGCACTGTTTTCATAATGGTTAGGTTTCTTATGCATCAGAATAAGAAACAGGTGCATTTGAATCAATATGCCACATATTCTGCAGGTGAGTCTGGATAACATTGTCACAGCACAACAAAAAGCAGTTCAGGTTTCATATTTAACTGAGAGACGACTGTGGTCTTAGCATGTTTCTGACACTGGCCTATTTTAAACAGGCATCCTATTAAGACAAACATCAGATACTGCGTCTATGGTCGAGTGTTTGCGTCTGATTTGTTATTGAAAGCATGCAGTGAGTAACATATGTTGGTGCACAGAAGCAGATGAGAGTCCTCACAGAGAGAGAGTGAAGTCTAAAGGCTGTTAGTTGTCTTTTAGCATGTCAGAACAACAGTGAAACTCGATCCCACGCGTCACACAGGTGAGTAAACAGCAGTATGTAAAAGAAACACACGGAGAGCTGTGACCTCCTTCACGGCCCTTTCATTCCCTGAGCGCAGAGGGACACGTTTGTGTTTCATCCTGAATAAAGCCGTGGAGCATAGCTTTCAGATCAGTGTCTGCGCTGAGAAATCAACACGTCTTTTGAGTCGTTTGCTTTATTCAGTTCATAGCTTGAGCATTTAAAGACATTGAGTTTAGTGATTGTTCTCTGTATTGCAGCATGATGACTCCGCATGTAATTGCAGATGATTTTCCTTCTGCTTCATTGAATGGATATCACATGAGAACTCCAGGTTGTGGAAGAAGACGGAGTTTGCCTGTGAATTGTTTTGCATGTTCAGAATTGTGAGATGTGTTAAAGGGCTGAGATTTCAGTGAGAATTGAGCCACTTGGTTTGGTTTTCCACTGTGGGACTGATAACAGAGCTCCTAATACAAAGCGTCAGTCGTTGTCTTGGTAAGGCAAGTGTTTACACAGGGTATGAGATGTAAACAGCGGCTGTGTTATGGTGGATGATCAGATATTTGTTTATTTAGATCAAATAGCATGCTTGACCAGCTACAGAGAGAAACTAGTAGCCAGACAACAAACAAGTGACCGAGCCTGAGTTTCCGGCATGGTTAGCTAACTGTGCTGCACTGCAAAAAATAAACAGAAAATGTAAAAAATAAGGCAAGTTGATGCAGTAAGACTTTTGAGTTGTCTCAACAATAGTTTTTTTAGTTCTTCTCAATAAAGATACTTTGTTTAGCCAATGTAAATGTGTTTGTTCATGCAATGCTGATTCTTATTTTGCTAATAGAAAGATTCTTGTCACAGCAACTGAAACAAGCCTGCTGAAAAACACAATAGAAAATGTAATGGGTTTAATGGGTATAATGGGAATTGTATTGGTTTTAATGGAAACTATAATGGTGTCTACTGGTATGTGATGGATTCTATTGGTGGGATGTTAAATCCTATTGGGAAAATGCCCAAAACACACTACAAAAAGGAATTTTGTAATGGTTTTACTTGAAAAAGCTAATGGTTCATAATGGAAACCATTGGAATTTCTATGATGGGCTTCTATTGTTTTTTTTAGCAGGGTGAGGTAATTATATTTTTTTTGTCTGTTTCCTGGAACAGAAACATATTTTATTTTATGAATGCCTCCGTCATGATTCCATAGGCCTTTCCAATTGAAGTTGAGTAATTTAGCATGAAAAAGTGCATAGGAAACTCCAGTTAGCCTCAAAGTGATCCGTCAAAAGGCTTGAGCTCCCCCCGTCATCTTTACATGATTTAATTAAGGTCTCTGCTCCTCTGTGAGCCACTGTTAGCATTTCTCTTCCAATATGAAAGTTCCTGTGGCCTTTGGACTTGAGGTCTAATTGCTGTAAAGTTCAATGATAAACCAAATTGACATTTCATTTACATTTCATTCTGTGAGGCCTCGCCGTGCCACGGCCCCCCGGGGACCCGTGTCCCACGTTCGGCTCCTGCCGCGGGAAATGCGGGGTCACGTAGGAGCATTTAATTCAGGTTACGGTGGGCCAGACACGACCCCGCCGCATACAAATCAGGCAGCAGGTACTCTAGACTTTAGACTTTAGAAAGGACACACAGCTAATGATGTCCTGTGGGAGGATCTGCCCTTTGTGGACAGACGCGTCCCCTACACTCACCTTCCTCTGGGTGTTTTCTTAAAAGTGTCCTTGCGCTCAGTGTTAGAGTGGAAATATTCTGCGGTGGCAGAGAATTATCAAACACGGAGCACACCTGGGAAATATCCTGCCGTAATTGAAAGCCCAGGCTATGCTGAAGATGAATTTAATGATTTCATATTTACAGACAGGCTTTGCTTTTTATTCCATCATGCCTGCAAATGTACGTTATGTATAATTTCCCTCTGTGCGTGTGATTTTTATGGGTCCACGGGTCAGTTGATTCTGTATGATTGGAAAGGTTGTAAAGATCGCATAGTTTTGATTATTCTTCACACGTGGATTCCCTGCATGTTTAAAGCAAACAGACTGTGTTTAGTGGGACTCTGTTATCTCCTGGGAGCCATTCGAGTGTGGTTCCAGCTGATTGTGGACGAGGTTCTGGTTTGTCTGGAGCTCATTTGCTGAAGGTGCTCGGGGGTCGATCTGGAGGTTCTGCTGTTTTTGCTCCAGCGGTTTGTTTAAGCTCCCATGTGCTCCGTGATGTCTCTGAAGCTGGACTTGAACACCTTCTGCTTCTGAGGAATGAACTCTCAGATTCCCTGCTGTTGTCTTGGTGGTGTTTACAGGCCGCTGGCATGGGCCTTCAGTGCATCATCACAGCTTCATCATTACCTCGGGCGGTGCAGGAGCGGATCTCTCGCTCTGGTTCTGGCCGTGTTTGCTCTTCTGAGACCTGTCGAGGGTCTGACTGGTGCAGCGGTCGTGCCAGTAGTCTCTCACCTGCTCCACCAGCTCACCACCTGCAGGACTGGGTGTGCCAAGGTGTTTCTGGACGTCGTCCCTGTCTTCTGACCAGAGATCAGTCCTGTGCGTTCTCTTCTCCTGGGCCCGTATTCACAAAACATCTTCAGGCTAAAAGTAGCTCCTAACTCGCCGATTTAGGAGAAAATCTTAAAAATAATGGGCGTGTCAGTCCTAAATGTAGGACTCCTAAATGTTTGCTCTGAGAGTATTTCACAAAGTGGTTTAGATCTAAAACTAGCTCCTAAATCTGTGAAACATTAGGAGTAGTGAAGAGAACTCTTAAGTCACTAAGACCAAGCCACAAACTATCCTAAAATAGCTGTTTCCAGCAATCTGAATCAGAATATAAACATTTTAGAAACATTTGATGATAATGAGCTGTTAAAAAGAGTTTGGAGGTTATCCCAACTCCAGATTTTCCTTTGATTATATCCTTTTCATTAACCAGTTGGGCAAGTTCTTGCGTCTAGTTTGGTTTTCTTTTACGTTTGCATGTCTTAAGCCCCGTTCACACCAAGCACGATAAAGATAACTATAACGATAACTATATTTGCGTCCACACCAGCGAATGATATCGTCTGTTTATTCTAAGCGCACGTGCGTCTGCCGCTTTAAATTCTCGAGCACATTATAGCAGGATGGATTCTGATTGGCTGTCAGTGTTTGTATCGTTCATCAGCTGGAAAAAAATCATTCTGGAAGTGATTCCAATGATATCGATTCTCTGTACCTTTATCGTTATAGTTGTGGTGTGCACGCTGCTATTCTTTAATACTGAGAACGATTTTTAGAACCATATATTTATCATTATCTTTATAGTTATCGTGCTTGGTGTGAACGGGCCTTTACTATCAGCCATGATTATTCTACTCTGTTAATTAAAAGGAGGTTTATATGCATATCTGCTACGTGAAGCATACATGTAAGAGACTGACAATTAGCTGAACATATACTTGTTTAATTAGTGACACTTAGCCTGCATATTAAAATCTTTTTTTGAATGTGGCAATTAACATTATTTTTAAACCTTTATTTGGATATGGCAACATAACGCTCTGCAATATTTCAATGAATAAATCTCTGACAGAGACCCCTCCCCTCTCCTATCAGCCAATCACTGTGTGCATAGTTAGTAAGCATGCTGACATCACCATAGCAACGAGGTCAACCCCGCCCTCATTGTTCTATATTATCACAAAATCTTGGATTGAATCTTTTTGTCAGCTTGTTTGCTTTCAACTATTGACAACTTTGGCAGTGTTCGCTCAAAAACTGAGGTGCATAAGTTCAGATCAATGAGGTTTATGATCAAACAGTTTAAAAAGAAGAAATACAAAACCTGTTCTAATTGAAAGAAAACAAGTTGACGAAGACTGAATCCAATACGTCATAATAATATGTGTTCCTGGAGCACAAAAGCAGTCATAAGTAACACAGGTATATTTGTAGCAATAGACAACAATACATTGTATGGGTCAAAATTTTACATTTTTCTTTTATACCAAAAATCATTAGGACATTAAGTAAAGATCATGTTCCATGAAGATATTTTGTAAATTTCCTGCCGTAAATATATCAAAACTTAATTATTGATTAGTAATATGCATTGCTAAGAACTTCATTTGAACAACTTTAAAGGTGATTTTCTCAATATATAGATTTTTTTGCACCCTCAGATTCCAGATTTACAAATAGTTGTATCTCAGCCAAATATTGTCCGATCATAACAAACCATACATCAATGGAAAGATTATTTATTCAGCTTTCAGATGATGTAGAAATCTCAATTTCGGAAAATTGACACTTAAGACTGTTTTTTTGGTCCAGGGTCACATATAGCATAAGGAGAGATTTACAAACATTTGTTTGTTTGTAGGCAATACTACAAGTGTAACAAGTTGGGGAAAAATCCCAGAAATTATCAAATTTTCCATTTATTTCACCCTCAGACCTTGTAAATTAAACCCAATATGCAGTTGTGCTCATGACTATCTAGTTTGCACACTACTAAGTGCCTCAAACAAAACAATGTTTTGTTCCTGAATGTTCTTCCTCATAATATCTGCCCAACACCTGCATGACATTGATTCAGGACAGACTGCTCAAACCAGTGTGATTATATTGACTCAGATTCATGGATGGGACACTTCTGCTGGAGGTCGTGTCTGTTGTCTGCAGTTGAGACAAGAATTTATTTATGTCAAGTTACAAGTCTCACCTAGATGTCTCCGTATGTCAAAGAAGTGATATCCAAAACCATTATAAGGCAAATACTTCTACACTTTCTATGCAGATGTCTAACTTTCCCTGTCATGCAGTAAAGCCCTGTAATCAGCGAGTGAGGACTCGTGCCTTTAAGCTGTGTTCAGATCTCACCCCGTTTTAAAGCATTGACATTAGAGCGTGAAGTTTGAGGGCGAGAGCCGTTTGAACCTGGATCTCTTTTCACGAGCCCTGAGGAGCTCATGAAGTCACGGAGGAATCGACTGTGGAGCACCTGCAGGGCAGAGAAAGAAGAAACAAGCACATGCCTGGTTTAAAGAGGAACGAGACACCGATGAGATCTCCAGAGACACGAGTGACGAGAGGCGTTTCTCAGAGTGCCTTCACTTTTCAAGGCTCTGTGTGAGAGCACTACCCTTACGATAGAAGTTTATTCAAGTGTGCTATTAGTTTACTACATTTAAACTAAAAATAGGAAAGTATACTTTTATTTACTTCTCAGAAATATACTTAAAATTACATTTAAGTATACTTGACTTATACTTAGAGAAAGTCTAAATATAGTTGAGCTATACTTGTGCTCTGTGTGTTCATTGTTATACGGTAGGGGGCGCTAGTACACATCTACTGTACAGAATTACCACAAAACACAAGTGAAGAAGAAACTGAATCAACAGATGCTTCACATGTAATCAAACACATCATCAGACATAAAACAGCATCATAACTGTGTAACGTTATGAATATAATATCACCAATGAAGAGGTAGTAATGACTGTCAAGCTTTGGGATGTTGATCGACTCCATCTACGTGTTGATTATCATTCTGAATCATATTCATATCAGCTTGTTTATTTTTTATTTATGAAACTTACCCACATTCAAGTGTTTAAAAAAAGAATGCAAAGTTCACTTAAAGAAAGTATACTTGCAGTATAAAACTACTAAACTAGTACTGAGACTATACTTCAAAGTGTACTAAAAATGCTACTACAAGTATTTAATTAGTAAACTATCAGTATATCTATAAGTTCACTTTTAGTATAGTTGCAGTACAAGATCAAAACATTGATGTAAACTAGTTGTGTACTCAAAGATTACTGTTATACTTAAAGTATACTTTTAAATACTAGAAAGTGGACCAATTTAGTCCCAAGGAGTATTGAAATAGTACACTTACGAGTATACTACTAGTACACTTATATTTGTATACTTACTACATAAAGTATACTTAAAACATACTTGAACTTTACTTAAGCATACTTAATGAAATAAACTTGAAGTATACTGCTTTTTGGTAAGGGTTGCACACTTTTAAATGTGTGCTGGTGTGTCAACGGCTTCTCTAACAATAGGTGTGTGTGTGTGTGTGTATGTTTGGAGTGTGTGTGTGTGTATATGTTTGGAGTGTGTGTGTGTGTGTATATATGTTTGGAGTGTGTGTGTGTATATTTTTGGTGTGTGTGTGTGTTTGGAGTGTGTGTGTGTGTGTGTGTATATTTTTGGAGTGTGTGTGTGTGTGTTTGGAGTGTGTGTGTATATGTTTGGAGTGTGTGTGTGTTTGGAGTGTGTGTATGTTTGGAGTGTGTGTGTGTATATGTTTGGAGTGTGTGTGTGTATATGTTTGGAGTGTGTGTGTGTATATGTTTGGAGTGTGTGTGTGTATATGTTTGGAGTGTGTGTGTGTATATGTTTGGAGTGTGTGTGTATGTATATGTTTGGAGTGTGTGTGTGTGTATATGTTTGGAGTGTGTGTGTGTGTGTGTATGTTTGGAGTGTGTGTGTGTGTATATGTTTGGAGTGTGTGTGTGTGTATATGTTTGGAGTGTGTGTGTGTGTATATGTTTGGAGTGTGTGTGTGTGTGTATGTATGTTTGGAGTGTGTGTGTGTGTGTATGTTTGGAGTGTGTGTGTGTGTATGTTTGGAGTGTGTGTGTGTGTGTGTATATGTTTGGAGTGTGTGTGTGTGTATATGTTTGGAGTGTGTGTGTTTGGAGTGTGTGTGTGTGTGTATATGTTTGGAGTGTGTGTGTGTGTGTATATGTTTGGAGTGTGTGTGTGTGTATATGTTTGGAGTGTGTGTGTGTGTGTATATGTTTGGAGTGTGTGTGTGTGTATATGTTTGGAGTGTGTGTGTGTGTGTGTGTTTGGAGTGTGAAATCCACGACAATTGTTTTTCTCATGCATCAAATGAGCCGATAAGGCCTCCAGCAACAGATGGTGTGTGTGTCAGTTACACAGCCCCTGTGTGGAAACTGGATCTCCAGGGATGAAGTTAGCAGGCGTTCTACGGCTCCAGAACAGATCTCAGGAAAACTGCAGGAGCGTGTCGATCTCGTCGATGCACCTTCAACTCCGTTCACCTGCGCTAGTGCTCAGAAGGCAAATCATCAGTAGTTTTGAAGTATAGAGGAGCACATTTCTGCACAAGCAAACCCTGCATACGTTATAGTCAAATCTAGATGTTTATTACTCCTGAATTAGGTTTTAAACAAGCACCGTGGCGTTGTGTGAGGAGAAACGGCCAAATCAATACTCTTATTATGTTGAAGAACTAAGAGTGATTTGGCATCATTACATGACTTCTCTTATACTTTCTTTTCTTATCTCTTCCCTTTGATTGGTCGTCAGCTGCTGCTCGTGGTTCAGTCCAGACATCATCTGTTTGGTTCGCTGTGTTGTCAGACCCCTCACATCTTGTTTATGTTTTGTATTATACTGAAGCTCAGAACTAATAAGAGCGTGTGTCATTAGTGAGCAGCTCAGATATCGATCCGGATGCATTAATGAAAGCTTCATTGTGCGCATCAGTATGACACAGCTATAGCTGGAAATGTCATGGATAATAAAGCTTTTGTTTGTTGTTTCTGAACCAGAATCAGACCGGATTCAAAGCCTGCAAAGCCTTCAGCTATTAAATAACATAAGATGAAGTAGTCTCACACTGGTTACTGCAACTTGTTCATTGAGCTGTGATGTGTCTAAAAGAGAAGTCAGGTGTATTTATGTGTTAATGATGCACACATACATCATGAGTCATTAGTGGACACTATATTTCAGACTCATTCTGAGCTCTCTGTAACACGATCATATAGACACGTTCAGTTTAACAGTTCATGTTTGTGTCATATTCTGCTGCATGTTATTCACATTTTCATAAATTCCAGTATAAGATTAAATATCAAGACTGTTTGCATTTAGTCTGTGATAGTATTTCTTGTATTTTTGGAGTGAAGACCTTCCATTACTGCAAAACACTGACACAGCTGACCTCAGATCATCTCATGATCCCGTTACAAAACACAAACCCATTGAGTCTCGTGTGTGTGTGTGAGTCCGTGTGTGTGTGAGTGCGTGTGTGTTTGAGTGCGTGTGTGAGAGTGCGTGTGTGTTTGAGTGCGTGTGTGAGAGTGTGTGAGAGTGCGTGTGTGAGTGCGTGCGTGTTTGAGTGCGTGTGTGTTTGAGTGCGTGTGTGAGAGTGCGTGTGTGAGAGTGCGTGTGTGAGAGTGCGTGTGTGAGTGTGCGTGTGTGTGTGCGTGTGTGAGAGAGTGCGTGTGTGTGAGAGTGCGTGTGTGTGTGTGTGCGTGTGTGAGAGAGTGCGCGTGTGTGCGTGTGTGTTTGAGTGTGTGCGTGTGTGTTTGAGTGTGTGTGTGTGTGTGTGTGCGTGTGTGTGTGCGTGTGTGTGAGAGAGTGCGTGTGTGTGCGTGTGTGTGAGAGTGCGTGTGTGTGCGTGTGTGTTTGAGTGTGTGCGTGTGTGAGAGAATGCGTGTGTGTGTGTGCGTGTGTGTGAGAGTGCGTGTGTGTGTGTGTGCGTGTGTGAGAGAGTGCGTGTGTGCGTGTGTGAGAGAGTGCGTGTGTGTTTGAGTGTGTGTGCGTGTGTGAGAGTGCGTGTGTGTGTGAGTGTGTTCAGCTGGACTCCTGTCAGACGTGAGCTCAAACTGTCTTCTGAACTCTCTTTGAGAGTATATAACAAATAACTCTGTTATTTATGGGTAGGTGGTGTGAATGAGCAGCTCGGACAGCGAGAGCTGGAGATCAGGTATTCTGATCAGAGCCAGTCTGGAAGAAGACTAATGAGAAATAAATCAGTGGTTTAATCTGAGAAATGCTCTGTATTGCTTTTCAATGAGTCCGATGGGAGTCACGTATGGTGCTTCATCAGGAGAAACCGATCCGAAGCGCTCGCATTATGAAGAGGAGGAAAGAGTCTCATTGCTTCGGACTCGAATTAAGGATGGAGATTTTACTTTCGAACCCTCCTAAGTGTCTTAAGAACTGTATCGGGTCACAGAGTCACATTCACTGTCTGATCGGAGTCTCCTCTGAATGAAGTCCTACTGTACGCTCTCCAGTGATCCTCAGCCTCCTCCGTACAGCTCTTATTACATTAAAATAAAGATATCCAGAGGACTTGATTTTCCACATGGCTGACCCGTCGCGGTCGCTTGCGGAGGGCGATGAGCTGTCCGGTCTAATCGTGGCTCTCACGGCGGGCGGCGGTCAGCTAATTGAAAGTATATATTACGATCCCGGCGTCCCACGGCCCCCAGAGCCGCGCTAATGAAGCATGCAGCAGCTCCAGAGAGACGTCCGGCTCCTGGGTCGTTGTGAAATGGTAAACTGATTGCTTTGAGCGGTTAATTATTTTGTGGGCTGATGGTGACCTCTGCTCTGGAAATCCAGGGAACATTTGAGCTGCTCGTCTCAACACACTGCTACCCTGAGAAACAGTTGTCACACTTTTAGTCTAAGACTTAGTTCACACTGCAGGTCTTAATGCTTAGATTGGATTTTTTGCTGAAATCCGCTGCGCTGTTGTTCACATTGTGATTTAAATGCGACTGCCATCAGTCTCATGTGTGAAGCGTATCCGGCCCTGAAGTGACCCGCATGCGCAGAAGAAGACGTGACGTCAGACGGAAATATAAATGGATGCTGCACGTGTGTTTAGCAATTTTTAAGTTAATGTGCAATCAGAGCCTAAATAACGAAGTGATATTATTGTCTATATATTGTCTGCCATTGTGATTTTAATCTTCCCGCCGCCTCCAGCGCAGAATTGTGACGTCTGTCGCATTTCAATGATGTAAAAATCGCATGAAATGCGACATGGCCGTTCAGACTGAAGTCGCATTGCAAAACATCGGATATGTATTAGATTTAGGACCACTTATGAAAGTGGTCTGGGCCTGATTTGAAAAAATCTGATTTGTGCTGTTCAGACTGTCATAAGAAAATCAGATATGGGTCACATTTGGGCAAAAAAGTCGTATTTGGGCCACTTTAGCCTGCAGTGTGAACTAAGTCTAAATGACTTGGATTGACTTTGGAAATACTTTCGAGCTATAGCTTCTAAATGCGACAGACAGATGCATCATGGTACGGTGAAGAGTAGTTTGTTGCTTTTGATGAATTTTTGGAAAGCAATCAGATGTCCTTGAAAAGGAAACTTCACTATTTCACATATTTGCCTTTGCATGCTCAAAAATGCTTTTAAACATCATTTAATTTTGTGGTCATTGCTACTCAGACACGAGTCTGTCCTTCACACATCTTTCTGTAAAATACGGCCGTGAACACACACATCTGCTGGATGTGCTATTTGGACAAACTGTGAGGTGATCAGCAAACCATTTTCACACAGGAGTTCTTATAACTTCTGAGAATGTGGATATAGCGCATGAGAAACATGGCATACTGTTGAGGGTTTTATCTTTCAATGACCCTGTTCAGCTTCTTCTGCGTTCCGCTGAAGGAAAACCAGAGGACGAGTAAATAATGACAGGATTTGCACTTTTGAAGGAGACACTAAATGAAATCTGAAAGGTCTTCTAAAAGGACCTCAACATTCATGTTTGGTTTTTTTGTTACCCAAACGGATGCATTAGACAAATCAGGTTTACATTAGTTTACAACAGTTTATTTTACTGTACTGACAGTTTTGTTTTTACTTACAACAAGTGGAAAAGTCTGCTAGTGTAAGACACAATACCCTCAAACATTCAGAAAAAAACAAGTCTTAATAATGTGACACTGGAGCACAAAACCAGTCTTAAGCGTCAATTTTTCAAAATTGAGATTTATGCATCATCTGAAAGCTGGAAAATAATCTTTCCATTGATGTATGGTTTGTTATGATAGGACAATATTTGGCTGAGATACAACTATTTGTAAATCTGGAATCTGAGGGTGCAAAAAAATCTAAATATTGAGAAAATCAGCTTTAAAGTTGTTCAAATGAAGTTCTTAGCAATGCGTATTACTAATCAAAAATTAATTTTTGATATATTTACGGTAGGAAATTTACAAAATATCTTCATGGAACATGATCTTTACTTAATATCCTAATGATTTTTGGCATAAAAGAAAAATCTATAATTTTGACCCATACAATGTATTTTTGGCTATTGCTACAAATATACCCCAGCGACTTAAGACTGCTTTTGTGCTCCAGGGACACATATATTATGCAGTGTTGCCTTTCCAGTTCAGGGTAAAATAAGACGTAGAAATGAGAGTAGAATACTTTGGCCTGCTCATTAAAAACACACAAACACTGTAATTCTGTGTGCTTCAGTTTGGACTTTGAAAGCTGAAATACACTTTTACACGCTGCAGTTGAATTCTGTTCAGAAAGGAGTCCATATGCGTGTGCTATACGTGTCTATAGTGACCGACGGCTCTCACAGGACAGTCTTGAGGGAAGCTTGGAAGAAGACTTCAGGCAGGAGGCCAACAAGAAGTCCATTAATCCAGCAGCTGTGAAGGAGCCTGAAGAGCCCGAGTCCAGCTCAGTGGAGAAGAGCTCTTGACAAGTGCACTTGTCAAGAGGGTCATTTCTGCAGGGCTGCCTGTCATCTGTTCTGCTTCTATTATTCTGTAATGACGGCTGCTGGCTTGGATGCCTCAGTTTTCCTCTCCTAACTCTCACACACTTTGATGCAGCTCTTTTGAGGGAATTTACCGCTGCTGTGTCCGTGAGCCTGAAAGCCAGCCGCTGCTAAAACCGTACGCTTTCAGATGAGCTTTAAGAAGATGTTTCTCATGTTGGAGATTTGAGATGAGAATGTGACCCTGGGCTCAGTGACCGCTGGAGAGAAAGAACAAACACGACACGCATGCGTTCCACGAAGTGTGTGAGAACCAGCGAAGGTCACGTTCCACGAGTGTAAAAGAGTGAAAGCGCAGAAGTGAGGCCAGCAGGTAATGCACACAGACAGCTCAATATGCTGCTTTAATTAGAAAGCCTGACCGCCCCGCGAGAGAAACAGAACACAGAGCTGTGATAGAGAGCAGAGAGCGGCGCTCAGAGCAGCCGGAGTCTAACAGAACCAGACTGAAGCGGTTTAAGAGCGGGATGATCTGTTATAAAGGACAATCAGATGCAGGGTTTATCTAGCTTTTATCTTTTGCATAATCATCTTCAACTTCTATTAGCTTGTGTTGATCAATGCTAGGGTAATGCATTCGAGAGAGAGAGAGAGAGAGAGAGAGGATGTGTGTGCGTGAGTGTGAGCGTGCGTGTGTGTGTGTGTGAGTGAGAGAGAAAAAGAGAGAGAGAGAGAGGATGTGTGTGTGTGTGTGTGTGTGAGTAAGAGAGAGAGAGAGGATGTGTGTACGTGTGTGTGTGAGTGAGAGAGAAAAAGAGAGAGAGAGAGGGTGTGTGTGTGTGTGTGTGTGAGAGTAAGAGAGAGAGAGAGGATGTGTGTACGTGTGTGTGTGAGAGAGGTCTGTGTGTGTGTGTGAGTAAGAGAGAGAGAGAGGATGTGTGTGCGTGTGTTTGTGTGTGTGTGTGTCAGAGAGACTATCTAACAGTCTCTCAGAAGACGGCACATCAGTTCACTAGTATTCATTCATTGTTGGTAGTTCAGATTAATTTTCACTCAGTGGTTAACAATCAGTAAACCTCATTTGGGGACCAAAATGGCTCTTGAATTTTTTTTTTTTGTTCATTTGACCTTTATTTGTTTGTGTTTTTAACCTTAAAGTGGCATTTACAGTGGACCTTCATTTGAATTTGCTCTAAATGGCTTTGCTTACAATGTGTGGAGTTAAAGTAGTAAACAGTCTGCGATTCTGCTGGAGGGCATTTTTAGAGTCACTTCATACATTTTCAGTGTTTTCTCGCAGCTGTTCATTGCTCCTAAACCCGTCCCTACAGTCCAGCCGTTCTTAAAGACTGCAGTCTTTAATGGAGAATGAATAGTGTGTCACATGGCACATCTGTGCAGATCTTTGTTCAAAGATTCAGGTTGAAGTATTGAATCAGGCCTGTGTTCCATTCCTCACTTTTTCTAAGTTATATGCTCAGTCCCAGAACCTCGTGAGCTGCCTACTGCCTTCAGTCTGATTAAAATAGATCAATTAAATTAGGATGAGTGTTTGTATGTTTATGCTTATGAGAGTGTCAGGTTGTTATCTTGGCAAACATTCTAGCGTCGTAGTCTATTGGAATCAATTGAAATCAAATGAGCTTCACCATCTGTGTGTTGCTCAGATAAAGTTTGGTTCAGAGATCTGTCTGCGTTCATTGCATTAGTGTGTTTGTGGACTTCTGTATGTGACGCTGGAGCCGAGGTTTGTTATGGATGGATCTCTAGAGCGGCGCTGTGTGTCTTGTGCTAATATGAAATTATAGATTGTGCACAAATCCAAATGACCGTGTCCTCATTCTTTCACGTGTCCTGCGCTCTCTTGGATGAATTGCACATATCCAGGGAGTGATTGGATCAATCTCGCGTCTGGAACGCTCCATAGATGACTAAATGATGAGGCAGGCCAGCTCCTCACTGACACTTCACTGTAATTGATCTCTCATCAGTGGCGTTCGGAGCCGTGCTGCCAACAAAGTTGCTAAAGGAAGGTTGATTTGTGGCTAAAATTAAATGTCATTGCATTCACGACACAAAATTTAATTACGTTGATTTAGATTTGTTCATTATAAATGTATTTTAAAAATGTAAATAGTTTTCATTACATTTTTGAAAACGTACACATTTTTGTTACAATTTAGTTTTTTGTATTAGCAGATAACATTCTGGATAATGTATTAGTAGTTAGTGTGCCTGGTCTGTAAAATAGGGCACAATACTATGTTAATATGAAGGAATATTCATTGATTTTTCCAAAAAAATTTTTTTTAATTACCATTTATTTTGTGTTTTCTAGATAACGGATTTCCTGGAAAATTACTACCTTTTCCATTTGTCTAGATATTTAGATATTCTTACTGTGTACTAACTGATCAACAATCACAAGTACAAGCTACTAACAAAGTGTAACGATTATTACTAAATGATTTTATTATTATTATTATTAAATTAAACAATTGCAAATAGCAACTAACTTAATTCATGTGATGTGTGTGCTACGAGGCATCTTTGGTTTTCTCTTTTTGTGTAATTTAAATGGTAAATGTTCCTTTTTATTATTTGAGTCACTTATCAAAAGTTGCCAAATAAATTTTTAAAAAGCTAAATTTGTTGCTAGGTGCTTTTGGAAGGAAAGGTTGCTAGGGTAGTCTGAAAAGTTGCTAAATTTAGCAACAAAATTGGTAAGTTGGCATCAGTGGCGTTCGGAGGGACGAGCTGGACGATTTGTGTCTGAGAATGAATGGAGGGTTTGTTATTTGTAGAAAGCTTTAGGCTGTTATTCTAGTGACTTTCAGTCTCATACAGTAGACACAGTATTGTACTCAAACAGCAGTGGTTCTGAAATTGAAAGCTAAAAGTTTATCATGTTCTTAAATACCACAACTATAGTCAAGCTGATGTTTTTAATGAGCAATTAGCTACTTTTAAATAATCAACTTGTAAATGTATAAATCTCCAATTATATCATTGCAGTTTAATTGGAGCAGTAATTCCCTGACTCAGGTTTTTAAATGAAGGAATCTCAGTTCAGGTGACTGCATAAAACTTCAATGTGAAATAAGTGTGAAAAACAAAGAGCATGTACAGTTGTGCTTGTGTAGTTACGTATTAACTTCACGGACCTGTTGGAAACATTTTCTTTTTGAAAAAGCTGTTTTTGATCTTCTGTCACTGAAAATGTAGTTTAGTTAGTACTAGGGCTGGATGATATGGACAATTTATATCACAATATATTTCTTAACTTCGGTTGATACGATATAATTCCGATCAGTGTTGGGGGTAACGCATTACAAGTAACGCCAGTTACATAATCAGATTACTTTTTCAAGTAACTAGTAAAGTAACGCATTACTTTTTAATTTACAAGAAAATATCTGAGTTACTTGCGTCAGTTACTTTGTTTTCCCATTTATTTACTGACATGTCTCCTGTCCCCATATTGGGAGAAATCAGAAGTACAGAGGTGTTGTGTGTGAATATGATATTACTGTACTTGACTGAATGTGCATTAATTTATCCCACTCTCAAAAAAACAGATTTAGTGTTCATCAAAATGAATTAAAACAGTGAAATGCAAACTCAGAATATGATGCGAACCTGCAATAATTAAATATGTTAAATAACACAAATGTATCTAATCCCATTTTATTAACCAATGTCTTTGCTGCTGACCTTTGATGATCCAGTTCAACCATAATAATAAGCAAAAATGACTTTAGATAAACTAACAATTGTGCTTCATTGTTGTTTTATTGCTGAAGAGTGTTGATCCTTCTTCTCCTGCGCTCTACTCTTCACACATGAATTACTTGAGATTTATTCATTACACTTTTTGGTGTGAAAGGGCTTTACATTTGCTATAAATATAACTTCTTATATTAAAAACAATCAAGCCCTGCTCATATTTAAACAGTAACGCGAAAGAAACGCAAAAGTAACATTACATTACTTTCCATAAAAAGTAACTAAGTAACATAATTAGTTACTTTTTTAGGGAGTAACGCAATATTGTAATGCATTACTTTTAAAAGTAACTTTCCCCAACACTGGTTCCGATATCGATATGAACAATATTAAATAAGAAGCCTCTGAAAAATGGATGTCTGTACCTACGTACTTCTGAAAAATGAATTTGCCAAGTCTATGAAACCAACTATAAAACTATATAATATTTTAAACAAATAAAAATGGTACAAATAAATTACCAAATAAATTACTTTTTTTGTATTAAGCCTTCATACAAACAAGAAATGTGAAATCACCGTCAAATAAACATAAGACTCTCAGACTCCCCTTATTAATATTAATATCTTTAAATTATAACACAGGCTGATTATTCTTATAGATTGAAACACAAGTGCTTCAGCCAGGATAAAGAATATGAAAAGAGCTGCAGAAAACAGAAAAAAAGAGCAATAACACAAACATGTTTCTTGAGATGCTTATTGAACATGCAAATTCATTCTCTGCCAGCAGGAGGCGCTTTTGGAGCGGCAGAAACAGCAGATTAACTGGTAACGACTGTACAAACTATTCTGAAGACAGTCGGTTCTCTTCAAAGATACATTCATATAAAACACCAGCACTGCATTTTGATTTTAAAACATGCAGTGCTCATGTTTATTCAACGAAGTCTAAAAATCTGTTCGTTGTGGTCACTGTTTAAATTGTAGTGGGCCACAATATGTATATTGTAATATCAGAAATGTTTAAAAATCATATCACCATTATTGAAAAAAATGATATCGCAATATATTGATATTGAGTTATTGTCCAGCCCTAGTTAGTAGTGCCAGTGCTTTCAATTAGTTACTCCACAACACTGCTGAACTGACAGTACTACTACTGCTGTTAACTCCACTAGTGTGTGTGTGTGTGTGTGTGTGTGTGCGTGTGTGTGTGAGAGTGTGCGTTTGTGTGTGTGTGTCTGGTATTTATCACATTGCGGGGACCAAATGTCCCCACAAGGATAGCAATACCAGTAAATGTTGACCTTATTGGGGACATGTTTTAGGTCTCCATGAGGAAACAAGCTTATAAGTCGTACAGAATGAAGTTTTTTGAAAATCTAAAAATGCAGAAAGTTTCCTGTGATGGTTAGGTTTAGGTGTAGGGCGATAGAAAATACAGTTTGTACAGTATAAAAACTATTACGACTATGGAGAGTCCCCATAAAACATGGACACACAACGTGTGTGAGAGTGTGTGTGTCTTTTTGTAATAAGCAGAGTGAAATAAACACTTCATGATCTATCAAAATGTCACACCTACACACAACTGAACTGCAGTTCTCTGAGAAAGATCTTCTGTGTGTTCAGTGTTTCATCTAACGTTCATGATCGTGGATTCTGAATGTAACTCAAAGCTACAGGTGAACGCTGGCATGTTTTATGCAGGTGATATTCCATATCTAACCCTTCAGGTGGCCGGAGGTCCTGGACTCACTTTCCCTCTGAAGTGTGTGAATGATGCATATAATTCTGCTGCTTCTCGGTCAGATCAATATATGTGTGTGCTGTGGACTGAACCTGGAATAGAAACCCTTCTCAGATCTTACCTTGTGAAGGAAGATGTAACATACAGTCATGTCAGATGACCCCCCCCCCCCCCCCCCCCCCCCCCCCCCCCCCCAAAAAAAAAAGATCAATTCATAAAGCTTGTTGTACTGTAGTTTAATGTGGAGTAACCTGGTATTGGCATTTGAGATGTTGAATGACCTACAGTAGTTAAACTCTGATTAGTGGTGATGTGGAAGAACATGGTTCAGGAATCAGCAACAACTAAACTTCAGTCAAATATTAAATACTAAATCACACCGTTACCAGGAGACTGAAAAGGTTTAATTTCTGTGAATTGAATGGCGCACTCCTGTTGCTATTTCCATCTCTGAGGAGGCTGATCACTTGCTCTCGATCCACACTTGCTCCTCCACAGAGCTCCACATCTCCACAACGGCCCACAGATGGAGAGTGAGTCCTGCTGTGCTGCATGAATGAGTACATGTTTACCTTCACAGATTGCCTCGTCTCCTTTTATTTTAGCTGAGTCGTCCCGTTGTTTGCACCTCCGTTTCATCCCGAGCGCTCGCGTACATCTGTTGTGTAAATACACAGCTCTGAAAGCAGCTTCACGCCAGGCCCACACCTTCAGAGCCTCCGCAAACAAAGAAATTAGAATAATTCACTGCAGAGAGTGAATTCTTCTCGTAAAGCCTTCGAACCCCACACTTGCCAATCTAATTCAAAGTTTGACGATATCCAGTAGCTTTTAATTAAATGGATTTAAGCCCCGCTGGGAGACGTTCTGCAGCGAGTTTAAGTGCAGGTAGGAATAAAGTGTAAACACAGGGAGTCAAAAGCAGTGTTGAATGGTGTATTCTGTTGTTTGCTCTTAGATGAGCTCGGTCTCGTCACACATTATCTGAAGGGATGTTAGTTGAAGGACCATTCTTGTCTCTTCTGTATGCTGGAACAGATGAATTTTAGGAAAGTTCCAGCTCTGCTCGTGTCTATTTCCATTGTCCTGGCTCAGTCTAGCATGCACTGTAAAAAAATTACCATGATTTTAATGGTAAAAAACTGAGAATGCTACAGTAAAAACCTGTTAAATGGTTAACGGTAAAGTAACCATAAACTGATGTTCCCAGAATTCCCTGCGTTGCATTTCAAATTTTGTTTGAATTTGATGTTTTTTCTTTCAAATAACTGCTTCTTCTTAGTTTTTTCTTATCAGTTATGTTTATTAGGGTTGTATGTTACATCTAATGTTGTTAAATTAATGTTTATTGCATATTTCAGTTTGAGTGTCATCATGATGGTGATTAGTGTTTGTGTGAATGACGCTGTGCTTCTTCTATATATGTTATTATTTAAAAGCTGCTTTGGTTCATCATGTGACTCTCATCACCTCCTGCTTTTGGTGGTTATTAGTGTATTACAAAGATACAAAACAGATTTCAGCACTTCAATAGGTTGGTATATTAACATTATATCACTTAATGAAATTACGGTATTTATCTGTAAATTTAAGTTAAAACCGTAAAACCTAAAATGTAGTTACTGTATTTTTTACGGTAGAATTTCGGTAACCACAGCTGCCGGTATTCACCGTAAATTTTATGGAATTGTTTTTTACAGTGTGAAGCTCTCATGGACAGTCAGAGCATGTGACCGTAAGACAACACTAGGATCTGGATTCATCCAGGATCACATGCCTTCCATTCAAACACTCCAATTCATTACACTTCAAGATTTTTAATATGCATTATTGAAAAATGTATGAATAGAAAAGGCCGTAAAATCCATGTAGTATTTGACTGAGATGGCCGTGTTTGCATTTATTGCTTTCATATTTTGAAGTATTCCTTACTTGCATTATGATTGAGATTCTAGGCAAAATGTGAAGCACTTGATGTTCCGCTGTCATGAGTGGCATGGGCAGATCATCCTTCATTAGGTCTGATTCCAGCTGATGCACAGGAGCTTTCTATGGGGTATCTGCTGGTCCTGCCCAAGCCTGAGCTCATTAGAGTATGACAGAGTTCCATCTACATTGCTCTCAATCACAGCACCCTCAATACACAAACACAATGAAGGTACATACGGTTCATATGTATGTATTTATAGGGAACCTCATGCAGTGTTTTTGAGAAAGCTTACTTGATTTATTTTTGCAAGACCTGCCATGCATTGACCCAGGGTAATGGTGCTCCAGCCATGAGGACGAGCTTCATGCCAGACCGTAATTGGATCCACCGCAGGAACAGGGGCCAAAAGGTTCTGGCACAAGAGATTGATGGGCTGAGAGATACAGGAGAAACTGTTTTACCCATCCACCGAACCTTGACCCCAAAACACATAGCAGTACCTCTCCAGGCTTCACGAAGCTCCTATTACTGTTCGTCCTGAAGCAGAGCTGGAGACCAAGCACCAGAGAGCGAGTCTCGGGTCTCCTGTTTCTTTTCATTCGATTCAGCTGAGCTTCAAGTTTCTGTTACTGAGCTTGCTCGGCTGCATTGCTTCTTCCTGAGAAATGTGCCCTTTGTCGTGTGCTAAAGCCATTGTTTGAGCACTTCTCAGTTGTTTTGTGTGGCCTTTGGACATTTAGAGGCTTGTTAATGCCACATGCTCTCAAACAATGTGTCACTCTTGCTACTTTGTTTGCAATTAAATGTTCTCATTCTCTTTTGGTGCCACGGTTCACATAAAATGGCCAAACAATCCTGGTCCGCTTGCGTTTCTCATTAACAAACAAGACCGTGTTTGTTTGCCAACATGTACTATTGAAGCCTCTAGGACGGCCATTGTGAAAGCAGTTCCTGCGGCGGCTGCTATTTATATTCCTTCAATGCATCTCATTAACTGCTTTGCAACATTTGCACTTCTGGATCTCCTCCAGGTCAAAACCTCGGCCTTTCATGTCAGTGTTTTGTAGTTCAGGTCTGGGGCTGTAACTGACTACACAGCGCGAATGCGAGGGACCGGAGCTGTGACCGTGACCCCGGGAGCGATGCTTTCTAATAAGCCCAAAAACGGAGTGGAGTGCAATCATGTCCAACAAGCCAACAAAGCATCAAAGGGCCTCCATCTGCCAGCACACACAGACAACCATTGTGGGATAGCAGACGCTAAAAGAGTCTGCTCGCTTTAGAGGATCCAATCCAGTCATTCGCTTTCTTCTTTTCTTTACAACAGAAGGATGGAGAGGCTGAAGAGCTGCGAAACATAATGGATTTAGAGCCGTCGCACCGACTCTCTTGTGCAGTGAGCTATCAAGGCTTCTTCACTCGAGACTGGAAGATGAGGACTTGTGAGGTGTCTGGTTCCTCTAATGCACTTCTAATTTGCTATCATGTCATCCTGAGATGTTCAGATCAATTATGTCCTGATCTAACACAGATCTTAAGGAAGGGCCATGTGCACTTGTTCCAGTAGTGAATCAGAACCAAAATGCCCAAAAGGTGTCATATCAAGAACAGTGCCTTGGGAAAAATCTTGTTGTTAAAGGGTTTTTCTTCTGTTCATTTTGAAATGAACTTGTCAGTGCCGTCTCTGCTTGTGGTTCATCTTAGGTGATGGCATGGAAAGATATGTAGAAGTCCACACTTGATATGATGCTTTTGTGTTCTTTTTGAAGCTTGAAAGCTTCGCTCATTCACGTGATGGAAAGAAATGACCAGTGGATTCTAAAAAAAAAAGCTATTTCCTTGTGTCCCATGGATGAAAGGAGCTGATGAGACCAGATGAAACCAGCCTTAACTAGTCTCAGGATGTTACATGAAGGCATCCTCGAGTGCATAACAGTGTTCAATATGAGAATGTTTACTTATTGGGTTTGCTGGTCTTCTGTTTGGTCATCCTCAGTCAAATATCCTTCTTCTAACAGAATGATTGTCTATGTTTTTCCACACTGCTCCTTCGACACCACACTTCCTGTTGGTCACACATCCTAGAACTGACTGTCTTCCATCGTATTGGCTGTGGGTCGAGTAGTTTATTTGGGTTTGTAGAAGCTGCAGAGCTTGGGGAGGCTTGTTAGTGAATTTCCTCTGGTACTAAAGCTTATTGTTTCGAATGGAGTCGCTGAGAAAAATGAGAAATGGAGGGGAGGGGAGGGGAGCAACAGATTTCATATTAGCGAGCCCTGGCCGTGCCTTTGGGAAGAGCCAGACACATTAATGCCTACAGGTCCACGTGAATATTAATGAAGGCCAACGCTTGAACCATGTCAACAGGTCAGGGTTATCTGCCAGAAATATAAAGAGAACCCTAATGTAGTTAACCCTTTGGGGTCGATCAACGCGGATACGCGTTTTGTGGCAGATTTTCCTCATAAGGCCGAAATGAGCTTGAATTACTCTGTCATTTTTGATCGTACAGATAAGAGCAATACACCATTCGAATCTGTAAGGGGTCTACTTTTATTTGTATACACTCATAATAACAACTAAACTTTGTGCTTTTGAAGAATAAAGAAAACAAACAGGGTGCGCTCTCTTGTCTTCTCCGTCTCCACGAACTGCTTTTAGAAACGCGTCACTATAATGAAGTGTAACTCAGCGAAAACTCAACACAGAGACATGGGAGTTATATCTATAGAAAGCTTGAAGTGTCTTCTTTTAAATGAAGTAAGTCATATCGAAAACAAATATTCTGTGATAAAGCAATCCGTATGAAACCAACACGATGTTCAGTCTTTCCCGTCTAACTCATTATCTCTAATGCGATCCCGCCCCCTCGCGGCTCGCGCCGTTCATATGTAAATATCCACGTGAGACACGCGCTCATGGAGACGCCAAACATAAACAAAGAGGAGATCGCTACAGTTCGTTTCTGGAAGAAGACGCGCTGAGTAAAGGCAGGACTTCCCTCAAAAGAAGAACAATATTTCATCCAGTAGTGGAGATCAATCTGATGAGTAAGTAATGTTTATTTTTTGCATTAGTTAACGTGTTATTGTGACAATAGTAATATGAGTGTACACTGTAACATGATGAATGCTACGAGTCTAAGTATGTTTATAACATGTTTATTATTAATAGCCTACTCTGTTCAGAAATAGATTTTAATAACGTGCTAAACAATAATAATTAGTTTCTCAGATATAAAATGTATTTTTTAAAATAGACAGCAATATGATATAAAAGTAATATGAGTTATAATGTTAATAGCTTAATGTTACAGTAAGATTAGACAAAACTTTACTGTGATAGGCTATACCAAAGTCTCTTTAAGGGTATTCTATAATCTTTGGCTATACTCTGTTTGTGAATATAGCCATAGATGTTTATTACTATAGTTTTTGTATTGTATAGGCCTACATACAAAGCATGCTTGTTTATGAATGTAACTAAGCTTCTGTTCGCGAATATCTGCTCTTGTTATTGGCATTCTGTAAGGTACTGTGAAAAATAAATGCTGACGATTGTTTATAACATTCTTTTAGGACTGTGAATACATACCCTCGCCTTCACCTGCATCTCACAAAGGAAGGGGGCGCTGGTCTCGTTCAGTTTTCATCTCCATTCACAATCATACAGAGTAAGTGTGCATTCACCATTTTACAGATGTTACTTTAATTTGATTTATTTACTGTAAGGTAAAATATGTGAGCTATGTGGTAATTGTGTTCTTTTTTTCTATAAATTAGTACTAGTATCAGTGACCATCACAATAATGTTAATAATGTAGTTTGTGTAAACAGCATGCTTACTTTTTATTTCAGATGTGAGGATAACAGTGCAAAAGAACCTGTTGCAAAGTGAGCCAATGCAAATAAGCAGCCCACTCAGGAACCTGGAACACAGCTACAAACTAAGCTACAAAGCTACATTTTCAGCATCATTACTCCAGTCTTACTCCAAGTGTAACAATACACACTATACCATTCAAAAGCTTGGAGTCAGTATATACAGAAATTAAAACTTTTATATAGCACACAAGTGATGATAAAGAAGGATCATGTGACTGGAGTAATGATGCTAAAAAGTCAGCTTTGATTGATCCTAATAAACTATATAACTGCACTCGCAAGTGAATCTCAAGTTATTTTGTGTGATAGCTAGATATATTCTTAATAAACTACAAACAAAAAATATATAAATGTATTTTGTCCTCATATTCTTTCTTGTAACTCTTCCCTCTCAGTCACATACCTGCCTGAATGGCTCATTATGAAGCTCATTATGCAGCTCATTATGCGGGCCTTTGTCTTCTCAGGTGTGAATGTGAAGGTTGACGCCTTCTCGCATAGACCTTTTCTATTCAAAAAGTGTCTTAGAAAATTTAAATCAATATATTGTTTTCTGTGAGTAAGTAAACAAGATTATTTTCATATAATTTTGAAGCAAAAACTCTAGGCTACAAGATCCAGTTCTATAAGTCTTGTGAACAAATGTTCTGTATGTTTTTTATGGCCTTATTTCAGTGACTTCAAAATTTTAGTTTTTCACTAACCACGCATAAATGTTTCTTTCTCAAAAACAAAACCATGTACATAAATGCTGCTAACATATTATTGTAGCCCAGTTTGTGCTGTTTACAGTGTTATTAGACTTTAGCATTTATATGTTTATAAGCAACTGAAAAAGCACAAATGTCAGGGCATGTCAAAACTTCTCCAGGCCCCCAAAACACCCTCAGACCCCAGAGGGTTAAGATTGTGCATTATGGTGGACTTGGGGAATAAGTGAAGATGAATATATGTGTGGAGGTGAGAGTTATGAAAGCAGTGTGGCTGGATAATGGAATAATATCATGAGGAAAGAAGACCAGATATCAGGAAATAGAGTGGTTATGTTTCATTGATGGTACAGTAATTTTAGTAATTTCCTCCATATGTTCAGGCCATCAAGCTTATGAGTGTTTCAGAAGTAAGAACACACATTTTGCACATTAGTTTCAGCATCTTCAGTCTGTTTTTCTAGAATATTTATTTTTTTTTTTTGCACTTTCCATAATGTTTAAAATCAGCTGACCTCTTCTTTAGTTTCAGCATCTGCAGTCTGTTTTTCTAGATTTTATTTTATTTTGTTTTATTTTATTATTTTGTTTTATTTTTTATTTTATTATTTTATTTTATTTTTTGCACTTTCCATAATGTTTAAAATCATATGACCCCTTCGTTAGTTTCAGCATCTTCAGTCCGTTTTTCTAGATTTGATTTATTTTGTTTTATTTTATTTTGTTTTGTTTTGTTTTGTTTTGTTTTGTTTTGTTTTATTTTATTATATTTTGTTTTGTTTTATTATTTTATTTTATTTTATTTTATTTTGTTTTATTTTATTTTGTTTTATTTTATTTTATTTTGTTTTATTTTATTTTATTATTGTTTTATTATTTTATTTCATTTTATTATTTTTTTATTTAATTTTTTTGCACTTTTCATAATGTTTAAAATCATCTGACCTCTTCCTGTTCAAGTTTCGTGCTTTTATTGGCTGATGAATGCCAGCCGTGTTTTCTAAAGTTGTCACATAACGAACGAGTCTAGTGCTGACCACACTGACCTTCTGTCAATAGAGCCGCTCGCTCGGAAGCCAGCTTCCAGATTGATTTATTTCCTGTTGGTTAAAGATCAATGATCACGGAGTGCATGCACAAAGAAATCAATGAACGGATTCCTTTGCAGAGATCCTAATTTAATCAGAGTGGAGGCCGGTAGTTGATGGTTATTGAGGCTGCTAATAAGGATCTTGAGAGATGTGTGAGAACACACACAATCACATTCACTAGCTGCAGCGACTGCATTGTGACGGTGTTCACACCGGTCCAAATGTTGTATGGGATTGTTCTCATGAGGCTACTCAAGTGCTAAAATATGTGTTTATTTAATCTTTACACTGTCTCTTGTGTGTCTCCCGTAGTGTTCCAGGCATCACTATTGCCACAGACATCATCTGTGGTTTCCCAGGAGAGACGGAGGAGGACTTTGAGCAGACGATGGAGCTTGTGAGGCAGTACCGCTTCCCCAGCCTCTTCATCAACCAGTTCTACCCGCGACCTGGAACTCCAGCGGCCAAGATGGAGCAGGTTCCAGCTCACGTGGTGAGATTTATTATGAATTAAAAGTACAAACTGAGAAAGCAATCTGCACATATCAAGCAAAAAAATTTAAATTCAATAAATCAGTGCAACTGATCATTATTAGGTTTCATGAGTGCTCCTAATCCTATGAGATTATAAATCAAATTTGTTAATTATTATTATTAGTAGTAGTAGTATATACAGTAGTTACAGTTTTTATTGTTTACAATATTTGTTTTTGAACCCTCTGGGGTAACATTTGATTCTGTAAAGATTTAGTAGAAACCAGGAGATTGTGTCTAAAGAACATACAGTGAGCAGGTACTCTAGTTACCTTCAACTGAAAATAGCACTTTCTACCTTTCTCATATTTTATTTCTTTGGAGTTTCTTCAGAAGATTCAATGTGAAGTTCCTCGCAGACTGAGAATATAGTGTCTTGATGTACATCTCATACTGCTTGCATTTCACTTTCCCACTCGTTAACTCATTAAACTCACTGAATAAAAATTCAAAGATTGAGTTAAAAAAAAAAACAAAGATTGATATTTATTTTTCGTTTTCTTTTGAAAATCTTGCACTTGTATTAACAACTCATTTAGCCGTTCATACTGTACTCGATGAAAGACTGAAAATACTGCACATTTAAGATCACGTGAATGGCTTTCTTTAGCTTCTTGCATAATTCCAGCTGCATTACGCTATTGAACTGTTGTAATGGACAGCTTGTGTTTATTCTTAAGGTGTAATAATATCAAATCTGATGACTGTGACAGACTGACCTGTTTCTGGTGTAAGATCACCAGTTACACTACAGTCCATCACCTTTACCTGTTAACAAATGCTTCCAGATGAATCTTCCTGTCGATTACTCTTCATTATGTAATGCAGCTGTAGGCAGACGTCTCCCAGATGTGACGGCCTTATGGAGTTTCTCAGCGATTAGACCCCACTGAAACAATTAAACTGAGTAATGAAGCTCAAACTATTAGAGGAGGAGCAGCTTCACACATGGGGACTGGTGCTGGTTCTTCTATCCACAGCTTGTTGTGTGTATCAGTGGTTGGTGTGGCCCTCGTTAGCATCAGCGTGCTCTGATCTAGTGTAAGTCTGAGTGTTTTCGCTGTGCTCTCGTGTGTTGGGTTCAGTGTTGCTGCTCTCACCACCACATCATGTTTCTTTTATGGAAAGCTTCTTCGTGTGTCATGTGTTTTGTTGGCTGTTCCAGCTCTGATCGTGCTACAGTCGGGTGAAACATCAGCCATCTGAAGAACTGAATAGAGATGAGCTCTAATGAATATGCCCGTTCCTGAGAATCCATTCATTGATCTGTTGGTTCTATTATTGTGTTTTTGGAGACCCAGACGCCTGTCTCCTGTGGCAGATGTACGTTTATTTCTAGAGCACAGTTTAAAACAACTCAAAGTTGACCAAAGTGCTTTACATTAGAACAACATTCTAAACAAAACAGCTAAACTATTTAAGGAGATTAAAATTAATTTCTATAATACACTGTAAAAAAAAAAATACGTAGAATTATACCGTAAAAAATACGGTAACAACATTTTAGGTTTTACCGTTTTAACTTAAATTTACAGGTAAATACCGTAATTTCATTAACTGATATAATGTTAATATACCAACCTATTGAAGTACTGAAATCTGTTTTGTATCTTTGTAATACACTGATAACCACCAAAAGCAGGAGCTGATGAGAGTCACATGATGAACCAAAGCAGCTTTTAAATAATAACATATATAGAAGAAGCACAGTGTCATTCACACAAACACTAATCACCATCATGATGATCTCAATAAACTGAAATATGCAATAAACATTAATTTAACAACATTATACGTAACATACAACCCTAATAAACATAACTGATAAGAAAAAACTAAGAAGAAACAGTTATTTCAAAGAAAAAACATCAAATTAAATTTGAAATGCAACGCAGGGAATTCTGGGAACGTCAGTTTACGTTTTTTCCCTGTAAATTTTACAAGAACTTGCCGTTAACCATTTAACAGGTTTTTACTGTAGCATTCTCAGTTTTTTACCGTTAAAATCAGTCATTTTTTACAGTGTGCATTAAAAGCCAGAGAAAACAGATGAGTTTTTAACTAAGCCTTAAAATCTGACAATGTTTTATCAGTTCTGATACACAGTGGGGGACTATTCCACAATTAAGGGGCAATCACAGAAAAGGTCAAACCCCCTCTCATTTTTAGTCTTGCCCTAGGAACAGTCATCAGCCTCTGATCAGATGATCAGTTTGTGTAAGAGCAACTAATTTGACCGATACGTTGGTGCCAGTCCGTGTAAAGATTTAATAACAATTAACTGACTTAAAGTCAATTCTGTAGTGACAGGAAGCCAATGAAGAGATGTTAAAATTGGGGTAATGTTCACGTTTTTGTATACCCTCGCCACAGGATTTTGCACCATTTGAAGTCGAGAAATTGTTTATTCCTACATACTATAGAGAGAGATGCAGTAGTCAAGACGGGTAGAGATAAAGGCATGGATTACTTTTTCTAAATCGTTGCAAGAGAGCCAAGGCTTTTGCCAAAAGCCTTAGATGGTAGAAGCTGGATTTTACAGTAAAGTTTATCTGTTTATCAAACTTAAGGGAACTATCAAATAGCACACCCAGGTGTTTACAACCGGTTTACAAAAGCAAGATAACTGCTCTAAATTAACATTCTGAGTATCATACCCATCTCTGATTTGGATTTAACCCTCTGGGGTCTAAGGGTGTTTTGGGGGCCTGGAGAAGTTTTGACATGCCCTGACATTTGTGCTTTTTCAGTTGCTTATAAACATATAAATGGCTAAAGTCTAATAACACTGTAAACAGCACAAACTGGGCTACAATAATATGTTAGCAGCATTTATGTACATGGTTTTGTTTTTGAGAAAGAAACATTTATGCGTGGTTAGTGAAAAACTAAAATTTTGAAGTCACTGAAATAAGGCCATAAAAAACATACAGAACATTTGTTCACAAGACTTTTAGAACTGGATCTTGTAGCCTAGAGTTTTTGCTTCAAAATTATATGAAAATAATCTTGTTTACTTACTCACAGAAAACAATATATTGATTTAAATTTTCTAAGACACTTTTTGAATAGAAAAGGTCTATGCGAGAAGGCGTCAACCTTCACATTCACACCTGAGAAGACAAAGGCCCGCATAATGAGCTGCATAATGAGCTTCATAATGAGCCATTCAGGCAGGTATGTGACTGAGAGGGAAGAGTTACATGAAAGAATATGAGGACAAAATACATTTATATATTTTTTGTTTGTAGTTTATTAAGAATATATCTAGCTATCACACAAAATAACTTGAGATTCACTTGCGAGTGCAGTTAAATAGTTTATTAGGATCAATCAAAGCTGACTTTTTAGCATCATTACTCCAGTCACATGATCCTTCAGATCCTTCTTTATCATCACTTGTGTGCTATATAAAAGTTTTAATTTCTGTATATACTGACTCCAAGCTTTTGAATGGTATAGTGTATATTGTTACACTTGGAGTAAGACTGGAGTAATGATGCTGAAAATGTAGCTTTGTAGCTTAGTAGCTTAGTTTGTAGCTGTGTTCCAGGTTCCTGAGTAGGCTGCTTATTTGCATTGGCTCACTTTGCAACAGGTTCTTTTGCACTGTTATCCTCACATCTGAAATAAGGGTGAGATGCTTCCTTTGTGAGATGCAGGTGAAGGCGAGGGTATGTATTCACAGTCCTAAAAGAATGTTATAAACAATCGTCAGCATTTATTTTTCACAGTACCTTACAGAATGCCAATAACAAGAGCAGATAATCGCGAACAGAAGCTTGTTTTACATGTTTTACATTCATAAACAAGCATGCATTGTATGTAGGCCTATACAATACAAAAACTATAGTTATAAACATCTATGGCTATATTCACAAACAGAGTATAGCCAAAGATTATAGAATACTCTTAAAGAGACTTTGGTATAGCCTATCACAGTAAAGTTTTGTCTAATCTTACTGTAACATTAAGCTATTAACATTATAACTCATATTACTTTTATATCATATTGCTGTCTATTTTAAAAAATACATTTTATATCTGAGAAACTAATTATTATTGTTTAGCACGTTATTAAAATCTATTTCTGAACAGAGTAGGCTATTAATAATAAACATGTTATAAACATACTTAGACTCGTAGCATTCATCATGTTACAGTGTACACTCATATTACTATTGTCACAATAACACGTTAACTAATGCAAAAAATAAACATTACTTACTCATCAGATTGATCTCCACTACTGGATGAAATATTGTTCTTCTTTTGAGGGAAGTCCTGCCTTTACTCAGCGCGTCTTCTTCCAGAAACGAACAGTAGCGATCTCCTCTTTGTTTATGTTTGGCGTCTCCATGAGCGCGTGTCTCACGTGGATATTTACATATGAACGGCGCGAGCCGCGAGGGGGCGGGATCGCATTAGAGATAATGAGTTAGACGGGAAAGACTGAACATCGTGTTGGTTTCATACGGATTGCTTTATCACAGAATATTTGTTTTCGATATGACTTACTTCATTTAAAAGAAGACACTTCAAGCTTTCTATAGATATAACTCCCATGTCTCTGTGTTGAGTTTTCGCTGAGTTACACTTCATTTTAGTGACGCGTTTCTAAAAGCAGTTCGTGGAGACGGAGAAGACAGAGAGCGCACCCTGTTTGTTTTCTTTATTCTTCAAAAGCACAAAGTTTAGTTGTTATTATGAGTGTATACAAATAAAAGTAGACCCCTTACAGATTCGAATGGTGTATTGCTCTTATCTGTACGATCAAAAATGACAGAGTAATTCAAGCTCATTTCGCCTTATGAGGAAAATCTGCCACAAAACGCGTATCCGCGTTAGTCGACCCCAAAGGGTTAAGTAATCCAATAGAGGTTTTAGATCGTGTTAATTTCGTTACATTTTACATTTACATTTAGTCATTTGGCAGACGCTTTTATCCAAAGCGACTTACAATTGGGGAATACATAAAGCGATTCATCTTGAAGAGGCAATCAGACAGAGGAAGTGCTCGTAACACCAAGTCTCAGTCATTGTTCGAATAAGTACAAGCTAGCAAGGGAAGGAGAGAAAGATAAAGGGAAAGTGTTTTTTTTTTTTTAGAACAAGTTTAGGATGAAGTCAAGTAGTGCCGAAAGAGATGAGTTTTCATTTGTTGCTTGAAGATTGACAGGGATCCAGCATTCCGGATAGGGGTGGGAAGATTATTCCACCATCCAGGAATGGTGAATGAGAATGTTCTGGAGAGTGATTTTGAGCCTCTCTGTGATGGTACCACAAGGCGTCGCTCACTAGCAGATCTCAGACTTCTGGAGGGGATGTAGAGTCGTAATAGTGAGTGGAAGTAGGAGGGTGCTGTGCCTGTGGTCGTTCTGTATGCAAGCATCAGTGTCTTGAACTTGATGCGAGCTGCCACTGGTAGCCAGTGCAATGAGATGAAGAGAGGTGTAACATGGGTTCTTTTGGGCTCATTGAAGACCAGTCGTGCCGCTGCATTCTGAATCATTTGTAGAGGTTTGATTGTGTTTGATGGAAGTCCAGCCAGAAGAGCATTGCAGTAGTCCAGCCTAGAAACGGCAACGGCCTGGACAAGAAGTTGTGCAGCATGCTCTGTCAGGAAGGGCCTGATTTTTCTGATGTTGTGTAGCGCAAACCTGCAAGATCGAGCAGTCTTTGCAATGTGCTCTTTGAAGGTCAGCTGGTCATCAAAGATTACACCAAGATTTCTGACCGAAGTTGATGGGGTAATTATTGATGTGCCTAACTGAATCGAGAAGTCATGCTGTAGAGTCGGAGTGGCAGGGACAACAAGAAGCTCAGTCTTTGCCAGGTTGAGCTGTAGGTGATGTTATTTCATCCATGCCGAGATGTCCGCCAGGCAGCCTGAGATCCGTGCAGCTACCGTTGGATCATCTGGTTGAAAAGAGAGATAGAGCTGTGTGTCATCGGTGTAGCAATGGTAGGAGAAGCCATGTGCCTGTATGATGGGTCCCAGTGATGTAGTGTATGTGGAGAAGAGGAGGGGTCCAAGAACCAATCCCTGAGGAACCCCAGTGACCAGTTGATGTGCTTTGGATACCTTCCCTCCCCAGGCCACCCTGAAAGACCTACCGGTGAGTGGAATCCCAGTGATGCCCAGCGATGAGAGGGTGGACAGGAGGATCTGATGATTGACAGTTTCAAAAGCAGCGGAAAGATCCAGCAGAATGAGGACTGATGATTTGGAATCGGCCTTTGCGATTCACAGGGCTTCAGTGACTGAGAGTAGCGCTCAAATGAGTAGTTTGTCTTTAACAAAAACTATGATGAAAAATGTTCGTTGACGAGCTTTTTTTCCCCGAGATGACAATAAGGTCAATAAACGATAACTATGACTATATTGACATGCAATTCCATTGACGAAGAAAGACAAGACTAAAATGTGTTAAAATAAAAGCTTTACCAAAACTACTTTTTATTTTCGTCAAAAAAAGGAGACAAAATGTTATTGCGGACTGCTCTGTCTCTACTACGTGAGCTTTCATGAGTTCGGTTGCCAGATATCAAGAGTTCAAAACCCAGAATCAGAGCTTCACTGTTACATGAATACACTTTCTGCCTGGTGTTTTGCTTATTTTAAGCAACCATGCGCACACACTCGCTCCTCACTGCAGAAGCACCGCCGACGATGAGCTGAAAACACAGACAAACAAGCTGGAGTTTAGCATCTAAATGAAAGTGTTACTCAATTCTGTCGTCTCGACTGTATTGTTTACGATTGTGATCACTGAATAAATGCATTTACTCAACCGCTGTTGTTTTAATAGAGAAATATTTCACTGTTATAATATTTTTGGTTTGTTTTACCAGTTTTCATAATGTAGACAGAGAGAGTGCATGCATCTTTGGTATTAATTTATATAATAAAATGCCTATAATAAATCAGTACACTAGATGAGGGAAAATAAACCATGTATGAGTCCACATTCTGTTGATTTGTGCTTACTGCTGAAAGTGCAATACCTGAAATGCAAAAGTAAATTTCTCAAATGACAACAATCTTTACGATTATAATTTTGAGCAAAAATAATTTTTAATGTGATTAAGATTTCATTGACTAAAATCTGACTAAAGTGCACATACGTTTCGTTGACTTAAACTTGACTAAATAAAAACAGGACACGGTTGAATAAATATGAAATACATAAAATGTACATTTGAGTAAGACTAAGACTAAATAAAAAATGGCTGCCAAAATTAATACTGCTGTACAGTTAATTAATAATAATCTTATTTCTAAAATGTCAAGTTTTCTTTGACTAAAACTAGACTAAAATACTTTAGATTTTCTTTGACTAAAACTAGACTAAAATACTTTGGATTTTCTTTGACTAAATCTAGACTAAATACTTTAGATTTTCTTTGACTAAAACTAGACTAAATACTTTAGATTTTCTTTGACTAAAACTATACTAAATACTTTAGATTTTCTTTGGCTAAAACTAGACTAAATACTTTAGATTTTCTTTGACTAAAACTAGACTAAATACTTTAGATTTTCTTTGACTAAAACTAGACTAAATACTTTAGATTTTCTTTGACTAAAACTAGACTAAATACTTTAGATTTTCTTTGACTAAAACTAGACTAAATACTTTAGATTTTCTTTGACTAAAACTAGACTAAAATACTTAGGATTTTCTTTGACTAAAACTAGACTAAATACTTTAGATTTTCTTTGACTAAAACTAGACTAAATACTTTAGATTTCCTTTGACTAAAACTAGACTAAATACTTTAGATTTTCTTTGACTAAAACTAGACTAAATACTTTAGATTTTCTTTGACTAAAACTAGACTAAATACTTTATATTTTCTTTGACTAAAACTAGACTAAATACTTTGGATTTTCTTTAACTAAAACTAGACTAAATACTTAAGATTTTCTTTGACTAAAACTAGACTAAAATACTTTGGATTTTCTTTAACTAAAACTAGACTAAGGGTGAATCCCATTTCTCTGTCTTACCCCTTCCCCTTACCCCTTCCCCTTAGTTTTGCGCGTTCACGTGAGAGTAAGGGCTGTCCCAATTCTCGTTTTGATCGAGGAGTAGGGCTAAGGGGAAGGGGTAGATACCCCTTAAAACCAAGCATTTTCGCGAGCTTACTTGAAACCAAGGGGTACCCAGAACACACTGCGCAACCGTCAACAATGTCGGCCAGATCATCCAGAGAGTCCCATTTTCGGCTTAAATAATTGATTTAAAAATTACGACAGTCTTGTTTTGTGCTCTACACAGTCCTGTACATATATATTTGCAACCATGTTCTTAATTGAAACGTTTTAAAAAATCGCTAGTTTGCTACGCTTTACATCGCTGATTTGCACAACAATCGCAAAAACATCACTAATAAAACCCACGCGATCGACATACACACACTTGCAGACGCATCTTGGAAGTTTGTGATCAACACTTGTCGCCTCAGGTGACGTTGCAGCCAGCTAGTGACGATGTACGATGACGTAACCAAAACCAAGTGGTGTCTCATTTCATAGGGGTATGTTTTCACCCCTAGCACTTACCACTCGGTTTCGAGGGACAAGGGCTAGGGGTAAGACGAAGGGGTAGGGGAAGGTGAAGGGGTAAGACAGAGAAATCGGATTCACCCTAAATACTTTAGATTTTCTTTGACTAAAACTAGACTAAATACTTTAGATTTTCTTTGACTAAAATTAGACTAAATACTTTAGATTTTCTTTGACTAAAACTAGACTAAAATACTTAGGATTTTCTTTGACTAAAACTATACTAAATACTTTGGATTTTCTTTGACTAAAACTATACTAAATACTTTGGATTTTCTTTGGCTAAAACTAGACTAAATACTTTGGATTTTCTTTGACTAAAACTAGACTAAATACTTTAGATTTTCTTTGACTAAAACTAGACTAAATACTTTAGATTTTCTTTGACTAAAACTAGACTAAAATACTTAGGATTTTCTTTGACTAAAACTATACTAAATACTTTGGATTTTCTTTGGCTAAAACTAGACTAAATACTTTAGATTTTCTTTGACTAAAACTAGACTAAATACTTTAGATTTTCTTTGACTAAAACTATACTAAATACTTTAGATTTTCTTTGACTAAAACTAGACTAAATACTTTGGATTTTCTTTGACTAAATCTAGACTAAAATATTTTGGATTTTCTTTGACTAAATCTAGACTAATTACTTTAGATTTTCTTTGACTAAAACTAGACTAAATACTTTGGATTTTCTTTGACTGAAACTAGACTAAAATACTTTGGATTTTCTTTGACTAAAACTAGACTAAATACTTTAGATTTTCTTTGACTAAAACTAGACTAAATACTTTAGATTTTCTTTAACTAAAACTAGACTAAATACTTTGGATTTTCTTTGACTAAAACTAGACTAAATACTTTAGATTTTCCTTGACTAAAACTAGACTAAATACTTTAGATTTTCTTTGACTAAAACTAGACTAAATACTTTAGATTTGCTTTGACTAAAACTAGACTAAATACTTTAGATTTTCTTTGACTAAAACTAGACTAAATACTTTAGATTTTCTTTGACTAAAACTAGACTAAAATACTTTGTATTATCTTTGACTAAAACTAGACTAAATACTTTAGATTTTCTTTGACTAAAACTAGACTAAAATACTTAGGATTTTCTTTGACTAAAACTAGACTAAAATACTTAGGATTTTCTTTGACTAAAACTAGTTTATATTTTAAGATATCTCAGAGCAAGATATTTTTCAGCTGTCAGATCAGCTGTTCTGATAGAGGAGTTTTTCACTCTAGCATGGAGGAACAGATCTCATCCCCACATCGAGCTCAAGGTGATGCAGGTTAAGTCTTCTGGGACGTCCCAGACCCACCTGGTACACCTGCTGCATCCACACAAGAGCAGCCCTCTCCCAGACCCTTCAGAGATGCTCAGCTCTGGCGGGACGCTGCATTAATAACAGTCTGGGACCAAAGGGTCCGGGTGCTCTGGTTTCTCAGCAGACATCTCATAGCAGTCACCACGGTGTGATGAATGGGTTGTGAGCGTAACGGGTGGCCTCATGTTATCAGCGGCGGACGCTCGCTCAGGCCGAGCAGATCTGGCTCACGGGCGGAGCTGGAAAAACCCAGAGCCTCCAGACCGGCATAATTACTCCCACGTGAGGAAAGGGTTAGCGGAGATAAATTGGCATGATCTCCTGGAATGTTGCTCTTACTAGCCAGACAGGTGTTTACCTTGACAGCTCGTCTGCCTCGTCGGCTCATCTTTAACCAGGGGAAATTAAGGCAGCGTCCTCCAGTCAAAGTTAAGGGGTTTGGATTCAAAGCTTCTGCCAGGTTTGTGCAAGGATCGGTGAGGAATACCCAAAACAATGACAGATGGGCAAGGCCTGGAGTGACCGATGCCAGCTTCATGGGGAAAACTGGAACAAAACAACAACTAAGCTGGTGTCACTCACACTTGGGCCAAAACAGACTCTTCATTTGCAAATCATTTAGCTGGTTTCCAGATCTACAGCTTGCTTGTTATCTGTCCTTTCTGGACTGTGTCAGAGGGATTGATGTGGGTGAAGCGGCAGATCCTGAGGTCTTGTGTGCTCTGTGAGACTGTGACTGTGAAAGAAAAGCATGATGGGAACAGGTAGTGACATCACTGCACTTCCTGTGGAGGAGCGAGCTCAACACCACATGCAGACGTGTCGTTAAGGGCCCATCTCACATTGTAATTAAGAATGGAATATTAGCATACTGCTCACTGCCTGCACTGTTTAAAACCGTTTACTGTTAAAAAATATATTGTATTCATCAAGGCTGCATTAAAAGTGACAGTAAAGACATTTATAAAGTTGCAAAAGATTTCTATTTAAAAATAAATGCTGTTGTTTTTGAACTTTCTATTCATCTGTGAATCCTGAAAAATAAAATGCATCAGTTTCCACAGAAATATTGAACTGTTTTCAACATTGATAATAATCAGAAATGTTTCTTGAGCAGCAAATCAGCATATTATGATTTCTGAAGATCATGTGACACTGAAGACTGCAGTAATGATGCTGAAAATACAGCTGCGTCACAGAAATGAATTACAGTTTAACACACATTCACATAGAAAACAGCTGTTTTAAATAGTAATATTGCACAATTTTACTGTAAAACCTAACCTACACCAAACTTTTGGTCAGTAGTTTATGTGAAACAGTAAGCAGAGGTAAAGGTTTCAAACAGAAGTTCACTTCATTATCACATGATGTTATCTGATATGTGATAAAACAAAGAAATGTAGCACGAATGCACAGTAATTCACTTTAGATGAAAGCATCTGCCAAATACACGTGTTACATCTGAGCTTTGGGTTGCATGAACACGTTATAAATCAAAAAAAGAGATGTTAAAGTTACAAGTTCTATTATTTCATTAAGTCAAAGCAATGGGAAAAAAATTGATGTTCAAGTAGGGCTGCTCGATTATGACAAAAATCATAATCACAGATATTTTGGTCAATATTGTAATCACGATAATTTAAAATGATTATTAGTGTGCCATATGACCAAAACTTTATATGAAAGATTTATTTAAAGATAGTGATATATATCAAATATATATTTTCTGTAAGTAAGGTTGCTATGACATCTACATTTTAGGGACCGGCGAAATTTCACAATTCTCGATACCAGAGTAACTAATATTAGTTAAAAAAACAACAAAAAAGGTCATCAAAATTAATGAAAATAATTAAACTGCCAGTAATAGAAAAGCAAAGGAATACAATAGAATAAATAAAAGATACAAATGAAACAAACTGTGCTTTAAGTTTTTAAATGCAAGTCTAAAGTAGCTATTCAGTTAACGGCCTACTAGAGAAACTGAGTAATCTAATGTAAAATAAAACAGCATAATCTTCACTGTAAGAATTAATTAAATGTTCTTTGTTTCTTATTAAAGCTACAAAAGTCCTTCAGTCAAGAGCAGTGAGTGATTTTGTCTTTGTCTTTTGTCGTTTGATTAATATAAAGCACACAGTCGCAGCAGGAATATAGCTCGCTGTCACTTTAAGAGCCGCACTGATCCGATTTACTGTTACACACGTATTTTCATTCTCAACTGTTTATGTTCATTTATTACATAACTGACGAGGGTTTACGTGAATAGTCACTAAACGCCGCATTTTGACACATTTTTGACCGTTTAGGCACTAAAAGATGACTTTAAATGTCTGTGTTGTGTTCCGTCTCTGAGCACATACACAGAAATCTTCCCGAGGAACAGCACAAGTTCTCTTTCACACTTTTAAAAACATGAATAAATCTAATCAACTAAAATAAATCAAGCACGTGCCATTTTGCAAAAGTCTCGGTACATGATTTTACTGATATGCACGTGAAATTGGGCTTTTATGGAGAAACAAAAGAGCACCGCTGGAAAGGGGGCGGAATGGTAATTATTACAGTAAAATAATTACTGTATTTTCATAATCGTTGGAGGCTGAAATCGAAACTGAATTTCGATTAATTGCACAGCCCTATGTAGAAGTTGCATGCATTGCATTGTGGGATAGAGTATTCCTAACAGTGAGTTGCATGCTGCTGGATTTCTCTGCTCAGTGTACTGCAGGACTGAAGCGCGGGGGATCTCAGACTCGTCCTGGGACGGGAGCGTGTGTCCGGATGTGTTTGTTTTGTGAGCCGAGCAGATGGACAGTATTTGAGGTGCCATCCTACATCGTTGTTGCGGTGACAGATGCGTGTTCAGTTTGGATTTATGAATAGCAACATGCTTCTATATGATCTCCATCTGCCGGAGACGTTTTCACGCTTTGCACAAAGCCAAACCGCACATGATCCCGATCAGACGCTGGTCTGGAGCAGCTCGTCTTCTACCGTTGAATATTTATAGACACGCTGCGGACGATACACATGTTGAGTAACGAGAACGACTCCCGACACGCTCTGCAGAGCTCATATTCCTGTATGTTCTTTCTAAACTAGCCTTGCTATAACTTCAGTCACTTCTGACTAGAGCTGGGCGATATTGCAAAAAATTAAAATCTCGATTTTTTTTTTTTTTTTCAGAACATTTGACCGTTTCGTGATTTTTAACTAGTCAACTTTAAAATGTGTCTACAACATGATTCAAGTAACTTTTTCTTTACTAACCCTCTAGTTAAATAAACTTCTGTTCCAAGTGCAGAACACATGAAGTTGTCAACATGATGTAAATATTCACCAAATCACTTAAATATCTTTGCAGAAAAGATGCATGAACTACATCTTGTACAAACTTGTCTTATACATATTACATGTTCAGAAATAATGCGAGGAAAATGCTTTAAAATATCTCAAAATCAAGGTAATTCAATCTCAAAATGACTGAAGGTATAACCGCAGTAGTCTATTATTGACTATAAATGTTCTGTAAAAACAACAGCAGCTTTCAGTCTGTCACCATGATGCAAATATGAAATATCAGACATACAGTAGTAGTTACAGGTTTTTTTATTCGCTTGCTCTTCTTTTCCATTGTTTGTTCTGTGTAAACATGAGAATGAGCTTTATTGGCCAGGTATGTTTACACATACGAGGAATTTGTTATAGTGACAGAAGCTCTACAGTGCAACAGAAAGACAGCAACAGTACAGGACACAGATAATAAAAGAATAATATACAAATAGGCAATGTACAAAATAGCAAAAACACAATATATAATATAGACAATTAGGTGTGTACAGGTCTGATATGTGCAAAATCTCATCTCATCATTCACTCTCATCTTCTTGCATGTTTTTCTCATTCCACTGTCTGCATCGCATCTTTGTCGACACAAAAGCACTTTCTGTGTGATACGAGTGTGTCTCACGTGAGTAGTTAATCATTCTTTACTCTTTACTGCACTGTAAAAAATCTAAAGTTGAGAAAACATTAAAAGTTTAAAGCGGCAACCAGCTTCAGCAGATTTTTGAGTTTTCTCAACTTGTTGTATTCAGTTTATAAACAGTAAGTTATATATATTTTATAAAAGTTGAGAAATCTCAAAAATCTGCTGAAGCTGGTTGCCTTAAAGGGGTCATCGGATGCAAAATTCACTTTTTAAGTTGTTTGAACATAAATGTGTGTTGGAAGTGTGTGTACACATCCATCCTATAATGATAAAAATAAACCCAGTGTTTTTTTTTTAAATCCCTATTTTAAAATCCTCTTTCTCAGATCAGGCTGTTCTGAGACTCCTGTCAGAATGATGTAGTTCTGTACAGGCCCCTCCCACGATAGTTGATTGACAAGCCATCTTACCTTAGCCCCGCCCCCCTGAGTGAGCTGAGAGCTCCGCCTCCGGTGCAGGGGAAGACAAGTTGTCTCAGATTAAGCAATTGAGGTGTTTAGTTGTTGGATGTAATAATGAATATAGCAGTCGTCATTTACTCCCGACATCTGAGCCGCTGAAGACACAGAGGATTAACTTTACTTTCGCTTTGAAGTGAATGCTATGATCCGCGATCTACATAAATGCATCTATGTTCGCCCGAATCATTCGTGATCCAGCTTCATCTACAGAGTATAAGTGTTTTTTAGGAATCTTTGCAAATCGCCTTTCCTAATAATGTGCTAGTTAGCCAGTTTCGCAGCTGAAGTAAACAGTACTGCTCGTCACCCCACAGAAGAGAGAGGAGGAGTCAGCAGAGCTCATTAGCATTTAAAGCAACATGGACTAGAACAGCGTGCTGAAAACAGAGCTGATTTTGACAGGGTAAAGAAGGTGTTTTTTACACTACCATTAAGAAAATTTAACCAAAGTATGTTATAGACTTTTCATTAAGACCTTAAAGAATCATATCAACTTGTGGAAAATTTTAAAGATTGAAGTTTTCTCAACTTTTGATTTTTTACAGTGCGTTATCACCGGCATAGTCAAAGTGTCTTAATTCTAATGTTTGGTAATAGTTCTATTCAAAATCTCGATTCCTAGATTTCTAAAAAATAAAATCGTGGCTAAACATTCAATTAAAATAAATCAATAAAATCAGAAAAATCGCCCAGATCTACTTCTGACAGAAACCTCCGACTGCTCTGTTTGTGAAGTCCATGCGAGATGGTCTGACTGGGGCCAGAGGAGGAGGAGCTGTATGAAAATGTATTGATACACCATCACAAGACATGATTGTCTCATTTAGACCTGCTTGAGTCAAATGGAAACCATTGAAAACCCTACAGTGACCTTTGTCCGTCTCGCTCTGGACGTCATCTGTGAGGCTGAGCGACGACTTCAAATAAAGGGAGAAAAGTGGTTCCTCGGCTCATCGAGATGATTTTTCACCTCGGCCTGCTGCTTCGGGGGCCGGTGTAATCTCAGGACCCCTGCCCTAATAGACTGAAATATTGAGTCTCTCAAGGTCACTCCGAGTTCATCTTTTTTGATCAAATTTCAGTTGCTATTTTTCCCCAGAATGAAGATGTGTGATTTGAGGAGGGTTGAGCGTATTCTCTGAAGGCCGCTGGCTTGGTTATCTCAGACCTCGCTAACATCTCTCTCTCTCGCTCTCGGTCTGAATCAAACCTCCTGAAGGTGTGCTGCAGGAGAAGAGATCGCTCCAGCATTGATCGAGTGGATGAATGTGAATATGCTGTGAAGCTGGTGTTATGTAGCTAATCCAGCGGGAGCAGCACATAGCCCTGAGGTTCTGTGTCGAGAAGGCTCTGGTCTGATGAGCTGTGGAGACGCCGATGAGAAACAGAGAGAGATGGAGTCACAGGAGACAGACAGGGATCATTAGGCAGGTGTGGGCATGGATTCACTCTGTGATCGTGGGACGTCCACTGAGCTCATGTATAGTGTTCTCTCTTCATCTGTGATCTATTATAGGAGGGATTCAGTGCTGTGACAGATCTCATGAGCTCAAGTGTTTCTGGCTTGTTGGAATATGTTGGTGACCGTTCTGGTTTTTGTGGTGAAAATCACCGAATGCAGATTAAAAAAGAAGATTCCAAGAAGATAATCAGCTTTTATTAGAACTGTCAATTCAATGCTTTGCTTTAGTTCATTATAAAACAGAAATAACGTCAAAAATATAGCCGCAAACTTCACTGATTTGTACTGTACTACTTGTACATTCGTTGAAGTACTGATTAAATACTGACTTGTTTTTGAGACTCGGCAGCAGCTGCTATGACAGACATCACAAACCACAATTTTAATGTTTAAATTCAGATTTAATGTCATTAATTGGCACCAAGTTATAATGTTGTGATGTCTGGTTTCACATGAAGCATGTCAAAATCTAGTGTGAAACCGATAAATAGCGGATAAGCAGCTGACATGAAATATTTTGTCATTCTATATCAGTTTATACTAGAAAAAAATAACCAACCTAAATTAAATAATGATTAGTATTTACAGTTTCTCTTATACACTCAGGTAGATATGGTTATTTGACATAATATGAGTAGTTAAGAGTCCAGAATGTCTATAATATGCATCTGTAGTGTTTCTCTGTTCTGTTATAGTCTTTTTCAGTTTAATTGAGTCTTACAGCCATAATCTAAAATGTTTGTCATTGTACACCTGCACCGTTTTCATGATGTGATGTGAAATCAGTCATAAATCATACAGTATATGTGATGCTTATATTACTCCTATATTCTCCTCACATCCGCACTGACTGTGAAACATGACTTCTCATCAACTACATGCTGCATAATCGCTCATAATTAGCTTTTCTTTAACTTGTGGCTGCATTAAAATCCATCACACATCTCAATGCTCAGCGTTTGCATTTCATTACAAATTAGGGACGTATGGGCTTTTATAGGCACTTCTGGAAGAAACGGAGAGGTCTTGAGGGCAAATATCCTCATTTTCTTCCCGTCGAGTGTTTGTTCTTCATTCGCGTTGGCCTTCAGAGTTCACTACTCTTAGATGAATTAACACTGGTGTATTGTTGTTGTTTTTCCCTTTCACAGAAGAAACAAAGAACCAAAGAGCTCTCTGCGCTCTTCCACTCATACAACCCTTATGACCACAAGGTAAGAGAAGCTGTGTTTTAAGCTATATTTAATATAGATGTTAATTTGTATTTTTTACGTGTGTGCATTGTATTCCATAGAGAGAGAGGTTATTATTAAACTAAAGCTAGGATGTAAAATGAACAGCAGAAACGATGAGCAATATCGACGTGCTGTTGAGACATTTTATCAGTTATCAATATAATGTTTTACTGCCAAAAATCACTAATGATTGTGTATATATATACAAAAATTTACTTTTTATATAATAATAACAAGAGAGAAAATACTGTCACGTTCAGCAGTATGACGAATAAATATTAACATCAAAACTGACACTTACATTTACATTTACATTTAGTCATTTGGCAGACGCTTTTATCCAAAGCGACTTACAATTGGGGAGTACATAAAGCGATTCATCTTGAAGAGGCAATCAGACAGAGGAAGTGCTCGTAACACCAAGTCTCAGTCATTGTTCAAATAAGTACAAGCTAGCAAGGGAAGGAGAGAAAGATAAAGGGAAAGTTTTTTTTTTTTTTTTGAAAGTTTAAGATGAAGTCAAGTAGTGCCGAAAGAGATGAGTCTTCAGTTGTTGCTTGAAGATTGACAGGGATCCAGCATTCCGGATAGGGGTGGGAAGATTATTCCACCATCCAGGAATGGTGAATGAGAATGTTCTGGAGAGTGATTTTGAGCCTCTCTGTGATGGGTACCACAAGGCGTCGCTCACTAGCAGATCTCAGACTTCTGGAGGGGATGTAGATTCGTAATAGTGAGTGGAAGTAGGAGGGTGCTGAGCCTGTGGTCGTTCTGTATGCAAGCATCAGTGTCTTGAACTTGATGCGAGCTGCCACTGGTAGCCAGTGCAGTGAGATGAAGAGAGGTGTAACATGGGTTCTTTTGGGCTCATTGAAGACCAGTCGTGCCGCTGCATTCTGAATCATTTGTAGAGGTTTGATTGTGTTTGATGGAAGACCAGCCAGAAGAGCATTGCAGTAGTCCAGCCTAGAAACGACAAGGGCCTGGACAAGAAGTTGTGCAGCATGCTCTGTCAGGAAGGGCCTGATTTTTCTGATGTTGTGTAGTGCAAACCTGCAAGATCGAGCAGTCTTTGCAATGTGCTCTTTGAAGGTCAGCTGGTCATCAAAGATTACACCAAAATTTCTGACCGAAGTTGATGGGGTAATTATTGATGTGCCTAACTGAATCGAGAAGTCATGCTGTAGAGTCGGAGTAGCAGGGACGACAAGAAGCTCAGTCTTTGCCAGGTTGAGCTGTAGGTGATGTTCTTTCATCCATGCCGAGATGTCCGCCAGGCAGCCTGAGATCCGTGCAGCTACCGTTGGATCATCTGGTTGAAAAGAGAGATAGAGCTGTGTGTCATCGGCGTAGCAATGGTAGGAGAAGCCATGTGCCTGTATGATGGGTCCCAGTGATGTAGTGTATGTGGAGAAGAGGAGGGGTCCAAGAACCGATCCCTGAGGAACCCCAGTGACCAGTTGATGTGCTTTGGATACATCAGTTTCATCCTTTCCTGTAACAACATTGAAAGCTCAGCCAAGATGGTGAAACAGCTGATCATAGCTGTACAGGGGTAGTCTTTTTAAAATAAATTTAGTAGCAGAGCTACTGCAAGTGATTTTCAGTGCTGGAAATCCATGTATCCTTTGCTGAAACTTCCGCGTCTTCATGGAGAGCGCAGGTTATGGTTGCTTAGCAACGGCAGACGCCAAGGGAGCGCAAGCTACAGAGCGCTTTGGAAAGAAGGAGAAAGCGGCGCGCCTAGCGTTTTCCACGCGTTTTTAAGCGCAACATGTGAACGGCCCTTAGTCAGTTTTTGCAGTGACTCCATCCTGTCGTTTCTTACAGTCTGCTGAATGGATTCTTATGTCTGAGATGAAATAAAGGTATAGATCAGAAGTCAGAATTCTACGCTGATGTCTCCCTCAGGCACTCGACGCACTGCTGGCTCTGAATATATCACTCAAAGACACTAGATTGTCAAAGTGTGTCTCGCTCATAAACGAGCTCTGCTAGATCTGTGTTCCTCTCTCTCTCTCTCGGTGTAATTAAATGAAGAGGAGCCACATCACGTCTCCAGAGCTGCCCACGCTCTGTCACACTCGTCAGGACGCTCTGCTGCTCTGAACGCAGGTCAAAGGTCACGCCGGCTGCTGAGCTCTGAATTCAGAAGACGCAGATCCACATTAAAACATGATCATCTCATCAGTTTGAGCTCTGACCGACACGAGTCCATGCGTGTGTGACAGATTTAGATCTCCTCAGAAGAGTCTGTTTTGTGATAAAGACTGACTTAATCACATTATTATGTGCCAGCTTCCTATAAATGAAGTTTAGTGTCGTTTATGCAGGAATGTTGGGCAGCAGAACGCTGGGATGGACACGACACATGTAATGTGTGTGTGATTTGATTTTGATCCGATTGTTTGCCGTTGCTGTGTGTGTGAGCGTGTGAGCGTGTGAGTGTTTGTGAGTGAGTGAGTGAGTGAGTGAGTGAGTGAGTGAGTGAGTGTGTGTTTGTGTGTGAGAGTGTACAAGCACACAACAAGCAATCACACAACACACACTCACTCAGACACACACACTCTCACACACACACACAAACACACTCACACTCTCACACACACACACTCTATGTATTTATGTGTAAATGAGTGTTCACTCTAACAATAACACACTTTTCTGCCATTTTTCTTGCAGCATCATTGTGTCATTACATCATCTCTAATGATGGATTGTGATTAATAACAGAACAGTGGTGGAAGTAATATTTCAATCGGGTTTAGGAATAAAATGACTGATTCTAATTACTCACAATTAATATTTTTTGCATGATCTCAAAATTATAGTTTGATGAGAGGAATAATCTGCTCAGTGATATTTACCTTGATTTTGCCGCTGTTGTCTGACCGCTTCACTCACTGTAGAGAACCCTTCATTAAGGACAGGAGCGCTGGTGGAAATGACATCATAAAGAGTGATGTCATTTCCATAAACTGTGATGTCACAGAGTTTCAAACGCTCCCAGAATGCTCAGAAATGCTCAGGTGTAGGCTGTGTGTCAGGTTTGGCAGCGCTGGATAACTCATCTCCACAATAACGCACAGACGTGTCTCCTGTCACGCTGAATCAGTCGCTCTCGTAGCTATGCTAATATCCTGAGCTGTGAATGAAGTAATTACAGTAACCTCAGAAAGCCGTAATTACAGCCGCTCCGAACAGGAGGAGGCAGACAGAAATGACCCGTGCTTTTGTTGCTGGAGATTTCAATGTCATTCTCTTTATGTCCCTCACTTGTGCTGAATCTCAATAATTCATGTGTGATTTTTGGAGATGTATGTTCTGTTTTTGTGTTTAGTTTGCTGGTATCAGGGAAACACTCTCGTTTGCTGCAGCACAAACCTGATGAATGAATGGTAATAAACACGTACCCAGGTTTATTGTCAAGGAAATCCATTGTTTTCTTGATTGTTGTTGTTGTTGTCTAGTTGTCGCTACAGCAGCTGCACACATTGAAACAGAAGGTTAAAATGAGTGCTGTAGCTCAGAAATGAAATGCATGGCAGTCATTACGAAGATCTTTATCATGTGTTGTTGAGGTGTGTGTGTGAAGAGCATTCTGGGTAAACTGTCACCCTCATTCACTTTGTGTGTGTATACTTGTTTTAGCTATACCAATTGTGAAATATCATGACAACTGACTAGTGAGGACAATAGATTTAGTGTATGTGTGTGTGTGTGAGAGTGAGTTTGTGTGAGTGTGTGAGTGAGTTAGTGAATGAGTTAGTGTATGTGTGTGTGTGAGAGTGAGTGTGTGTGAGTTAGTGAGTGTGTGTGTATGTGAGTGAGTGAGAGTTAGTGAGTGTGTGTGTATGTGAGTGAGTGAGTTCGTTAGTGAATGATTTAGTGTGTGTGTGAGTCAGTTAGTGTGTGTATGTGAATGAGTGAGTGTGTGTGAGTGAGTTAGTGTATGTGTGTGTGTGTGAGTTCGTGAGTGTGTGTGTATGTGAGTGAGTGAGTTAGTGAATGATTTAATGTGTGAGTGAATGAGTGTGTGTGTGTGAGAGAGTAAGTGTGTGTGAGAGTGAGTGAGTGAGTGTGTGTGTGAGTGAGTGAGCGTGAATTCTGTGTGTCTGTGCGTGTGTGTGAGTGTGTATGTTAGTGTGTGTGTGAGTGTGTGTGTGAGTGCATGTGTGTGAGAGTGCGTGTGTGCGCGTGTGTGTGTGTGTGTGTGTGTGCAGTGAACGGGCATGAAGAGGCTGATATTGTGTACAGATGCATAATGAAGGCAGGAGGGCAGTGATTTATGTGATCTCTCTGCAGCAGATGGCAGTGAACAAGGCCCATCAGTCACAGTCAAAGGCTATTGAGCAGCGTACAATGCTGTGTGTGAGCGGCGAGCGGCCCGGGACGCATCAGCACCTCTCTGAGCTCCGGAGCGGATCGCTCGCGTCCGGCTTTGTGCTTCACCACAATAAAGAGCAGATCAGCTGTGAGAAACACACGCAGATGTCTGCTGAGTCTCCACAGTTTGTGTCTGTCTGCCCATCAAACACTGCTTCCATTGTCTTTAAACTGTTTTTGTTTCAGCAGCAATTTAGTTTAAAGGTTGTTTATCAGCCCACACTGATTTTCTGCATATGGCCAGATATCATCCGTTCACTCCTGATTCTCAGCGTTGTGTGTCTGCTGGACTCTGTGATTGACCTGCGGGTGGACACTCGTCTTTAATTCGCAGCTCTCTCTTGATTAGTTGTAGTTTGTCGTTTAACACAGATCTATCAGAAGCTCAAACACCGCTCCTTCATTCAGTCTCGTGGAGGTTTGTTTTAATTACAGCTGGCTTTATTCTTAAGACTTTATAATTGGATCGGTAATCTCTGCTTTCAAATCAGAAATTGTGAGTGGTTGAATTAATTAATTAGTGCAATTAATTAATGACCTATTAGATTTACATGAGCGAGTGCAAAGGCTTTATTAACCAAGTTGTGTTCTTGTTTTATACAACTCATTATTTTCTCAAGGGGGGGTCTGAGATATCAGTCAGAAACTGATTTCAGTCATTGAGGTGGCTTGAACTGTCAGCATTTACTCACGATAATTACTGATTATAATGACTTATACTGTCTTTTTACATGTCGCGTTGCATCGCGCCGCGTAAACATTACCATGTCTGCATTTGTGATCGGAGAAACGACAAACAACAAGCATTACTTTACATCGTCAGTAGAGTCAGAAGCAAAGCTGGAATTGCTCCACTTTATAGAAACAGTCTTTGTGCAGACAGCATTGTAGGCTACTCTTCCAGGTTCAGGACACAGTCCTCTGTTAAATGCGCTGCACACACTCCAATATTTGTGTTGAACTGTTTTGGAACAGTGTTGTAAATATAACTTAACCACTGATTTCTAGTTGTGTCCTCTTTTGGATCCCAAACAAAGTAGTTTCTCTTTCACAACGTCTCCAGAACATGACGACGGCGGCAGCAACAACACTACAGACAGAATAATAGCTCCGCCTTCTTTCATTGTGTATACGTTTGGGTGGTGTTATGCAAATCTCCCCACACAGTGATGTAGACATGTGGGGTGTGTTTGAATGAGGCGTTTTAGGAGGCGTGGACGAGTCTTAACTTTGATGAAGAATATCTCTTTGGTTTTGAGACTTTAGTCTTTGTAACTTCAGGGATCTTATCTATGCACAAACAGCTTGTAACACTCCAAAGAGAAAGAACACTTGAAATCACATCATATGACACCTTTAAGTAAAGATCATGTTCCATGAAGATATTTTGTCCTTCCGTAAATATATCAAAACTTAATGTTTGATTAGTAATATGCATTGCTAAGAACTTCATTTGAACAACTTTAAAGGTGATTTTCTCAATATTTAGATTTTTTTGCACCCTCAGATTCCAGATTTACAAATAGTTGTATCTCAGACAAATATTGTCCTATCATAACAAACCATACATCAATGGAAAGATTATTTATTCAGACACTTATGACTGGTTTTGTGATCCAGGGACACATATGATATCTCAGTGTTTCAAAGGTTTCATGGTGGTTTCACTAAGTCAGTGTAGAATCACTGTGTGCTTTAATTTCTCTCATGTAAGCATGAATCTAGTTTTAGCATGATGGCAGTTGTTTGTGTGAGGTGTTTTGCTGATTGAATGTCTTGTGTGTCTCTGGACTCTCTGGAGGATCTGCAGATGAATCTCATGAATCCGAATGCAGACTGATTCTGAGAAGTGTGCTGTAGGACACACAGGAACACAGTGATGTTATTGGATTCAAAGGGCTGCTTTTGTTTGTCTCTTGGACATTAATCTTTGTGTGACGCTCTCTAGATGTCTGGAAACGCTGCCTTTGTAAGACAAAAGAAGAGGCTGTCTGTCGTTTGAAGGCACGTTCATCGTCCTGCAGGGGTTTACAGATGTGTGGTTTTGTTCCTGCTCTTTAGTGTGTTGTTTTAGAGAGCGATCTCTCTCTGGAGCGGCGTGTGTGTTTCTCTGAGACCGTGAGCTGATGGGAGAATCTACAGCGAGAGACAGAGACGTCTGTGTGATTTCACAGCTCTTCAGTGTCTAAATGAGTCTCTGCTTGACAACTAGTTATTCAGTCTGGGTTTGTTTACATGATGTGTTTTGTGTATAAATGTGGAATAAATGCTGTTGTAGCATGCAGATGAGCAGAATGATATATTTACAGTAGGAAATTTACTAAATATATTCATGGAACTTGATCTTTACGTAATATCCTAATGATTTTTGGCATAAAAGAAAAATGGATAATTTTGACCCATACAATGTATTGTTGGCTATTACTACAAATATACCTGTGTTACTTATGACTATATCACAACGCTGGGTCACGCTTTGTTTTGATAGTTTAACATAGACATTCTAGTATTGGTAACTTTGCAAGTACGTGTCAACTTATTCTACTAACAGTCTACTAATACTGTAATGAGAGTTAGCTGGCATGTAGTTGCAGAGTTACTTATAGTCAACAGAATGTCTAAAGGGGTGTAACCCAACACTGAAACAAATACTAAACATTAACCTGTACCCTAGTATAGTGTTAGTAGGGTTAATGAAATCACACACACACACACACACACCACACACATGCGCACACACACACGCTCACACACGCACACCACACACACGCACACCACACACACACACACACACACACACACACACACGCTCACACACACTCACTCACACTCACACACACACACACACTCACTCACTCACACACACACATCGGTCAGTCCGTTGGATCGTGAGGTGATGCTGTGGTTCACTGCATCCATCTTCAGATCTTCAGTCCTGTAAACTCTTCAGCAGCTGGAGAAGCGTCCAGGACAGCTGTTGAGCGGCTCATGTCTGCCGTGACTCGTCGTCTCTCTGAGAGAAGCGGTTAAGGCTTTGAGCAGACGTGTCACAACACGCACTGGTTAGTTTAATAACAAACTACCCATCAGACACCAGCTCAGATCTCTCTTAACCTAGAGAGTTACAGCTCACCTGTTCTCGGAGTCATAATGCTGCATGTGTCATATTCAGTATTGATGCTGCATGTGTCATATTCAGTATTGATGCTGCATGTGTCATATTCAGTATTGATGCTGCATGTGTCATATTCAGTATTAATGCTGCATGTGTCATATTCAGTATTAATGCTGCATGTGTCCTATTCAATATTAATGCTGCATGTGTCGTATTCAGTATTGATGCTGCATGTGTCATATTGAGTATTGATGCTGCATGTGTCATATTCAGTATTGATGCTGCATGTGTCATATTCAGTATTGATGCTGCATGTGTCATATTCAATATTAATGCTGCATGTGTCGTATTCAGTATTGATGCTGCATGTGTCATATTCAGTATTGATGCTGCATGTGTCATATTCAGTATTGATGCTGCATGTGTCATATTCAGTATTGATGCTGCATGTGTCATATTCAGTATTGATGCTGCATGTGTCATATTCAGTATTAATGCTGCATGTGTCATATTCAGTATTGATGCTGCATGTGTCATATTCAGTATTAATGCTACATGTGTCATATTCAGTATTGATGCTGCTTGTGTCATATTCAGTATTGATGCTGCATGTGTCATATTCAGTATTGATGCTGCATGTCATATTCAGTATTAATGCTGCATGTGTCATATTCAGTATTGATGCTGCATGTGTCATATTCAGTATTGATGCTGCATGTGTCATATTCAGTATTGATGCTGCATGTGTCATATTCAGTATTGATGCTGCATGTGTCATATTCAGTATTGATGCTGCATGTGTCATATTCAGTATTAATGCTGCATGTTATATTCAGTTGATTGAAATAATGTTGTTTTAGGAGACATTTCAGTTGTCTTTATGCACCATCTTTGATGTGTTTTTTTTTTACTTGTCGCAGTGCATTATGGTATCGCCTCCTTGGAATAATAATAATAAAAAAAAGATTGTGATAAGTTATGTAGTTAGGCAGCACACTACAGTAGATTTGCTGTTATTCTCATACAGGCTCATTTCAGTCCAGACATCCACTTTTCATGTACTATCAAACATGCAGAGACTGTCTCAGAGTTCTGATGTGTTTCATATGCTTTAATATAGCAGTATATCATGTATGTTAGTAACTGGTTGATGTTTTAAAGCGCTCCTGAAGCTCAGATGCGGCTTACGGGTCACGGTGAGCGAGTGCCTCGCTGTAGTTTTGTTTATGATGTATTAATGTGACTAATATGACTCTCATCTGCTTTATCTGCTGCTTTGCGTGTTGAGTTTGTGGGTGGGCAAACACATCTGGAGCCTCGGTTAACAAAGCCTTTCATGTCAAAGCCCCCTGAAACTAGTCCACTTGCACAACGGCGTAATCGTCTGCTCAAACAGCGCAGCTTTCACTGCTGGATTATGGCTTTTGTTGAGCTATGACTTAATAGCAGCCTGTGATTTTAAGACTTCATTGTGTGTTTCGTCCCACGGCCGTCCAAGAAGACATCAATACAGCCGCATTCATCATGCAATATTGTTCGGATTTGCAAATGCTGTTATTAAGTAAGATTTCATTATTGAGCCGCTGCTGCAAGTCGTCTTTGAAGCCTGTTTCTATTGACACACAGCGGCTGCTTTTGTCTGAAAATACACATCATTTCTGCATCTGTCGCACGAGTCTGGAAGTCTGTCAGATATGGTGTCTGAATTTGGCTTTAGGACACACTGCTGGTGTTTCTTGTTAGTTGCTGTGTTTGTGTATCCAGTGAGGCCTGGGTTTGCTCCTTTAGGAGTCTGATCTGAGCAGATGAAAGCCGGGGATTGTGGGTCTCTCATCGATCGGTCGGTCGATCCCTGATGATGTCCGGTGTGTGTTGAGATGCTGATCTTTGATGTGTGCGCTCAGGCCAGATCTCACACTTCAGAGTCAGACTTTCACAGAGAGACGCTCAGCAAACGTAAAAAAGCAGGTTTGTGTGCTGTGCGTGAGTTTGATCAAAAGTCATTATTAAGTGATTAGTCGCACACAATTGTGACCCTGGAGCACAAAACCGGTCAATTTTTTGAAATTGAGATTTATGCATCATCTGAAAGCTGAATAAATAGCTTTCCATTGATGTATGGTTTGTTATGATAGGACAATATTTGGCTGAGATGCAACTATTTGTAAATCTGGAATCTGAGGGTGCAAAAAAATCTAAATATTGAGAAAATCATCTTTAAAGTTGTTCAAATGAAGTCTTAGCAATGCATATTAATAATCAAAAATTAAGTTTTGATATATTTACAGTAGTAAATGTACAAAATATCTTCATGGAACATGATCTTTACTTAATATCCTAATGATTTTTGGCATAAAAGAAAAATGGATAATTTTGACTCATACAATGTATTGTTGGCTATTGCTACAAATATACCTGTATTACTTATGACTGCTTTTGTGCTCCAGGGACACAATTACTCCTCGTCGTAGGTTGTAAGACTGACTTTCTTCTATGAAACATAGAATGTTTTTGTTTTGCTCATTCAGTGAAACTCAATGGTGTCCAAATGTTCTTCAAAACTTCCTCTTTTATTAGCAGACAATCATACAGGTTATAAATACAGTAAGTGTGAATTTGGCACAAACTATATGTGTATTGCTGTTAAGCATGCCTTGAGGCTGCTGTCTGTAAATATCAACAGGAATGCATGCACAGAGAGATGATTGACATCTGTCAGATGATGATGTGCATAACCTCAAATGCTTTGATTCCCGCTGTCAGACGTTTAGCAGTGAACACGTTTTAAATGAAGCTCAGATCATTAATATGTAAGCTGTGGCGAAGAGAGGCATATGTTTGTTTTCTAAAAGGCTCTTTGAGGAATGTAAGCTTCATTTGCAGAATCTCCCAGAATGCATCTGTGTCCAGCGGCGTGTTTCCCAGCGGCCATAGAAACGCTCCTTATCTCAGCAGCACACGATGTGTTCGAACATGCATCTGTTTGGTTTTACACGTTTAAGACGCTGGCAAATGTGGATTTAATTTAGTTTAATCCCACATGGGTTCAGCAGCAGTTCAGCTCACCTTATTTCCAAACAGAGCAGTTTGCTTTGACAGCCATTATCATGAAGTCATCTATTATAAACGGTTACAGCTTCAATCTGACAATCTCACGTCTCCTTATGTTTTTGTTTCATCTGTAGAATTTTGTTTATTATATTGACGTGATGTGAACTGAAGTATAAACCAGATTCAGTTGAACTCTCGTCTCTCCGCTGTCTCTTGAGGGGATCGTTGATCGCCCTGTCATCATTTACTCACACTTATAACCCTGTATGGCAGTGATGAGGGGCTGCCAAGCTAAAACAACTCTTTCAAATCTGCTTTTCTCCTGTTCTGACCCTCATAAAATCCATCCATCTCATTCCTCAGCATCTGCTTCCATCTGTTAATTCAGCTCGATCAGTCTCTCTCACACACACACACACACACACACACACTCACTCACTCACTCTCACACACACACACACACACACACACACACACACACACACACACACTCTCTCACACACACACACATGTTGGTTTTTGTGGTTTACGGGGACTCTCCATAGGCGTAATGGTTTTTATACTGAACAAACTGTGTGTGCTATTGCCCTACACCAACCCTACACCTAAACTTAGCCCTCACAGGAGACTGTGTGCATTTATAGATTTTCAACAACAACACACACATTTAGTATGTTTTTTAAGCCTTTTGAATTACGGGGACATAGGCAGTGTCCTCATAAAACACCTTCAAATTGTAATACCTCTGTCATACCCATGTTATTATACAAATTTGTGTCCTCATAAACCACATAAACCCGCCCACACACACACACACACACTCACTCACTCACTCTCTCACACACACACACACACACTCTCTCACACACACACACACACACACACACACACACTCACACTCACACACACACACACACACACACACACACACTCTCACACACACACACACACACACACACACACACACTCTCACACACACACACACTCACACACACGCTCAGCTCTGTGCTTCAGAAGATCCTGCTTCAGATCTGATCGTGTAACTCCTGAGCAGTGAACCAGAGCCTGTGACCGAGCGAATCAATCAGGTGTCAGTGATGAGTGTTATCATCACCATACATTCACATCAGATAATCAGGTTTATAGCCTCTTGTTCTCGGTCAGAATGAGCTGAGACCTGCCTCAGGATGTGTTCCCCTCCAGATACTGACGTATTTATGCACAGAAGTGTTTATGATTTTCCAAGAGACGGATGGAGATAATCTTTCAAAGAGGAGACAGCAGCATCTCTTCTCCTCTTGTCATGATGAAGGAAGCTCTCGTCTTATGATCTCGAGAAAGCAAACGCTTCTCGTATCTGATCTCGTGTCATGATCAAACACGGCCAGTGTTCCAGCTCTGAGAGGCGTGTTTTATTTCGACTGACACACTTGGCATCCACGGGACGGTCAGAGCTCCTCTGAAGACACTCTCGCGGTCAGCATTAGCCTCACCGCATCTGTATGAGTGAGAGAACAGATGGAGATTGTGAGCAAGTTCTCACTTCTTGAGCAGTTAATCGCTGATGTCCTTCTGAGGCATCCTTGAGCTGCAGGCACATTTACACACACGAACTGTGTCCCAAGTCAAGCTGTATAATGGTAATAGATTGTTTTTTGTGCTGGGCAGGACTACACAGCGAAGTGCTTTTGGCTGTATGATGTGTTCACCACGCGTACATACACGCAACGCTTCCCCGCCAGCTCTCTGACATCAATCACCTTTAATAAAGCCTTCTGATTCTGGTGAACCTGGAGTCAGTCGGCTATATGTCACCTATTCCTCAGACCTGCTGCTGTTTAAGGGTCCTGATGCTCCACCCCTTTTCTGACCACACCCACATTAATCATTAACCCACCTCTCCTTATCTCTGATCACACCCTCACTCTCTGGCCCCACCCACATTGTTCTATGACTAACCCCTCGCTTACTGTTTGGCCACACCCACATTATGCCCAGCCCTCTGTTGGTCTGGCCCCGCCCTCATCCATCAGTGCTCCACCCCTCCCTCTCTCTGATCCCACCCACATCATTCCCTGTTCCTCACTCTCTCTTTGGCCACGCCCACATTATGCCCCACCCCTCTGATGGTGTGGCCCCGCCCTCATCAATCCGTGCTCCACCCCTCTCCCTGGTTGGCCACGCCCACATTATGCCCCACCCCTCTGATGGTGTGGCCCCGCCCTCATCAATCCGTGCTCCACCCCTCCCTCTCTCTTTGGCCCCGCCCACCTCTTTCCCTGCCCAGCCACTGGATTGAGATGCTGTTGTATGAACAGAATTATGCTCAGTCAGCTGATCCAATCCAATCTGTTTGCAGAGATGTCATCACTCAAACCACAGAAATGCATGTGAACACGTCTCATTTGTAAATGGAGGAGCCACAAACAGTGTTTCAAACTCCAGCAGTTAGCTGTATCAGTGAAGCACGTGCACATATGAATGACTGACGCAGCGAGACGGGTCACTTTACATGCTTTATCCACATACAGTGCTGCATGTAGTTACTAAATCACCAGCACTCATCCGATCACATCCGCTGGAGACAGTAATCACAGATGCAGTGTGATGAAACTGACCGCTTGTCACCTGAGACTGACTGTGAGATTCTGACAGGTTCAGAAACAGGTCTGATATTAGGACTTGGTTTTTCTTATGTCCTGAGCTCAAGGTGAACGCTGATTATATGTGCATTTGGTGATGAAATGCGATATGAGAGAGTGTTTTATGTAATTATATTGTGGAGATGTAATTCCCATCTCCTCTGCATCATGAAAGCTGATATATATGTGCTTAAATGAGCTGCTGGACGCAATCAGCACACATACACCGCTGATGAAGCAATCAGACATCACCTCCCTCTCACAGTCATTTACTTGACACAGCTCTCACACGCACACTCACACTCACACACACACACACACACACACACACACTCTCTCTCACTCTCACACTCTCTCACACGCACACTCACTCTCACACGCACACACACACGCACTCTCTCACACTCACTCACACACACACACACACTCTCTCACACTCACACACACTCACTCTCACACACACACTCACACACACTCTCTCACTCTCACACACACATTCTCTCACACTCACACACACTCACTCACTCTCACACTCACACTCACTCACACACACTCTCACACACGCACACTCACTCTCACACGCGCACACTCACTCACACACACACACACACACACACACACTCACACACACACACACACACACGCTCTCTCACACTCACACACACTCTCTCACACGCACACACACTCTCTCTCAAACACATACACACACACACACACTCACTCTCACACACACACACACACACACCCACACACCCACACACACACAGACACTCACACACACACTCACTCACACACAGACACTCACACACACACATCCACACCAGTGTTGGGTGTAACGCGTTACTAAGTAACTTATCCACTGAAAAAGTAAAGTAAGGGATTACAGTTCATTTTTAGGTAATTTAATTACAGTTACTTATAAAGTACTTGCGTTACAAACAGTAAATAATTTCAACAGTTCTAAAATCAATATTGAATTTGAAATGTAAATTTACCGTCTAAAGATCAAATTGAATGCAGCGCTTTAACCCTCCGCGCGCCAGCTCGTTCACTTTCAGATTATCCTGATTCACAGAGAAACCTTAAATACTCAGATACATATGAGACTAAAATCAATAGAATCTAAAAAGCTTGAATTTTACTTTTAAATGAACGAATTAAAATCGAAAACGAATATGATCTGATTATGTAATCCGTATAAAACTGAGGTACAGTCTTTCCCGTAGATACCTGTCAACCCTCCCGTTTTTCCCGGGATTCTCCCGTGTTTTACCATTCTATCCCGCTGTCATCCCGTTTAAATATTTTCCCGTATTTCTCTCGTATTTTTAATCTTGCTATAAATAAAAAAATCCCACTGGACGTATTTTATATGTTTGCTACATTCACCTCCGGTAAAACTCCCGTAATTTGTATGGCCCTAACCTCATTATATGAATAATCAAGTCAATATATTCCAAGGTTGTCCGGTTGCAGATCTTGTATGAAAAGCATCCTTCTCACACAATCCACACATACAAATTCCCTCAACTTGGACACTTTACAACCCAGTGATGCTGTTGATATCTGCGCACTGTGCGCAGTAGTGATGCGCGGATGGCAGTTATATCTGCGGGCGCTGTGGATAATCCGCGGGTCGGGTAATAAAAAAATGCATTCTGATTATTTGCGGGTGACCCAGGGTGGATAAGATAAATCATTAATGATGCAAATATTAACTACATTTTCTAAAATATGAACGTGTTTTAAATATATATTTTTTCATCAGGCATACGATTTCGTTGGGGTGTGTGTGTGTGTGTGTGTGTGTGAGCGCTGCAAGTTTCAAAGTCAGGTGCAGCCTTTGTTTACTCCGCCCCCTTCCCCATAGACACGCACCCAAATCATTTCTGTAATTTATTCTTACCTAGTTAACAAGTTATTCTTACATAAATCTGTACGGATTTTACTAGTTGGGCTTTTACTGAACATCTTGCCAAACTGAAATGTATTGTTTAACTTTTAAGCTTTTTGTTCTGTTTGCTAACCAAAGAAGGTAAAAAAAATTATTAAAACAGTTGAAGTATTACAGTTGTTTTAAAGCTAAAAGGCTAAACTATTCTATGTTTGACTCAAATTGAAAGAATACAGAGTTTAATTTCTATTAAGGTTTATAGGGATTTTAAGATGTAGCCTAATTAGCTATTTGAATAATTAAGTTACTTATTGAGTAACTAAGTTACTTTTCAGACAGAGTAATTAGTAAAGTAATTTAAATACAATATTGATGAAGTAATTAGTAACTGTAATTATTTACTTTTTGAAAGTAACTTACCCAACACTGATCCACACACACACACACACACACACACACTCTCTCTCTGAAATCAACTCCCTGCTCGAGGTGTTTCTAAAAGGAATAGTTGATAACACAGAAGGAGGTGTTTCTCCTGACTGTTCCTGTAGTTCTGAGTGTGCTTGATCTACTCTCGTTACACAGCATCACTTCACCCTGATGATCAGGAACTACAGACGATCATGAGCTTGAAAGGTCAGATGCAGGAGTTCATTACTCCTGATGAATTACTTATAGTGAGGTGAGATGCTGTAGATGCTGGAGCTCCTCAGTTTCAGATGTGAGGCATCGTTTCTGTGCTACTCACAATACGGTTGTTTCCAAACTAGTTGTTTCTGCTCTAAACTGGGCCCTGAAGCACTGGAGCTGTGTGAACGGTGTTGTCTGTGCTGTGGACAGTAACTGGAGCTGACCTCTGAGAGTCGGTCAGCAGAAACTCCCCGTGACCCGCTGCTCCTCGGCCATGTCTTCATTCCTTCATGTTGTTCTCCTGAAGAACAGCTCTGGAGATGAAGACCTCTGTGAATCTTAGACACATTAGAGGCACAGAGTTCTCTGAAGCATCATCCAGTGCTCTTGACCTTCATCCGCTCTCCTGAGATGTGAAGGGTGTGTAGAAGATGTCTAAATCTGTAAAATTTGAGATATCAAGATCTGTAAAAGAACAACAGTAGAAGAATGAAAGCTATTCAGTGGATCTTGACACCTACTCTCAGCAAGAACAGTTCTTTTCAGGCTCCTTTGCATTAGGACTGCAGAGTGCATTAAAAAAAGCTTTTCAATTCATTTTACTTCCATAATGGTCATTTTCAAATGAAAGTGTAACAAACAACATGTAGGAATTGTTTTCTGTGGAATAGCATGTTCAGAGTAATCATTCAGATGGGGAACATGTTTTAAGGTAAACAGGGTTCTTGTGATTTCATGTTCATCAGATCAGTGTTTTGGGTTTTTAAAGCGACAGTACACAGATGTTTTTCTGAAGAACTGAAGGATTCTGTGAAAGCCTGTGTGTTTCTAACAGCAGTTTTGATGATTTGGAGTGTAACTGTGATCTTATGGTGGATCGCATCAGATACACACTGACGTCTCTTCACCTGTGCGCTGCCAGATTCTCAATGTAAAACAGACAGATGTGATTTATGGCCTGTGTTTTGTGACGTTTTTGACTGTGTGCTGCCGTGTGTTATGTGTGATCTACACCAGCTGGTCACTCCTGATTTGACGTGTGCTGGGATTTAGTAATGCGATATATCTCGATAATAAGCATGCACAATATTGTTATCGTTGGCACTTCAAAATACAAAGAATAATTATTTTATTACAAATTATTCAGAATTTTGACTGCATTTTAAGAACACTTTTCCCATCAGCTGGTCACAACACAACACACTGTATGCTGCGTCACAGACGCGTGTGCTCTCTGATGTAAACAAGCACGGATGAGAAGCGCATGAGAGACGCTCTGAATGAAAACACTTTCACTCTCTGACAGCAGATGGCGCTGATGGAACAGCAGAAATGCAGCTGTTACCCTGGAAACCCTGTTAACAGCCAATCAGATTTGTGTATTTGCTATGGTGTTCATCACAGCACCAAATACTTGCATATTTAGACTTAATAGGCTATTTATTTTCAAACTTCTTTGCATTTTAATCTGGACTACAACATGCCCTAGATATTGTTTGAAAGTGTTTGATTCTTTATTGTTCGGTCACACTAATGAAGGGCTTTATTAGTTAACTAACATAAACTGCCAATGAAAAATTATTCTAAACATTCTTTAATCTTAGGTAATTCCAATATTTATTGACACGTTAAAATCAAAAGTTACAACTGTTATTTAATGAGCTAACATTAACTAAGAAAAAAAAAAAAAGATTAACTTCTGTAGCAAATGTAGCTGTTGCTCATTGTTAATGTTAATGCATTAACTAAGGTTAACTAATGAGATCTTATTGTAAAGTGATACCTATTATTATTCTTTTGCACTTTAATCTGTATAAAACTTTATACATTTTTTGTGTATTGCTTTATTGTATTTAAATGTTTAGTTATTTTTGTTACCTGTTATACTGTATTATGACAACACTTTTTTGCAACTAAATTTCAATATCACGATAATACCGTATACTGTGATAAAAGCATTAGGAATTAATAGCAACATGAAAATTTTACTGGTGATCCGGCCAGAGGACTCGAGTGAGACGGACCCGAGCGTGATCATGTGATCATACACACATGCAGTGAAACACACTGGGTCTGTCCTGAGTGAGCGTAACACCCGCTGAAACTGACAGTGACGTCCTCATCATTCAGAGCTGACTGTGTCTCGGCTGAGCGCGGCCCGCGCTTCACGTACCAGCACTAATGAAGGGGACTCAGCGGGGTTTTACCCTCGTCCCGCGGGGCTGCGGTCTGACGCTGAACGCTAAATCACTCTGCAGTACAGATGTGTCACAAACATCAGTGATTAAAGACATTATTCACCATCTGCTCTGTGGCTTGATTACAGAGCAACTGTGATTCTGAGCAGGTCACCGACAGTAATGAAATCAAGGAGTTTATTCACGCAAACATCTGAAGACAAATGAGAGGGGTGGAACGAGTGTGTGTGTGTGTGTGTGTGTGTGTGTGTGTGGGAGAGAGTGTTTGTGTGTGTGAGTGTGTGTGTGTGTGAGAGTGTTTGAGTGTGTGTGTGTGTGTGTGTGAGTGTGTGTGTGTGTGAGAGTGTGTGCGTGTGAGAGTGTGTGTGTGTGAGTGTTTGTGTGTGTGTGTGAGAGTGTGTGTGGGAGAGAGTGTTTGTGTGTGTGAGTGTGTGTGTGTGAGAGTGTTTGAGTGAGTGTGTGTGTGTGTGTGTGTGTGAGAGAGAGTGTGTGTGAGTGTGTGTGTGTGTGTGTGTGAAAGAGAGAGAGTGTGTGTGTGTGTGTGTGAGAGAGAGTGAGTTTGTGTGTGTGTGTGTGTGTGAGAGAGTGAGTTTGTGTGTGTGTGAGTGAGTGTTTGTGTGAGAGAGAGTGTGTGTGTGTGTGTGTTTGTGTGAGAGAGAGTGTGAGTGTGTGTGAAAGAGAGAGTGAGTGTGTGTGTGTGTGAGAGAGAGAGTGTGTGTGTGTGTGTGTGTGTGTGTGTGTGTGTGTGTACAGGTTTATATAACCTGGTGGGGACTTAAACCTGAATACACACAGACTCATGGGGACTCGTGTCACGGTGGGGACCTAAATTGAGGTCCTCATGGGTACAAAGGCTTATAAATCATACAGAATGAGTTTTTTTGAGAAAGTAAAAATGTAGAAAGTTTCCTGTTAGGTGTAGGGTTGGTGTAGGGCGATAGAAAATACAGTTTGTACAGTATAAAAACCATTACCACCACTTTTACTGTTTCCTATATCCCTCCCTGATCTAACTTGCACACAACACGTTCTGTATCTGGTAAATCGTATCTTATTTTTATATTTATTTTATTTTTTGTGATTGGCTGCTTCATGTCAACCATGTATAACCTGTTGCACATTCCTCTCTGTACAGTCATGCTTATATTAATATTTAATTCTACAGCTTACTGTCATGCACATTCTTTTACATTTTATATTTTATTCTTTATATCTTATTTTTCATTCATCTTATCTAATGTTTACTTCCCTTGTGTTGTTTTTTCAATATTTGCACTGTCCATGGAGCGGACCCGACTCTCATTTCACTGCTGGTTATACAGTCTCTGTATAGTCGTGTATGTGACAAATAAAACTTGAAACTTGAACTATTCTAGATGATGTTTAAAGAAGATGTCTTCCTCTGTATTAAGTCATTAGGCGTCTTCTAAATGAATAAGTGTTGAAATCAATTATTTCAGTGTTCAGTAAATCTCACATTTTGAACATTGGTGAAACGTTGTGTTTTGATTTTAGTTGCTTTTTGAGACAGACTGTCATAAAAGTGTTTGCAGTCAGAATGAGGCAGATGTGAATCAAATGAAATAATGGAGTTGACATGTAGTATTAACAACTAGAAGATTATTAGTTTATTATATTGAATAAATGAAGGATATAAATATAAACATGCAAATAAATGAAGAAAGTATTTAACGTACTTAGCAAAAAAAGGAATAAATTGCAGAAATAGCGTTAATTGTATGGGTAATTAAGGATAAAGCAAAGTAAGACTGAATATGTGAAGTGTGTGTGTGTGTGGGAGAGAGTGTGTGTGTGTGAGAGTGAGTGAGTGTGTGTGTGTGTGTGTGTGTGTGTGTGTGTCAGTGGTGTTTTCTTCTCTCCCTCTAATCTGTAATGTATAAATAGCACGTTTTGTTCTCGTTCTTGATGTTCTGCCTCAGTTTCTCTTCCTTAATCACTTCTTCATGTACTCTTTTGTCCGTGTTTCTTCACACTATATAATCCAGCATGATGGTCTTCATTAAGTCTGGGTGGGTTGTCACGGTAACAGCAGACACTAAATTAAAGGGCCGTAATTAGATTTTGGTGTGAGTTTCACGTGTGGCTGTGTATCAGAGAATGACGCCTGTGTTCTCAGTGTGTTTGATTGAGGCGGTGTGGCAGAGCTTTGCTCTAAATGTTTATTGTAGAGTCAAAGATGCACTGCTTTGGCTGAGTTTAAGTGACATTTTATGTGTGAAACACTATAGATGCGTTTCTTCTGTTTCAGCTCTGCAGGGTTTCTCATGTTCAGTCGTTCATCTCTGAGGGCGTTCACACAGAACATGTTTCTTACTTTTAAAAATGAGATGGAAAAAACAAGGTCTAGAGATATTTGACCACCACAATTTTACAACACCATGTCCTGCATGAGATAAGATACATCCGTATCTTACATCTGTAGCGCTTGGAGATGCCTCCTCTTCTCATGCCCCTTTATTTTGTGGGGTCCCTCAGGGATCTATTTTGGGTCCCCTTCTGTTTACTATCTACATGTTACCCTTGGGTAATATTTCCCCTTCTGTTTACTATCTACATGTTACCCTTGGGTAATATTATGCACAGTTATGACATTGAGTTATGCAGATGATACGCAATTATATGTCCCGGTAAAGCGTGGTATTATTGATACATACAATATTATGTCATGCTTCATCGATATAAAAAATTGGATGTCGAAAAATTTTCTGCAGTTGAATGACTCAAAGCCAGAAGTGCTTATATTTACCCCATGCGTTCCCAGTAGTGTTAGTATTAACAATCTCTCCTCTACTCTGGGTGTCTTATCTAATAATGTCCGAAAAGAGGCTCGCAACTTAGGTGTAGTTTTTGACTCAGAACTGTCCTTTAATGTTCAGGTGACTAAAGTGGTGCAGTCTTGTTTTGCTCAACTGAGGCAACTAACGAAGATAAAGTAATTCCTTTCTCTGGCAGATTTGGAAAAGGTCATTCACGCTTTTATTTCTTCCAGACTTGATTATTGTAATGCACTTTATTCTGGTATTAGTAAGAGAAACCGCCAAAGATGGCAGCTGACTCAAAATGCCGCTGCTAGGCTTTTAACACGTACTAAGAAAAGAGACCACATTACACCGATTCTTGCTGCTCTTCACTGGTTGCCTGTGAGTTTTAGAATTGATTTTAAGATTTTGCTTGTTTTTAAGGCCTTGAAGTGTCAGGCTCATGTCTATATTTGTGATTTATTAATTCCTTATGAGTCTAATCTCTGCTTGAGATCCTCCGGTAGGGCTCTGTTAATGGTTCCAAAATTTTGACTTGTCACCAAAGGTGACCGTGCTTTTGCTATTCGTGCACCTAAGCTTTTTCTTAATTTTTATGGTATTTTCTGTATTTTGTTACTGTACTGATGTTTTTATTGTAAAGCACTTTGTTTTGAAAGGTGCTATATAAATAAATGTTTACTTGGATCCGCTCAAATACACACGTCTTCATATAGAAAACAATGGAAAAGCAGTGGAGCGTAATTCAAAAACATGATTAATTCTGCTGAAAGAGTCTCAAACCCCAAACGCTTGAGTTTAATTCATTCTGATTGTTGTTTGGATTTATTATCAATTAAAACATGTTCATCATCTTAACCTGGAAGCGTGTGAATCCTGAGCTAAACTCACATGGATCAGAGATCGTTTGAAGCTCACCGGAGAGTCTTCTGCTCTTTATCTGCTGCAAGGCTGTGATGTGAATCCTCTCACGTCGCCCATAAAGCCCTGCAGATGTTGCCCTGTAATTATTATTCTCTTTTGATTCAGATCCAGGCCCGGCTCTGTTTGTTTTCGCTGAAGACCGCAGTGAAGAAGAGATTCCACAACAAGCATCCCCTGCTTTCATACGACGGATTCTCAGGATCGTAATCCCCGCTCTTCCTTTGATTTGTCGATGTTGTCGTTCACGATCTGGATTAGGCTCAATGAAGAGGGAATATTGAATGTGTGATCAAACGCCAGAGGAGCGGGCGAGTGTCTCCAGAACAAACTTCACGCTGGACGCTCTTCGGTCGGCTGTTGATCTCCTGAGATCTTCTCTGATGTATGTTTCAGTTCGGTGATGTGCTGCATCGGTCCGACCGCGCTATTAAAACTTCATAAAGACTGAAAGTCTGTCCTTCCCTCTCGAGCGGAAGAGCGCTCCAGATATCAGTGTTAACGATTCATTCAGCCTGAACCCTACCGCTGATATTGATTCATTAGAGATGTTTTATTACAGTAGCTCATACTAATATGTGACCCTGGACCACAAAACCAGTCTTAAGTGTCAATTTTTCGAAATTGAGATTTATGCATCATCTGAAAGCTGAATAAATAGCTTTCCATTGATGTATGGTTTGGACAATATTTGGCTGAGATGCAACTATTTGAAAATCTGGAATCTGAGGGTGAAAAAAAATCTAAATATTGAGAAAATCTGTTATTTTTCCCATGAACACAAGAAGAAATTCCACGCTCTTTTGCAAAGCTGTTTGAATACAGTTGTGGCTCATTTGCTGTGTTCTGAGTCTTCTGAAGTCCTGCATTGATTCTGACCAGAGATTCACTGATAATCTTCCCAGGATCATTGAACTTGAGAAGTGAATCGGTGAATGAATCGTTCGGGTAATGAATCGTTCGGGTATTGAATCGTTTGGGTAATGAATCGTTCAGGTAATGAATCGTTCAGGTAATGAATCGTTCGGGTAATGAATCGTTCGGGTAATGAATCGTTCCAGGAATGAATCGTTCGGGTATTGAATCGTTCGGGTAATGAATCGTTCGGGTAATGAATCGTTCGGGTAATGAATCGTTCGGGTAATGAATCGCTCGGGTAATGAATCATTCGGGTAATGAATCGTTCGGGTAATGAATCGTTCAGGTATTGAATCGTTCGGGTAATGAATCGCTCGGGTAATGAATCGTTCGGGTAATGAATCGCTCGGGTAATGAATTGTTCGGGTAATGAATCGTTCGTTTGAGCCTGTTATTTGTGATGAACTTGTGTCTGATGTGGTTCAGGAGCTCAATGACTCTGTGTTCTGATCACAGCGTTAACTGAACGACTCTCTGGAGGGGAAGATTTCTGGTAAATAACTTACATGTACTTATATTTTCATCACACTTCTATAACTTCTGAAGGTTAGAATCATTTGGAAACTGTTATGGTGTTTGATCATCGTGAAGCTCGACAGGCTTTGGACTGTGATTCAATAGAAAAGAGCTTCACGAGAGTGAGTAAACAACGACAGAACACTCTCTGTTTGGTGAATAACTCTTTCAGTCGCACCTGTTTTCAGTCGCACTTTCCAAAACATCCTCTTTTTAAGATGCAGGTGTATATTTGTCTGAATCTCGCCTCGATCGAGCGCAGCAGCGCAAAGCTGATTCTGTGCTTACTTGATCTAATATTTTATGTTTTTAAAATGTTGTAGGTTTAAGTAGCAAATGAGAATCGCTAAAATTAATGCATATATTTTTGAGACAAAGGTCTTTATGATTTTCAGTTTTGTTTAAGATAATTAAAGCAACAGTTTTTAAATACCGAAAGAATATGTAAAAGTATGGTATTTGGGGTAAAAAGCGCCCCTGCTGTTGGGGCTAAAGGTGCAGTTATTAACATGATAATTAATAGATCGCTGACTTTTCCATTTGTTGACATGACATAGATTCAGATGCTAAATATCATATATTATGTTGGGTGTCCATATTAGAGATAATCACCATGTTTAGAATAAACCCATCATATTTAAAAACATATCATAATAAAATATAATTTGTCGTTACTACTGTAAATATATACTTAATTATTATTGGATCTCCTTCAATACTTTCAGAATCTTTACTTATTAAAATTATCTTGTTTCTGCATTTTAAAATATATTTTTTAGATTAACATATTTTAATGACAGTATATTTATTGAACAAAAAATAATTTATTATTTTTCAAAATAAGCAGAAAATAGTAAGAACTTTGCTGAAGTGATTGTTTTGAACAAGTATTAACTTAGACATTATTAAAAAACATTATTTTAGCTGAAGTATTTGTGTGGCCACCTCATACATTTATAAGATTTGTAAACAATATAAACAACTTGAATGATTTATTTTCACACAAAATCTGTTGCTCCATTAATGTTCAATACAATGCGTATATTTTTTCTGCAGTTATACATTTTAGGCGCAGTGAATAGCACATTTTTTTTCTTAAGGTGGGCCTTTAGCCCCGTTTTACACTATAAATCGCCGCTTCTTGCTAAGAAACAGCTTCTCGTCGGGTTATTTTGCCCACAGAACAACATGGCAAGCAGCTTGATTCTGTGAGTATGGACGCATCTTTCCTTTTGTTAGCTCTTCTTGGACCCGAGGACTCGAGGAGGCGCGTCTGTGATCGCTGCGAGCAGCTTTGAACATTAACAAGACGTGTTCCTCGCCGCCTCCGGCTAGACTCAGACTAGCTCCTCCATTCTCTTTGAGGAACCTTTGACATCCATCACTTGATGCGGCTCTGAAGCTTCAGTAGACCAATGAAGTCCATCACAGAGACCTGTAGATATTCCTTTGTAATTATTGTGCATGCATCAAATCATTTATCACATTCCCTGTGAGTTTAAACCTGAACTCTTGATGAAAACCGCTCAAAGTTTCTGTCCTCGTTAAAGGCTCCTGTCAGTTTCATTAGAGCTTCAGTCGTGGCTCGTTTAGGAATTCATCCACATACTCTCTTTCTGATCGTGTGCTTGAGTTCTTTGCTGAATTGGATGTTTCTTAATCTCCTCGTTTCTAAAAGCGAGCAGATCCTGAATCAGTTTGCAGACAGAGTCTTGGAGGTTTCTCCGTGAAGACCGATACCAATCACTGCTTTCATCCAGATTCACGGCTGTGTTTGTCTCATTAGAACAGTAATTGCTCTCCTGAACTCGTCACACCTTCTAAACATGTTTTCATGACATACATGAACTTAATCTGAGACGAGAGTTTCTTCTGTTCACTGTTAATACGGTTTATTCCATGGTCTGTCTGAATACTGGATTCTGATTGGCTGGCAGGTACGCAGTAAAACCGTTTAATGCACAGGTAGATCAAGTCAGTTTAATCACTGTTCTATATTAATGCACACAAACACGCATCACACACACACACAGAGAGAGAGAGAGAGAGAGAGAGATCGCAGATTGCGCTACACACACACACACACACACACACACACACACACACACAGAGAGAGAGAGATCGCAGATTGCGCTACACACACACACACACACACACACAGAGAGAGAGAGAGATCGCAGATTGCGCTACACACACACACACACACACACACACACAGAGAGAGAGAGAGAACGCAGATTGCGCTACACACACACACACACACACACAGAGAGAGAGAGAGATCGCAGATTGCGCTACACACACACACACACAGAGAGAGAGAGAGATCGCAGATTGCGCTACACACACACACACACAGAGAGAGAGAGAGATCGCAGATTGCGCTACACACACACACACAGAGAGAGAGAGAGAGATCGCAGATTGCGCTACACACACACACACACACACACACACAGAGAGAGAGAGAGAGATCGCAGATTGCGCTACACACGCACACACACACAGAGAGAGAGAGAGAGATCGCAGATTGCGCTACACACGCACACACACACAGAGAGAGAGAGAGATCGCAGATTGCGCTACACACACACACACACACACACACACACACAGAGAGAGAGAGAGATCGCAGATTGCGCTACACACACACACAGAGAGAGAGAGAGAGAGATCGCAGATTGCGCTACACACACACACACACACACACAGAGAGAGAGAAAGATCGCAGATTGCGCTACACACACACACAGAGAGAGAGAGAGATCGCAGATTGCGCTGCACACACACACAGAGAGAGAGAGAGATCGCAGATTGCGCTGCACACACACACACAGAGAGAGAGAGCGAGATCACAGATTGTGCTGCGCACACACACACACATACCGCTCTATTTCATCTCTGTGTTTGATTTGAAGCGGGCAGAATGCTGAGCTAACGAGCCGTAACTGACGAAAATAACTGTCATTTTTACCCATTCGGTCAAATATTGCACTGCAAAGAGCAATACTAGTTTTAACTTGTGTATAACTTGGCAAATGACCATGGAATAAACGAGATAATTAACGGCTAGCCGTGCATTAAAGGATTTTAAATGCACTTCGCGTCGGGCGGTTCTTTGCCTCCACGTCATGCATTAAAATCCTTTAATGCACGGCTAGCTGTTGATTATCCCTTATTAATCCACTCAGTTCTGTGGTTTTCATGTACTGCAGTATAAGTGTGAAGTAGTGCTGATGATCAATAGCTTATGTGATGTCTGCGTGATTTCAATGTCATTTGATGTGCATTCTACTAGAATTTGCATCATCATGAACTGTTACATTTTTAGATGCTTCCTAAACTTTCAGATGATTTTACATACAATTGATCATTTCTCCATTTAAAGAATAGAAGTTGATCTGTCAATCTATTTGTGAAGCGTTTGAATGGCATTTTTTTTTAAGTAAGCGATATTTTCCAACCAGTCACGAGAGCATCAGTGTTGGATTAGATCATGAACCTTCACAGCTTTTCCATACAGTGACTCTCCATAGTGACCACAAGCAAAAACACCATAAAGGTCATCCATACATCCACTAAAGGTCATCCACTGTGTTCCAAGTGTTTTAAAGGAATAGAAAATGACCCCATGATTTACTCACCCTTAAGCCATCCTAGGTGTATATGACTTTCTTCTTTCAGACGAATCCAGTCGGAGTTATATTTAATAACATCCTGGCTCTTCCAAGCTTTATAATGGCAGTGAATGGGTGTTTTTTTTTTATAGCCCAAAAGTCTAATATAGGGCATCCATCCATCATAAAAAGTGCCTCCGGGGGTGAATAAAGACCTCCTGTAGCGAATCGATGAGTTTTTGTAAGAAAAATATCCATATTTAAAATGTTAGAAACTAAATTTAGTAAAAAAAAACATTAGTTTGATCCTTCAACGGTATCCAATCAGATTGAAGTGACACGTTTGTCAACACTCTTAAAAATAAAAGCTCTTTATTTTTCACTTTATTTAGCATCAATAGTTCTATGAAGAGCCTTGAACATCCATGGAACCTTTCAAATGCAGAAAAGGTTCTTTATAGTCGAAAAAAGTTCTTTAGATTTCTAAAATGGTTCTTTTAGGAACTGTTCACTGAAAGGCTCTTTTGGTTCTTCTATGGCATCGCTGCAAAAAGTGTATTATTAAGAGTGAAGTTACAGCCAGGATTAGCACTAGGTGTTTCTACGTCTTTGTTATTCATTTGTAATAAGTTACAGTTAGGTTTAGTGATATAACAGCTTATGTGTTTGGATCGATATGAGGGTGATTAATAGTGTTTGGTCTAACAGAATTTGGCAGTGTGTGAGATGAGGGTCAGTCATTGAGAAGAAATCACATCTTGAATGTTTCTGCAACTTCGGTTTTTACCAGAGTTTGAGATGTAGGATCATTTTCAGCACTGAAAGCCACATGAAAGGTCATTTTTCGCTTGTTAAACGCTTTGACGGCGAGCGTCACGCCGGCGAGCAGCTGAGACGGACCTTCATCTCCAGAAGAGCTGAAGCACAAACAGTGTGGAGCTGTTATTAACCTCTGACCTCCGCTGACCGCACCACTGCGCTGCTGATGAAGAACATCAGCGTCCTCTTCTTTTCTTCACTCACAGTCATCCTGTGATGTGTTTTAGAAAGATGCTGTTATTTGGATGCCATTGATTGGATGTTTTGTGCTTTTGTGATATCTAAAGGCCAGATGCTCCATCTGACAGAATCTGGATCTCATAAAGCGTCTCTCTTTCATTCTGAAGGCTGCGATTCACACACGTTTGCGTTCCCTCTGAAATCGTGTTGTGCGTTTGCATTTGTGTTATTCACAATGTCTGTCTCTGGTTGTGTTGGTTTGCTCTGCACACAAAGGCTTCTTCAAACCCATTAAATACATGCACGGTTGCTTTGTGACGGCGTGAATGAAACAAGACATTTTCCATCATAAGATAATATCGGCGTGCAGTAAGTGGCAGTACAATAGTCACGATCCAGACACATCCGTCTCTTACCGCTGCAGCTGCTTTTATTTCCTTCAATTAGCACTTAATAATGATGTGAATGAATGATGGCCCTGTTTCTCCGGTGCATGCATGTATTCATGGGTTAAATGCATCTGTACCATTCAGGCTCTGTACAAATGTCACCTGTTTACAGGCTAATAACTGCTTATGTTTGCTGTCAGGGCTCTTCATCTCCATTATAAACTCAGACGTCTTTAAGTGTCTTTCAGACGCTCATGTGTGTTTCTCGTCTCATCTCACAGATCGGCGAGAGGCAGCGTGTGCTGGTCACGGAGGAATCCTTCGATTCGCAGTACTACGTCTCACACAACAAGTTCTACGAGCAGGTACAAGCTACTTTACTGTCATTGAGATACTGTCATGGGTTTTATTAATATCTATTTATTTAGGTTTTGGTTAAGTATAATAACCCTGCCTTTGAATTAGTAGTTATATTCTGCTGAACAGCAGCAGAGATGATGTCTGAAGCACTTCGTGGTTCATTTTTGCTCCAGTGATGTGGTCCATTCAGTCATACTAATATAAAAAGCATTGATTTTAATCCAAACCTCAGAAGTTTATTCAATTAATTTTCACTTTTAACTTTTAAATCTCACTGAGCATAGTTACAAAAATGAGACACATCTGGACAGAAATACTCATTTATGAATCTGAAGCATATTTTTTTAGAAAAATAAATTGAGTTTACTTGAGTTTTTAAGTTTAAATTTTAGTATAAATCTATAATATATTAAGCAAATATATTGTTCAAAAAATGCACAGTTGTTGTTTAAAATCCAGCTGCAAACACAAGGTCATCCCATAAGCACACTTGACTTCAATATACACTGTATTGCCAAAAGTATTGGCGCCCCTTCTAATGAACAGGTTTGACTACTTTAGTAATTTCTATGAGTACAAATCTTAATGTTAAAGCATATAATGATATTCTAGGAAATTGTGTGCTTCTAATATTATAGCAACAGTTTGGACTCTTTTCTATTCTAACATGACAATGTCTCTGTGTATAAGACAAGGTTCAAAAAGAAAATGATTGATTGAGTCAGTGTGGAAGAACTTGACTGGTCTGCATAAAACCAAGTCCTAATCCCAGTTTAACACCTCTGGTGTGACTGTAAATGCAGACCTTGAGACAAAAACTCATCACCAAACACCAATGACTTGTACATATGGGTTCAGTCATTTTAGACACTTACAAAACTGTTGCAACAGAGATGGAAATACAATTTTTAAATACATGAATTATGTTCCCATCGTTGTTGCCACAGATTTGGAAGTGCATTTTTCTGTTCTAAAGAAGGGGGTGCCAATACTTTTGTCTATATAGTGTATAATAAATTTAAAAAGTGTTCAGCTGCATTGTGTTTCAATGCACTTCAGACAGATGTGTCAGTGAACACCTGTGCTGGAGGTGTTTGAAGTTTACAGGCTTGTCTTCAGGCCAAAGCTTCTCTATAAGTGTCACTTTTGTCTGGAGAATTTACTGGTTTGATCATATTTCTCAGTGTCAGAGAATTTACAAGGTGCTTTTCACTGTTTGGGGCTTGTAGGATCTGGAGTCTATCGAACAACACAAGAAGGCCATTGAGTATAATGTCAGCTTTGATTCAGAGCCTCCATGAAGTCCACACTATGATGGTGAATAGAGCAAAGCTGTGGGGAAAATGTTGATTTGAGCCTGTAGATCCATTGTACATCCGTTCACACAGAACCTGAAAAACACAAGACTCAGGCAGTGAAATGGGGAAAAAATACACTTTAATTTGAGCGCTGCAGTCAAACACATCCATCTAGATCAGGGGTCACCAACCTTTCTGTGAGCGAGGGCTCCCTGAAGGGATAAAAGGTCTCAAGGGCTACTTGTTTGATAAACTCCAAATAAATAAATAAAATGATAAATATCATTTTATTTATCATTGTCACATATACATACATGACATTAATGTTTTCTCACAAGCATTTTCAATGTTTTTATCAATTCATGGAAAATATTTCCGAAAAATGTATAAAAATAGGCTATCACAATAATTTATTTTCCATGTCATACAATATTGGTATTTATCATGATATTAATTTACCATTAATGGAGAAGGAAATGCTTTCCACGTGTTTGTTAGACCTTGAGAATGAAGGTAAACATAACTTAAATTCAACAGAGGACCTACCTTTTAAATTAGGGCCCCAATAAATACATTTAATTTTTCCCTAAATTGTGTTTTCCTTTAGATTTTTTTTATGGATTCTGTGTTTTATGATTCAGTACAAAAAAAATTGCATTTTCATTTTATCAGATAAGATGCTGCACAACGGAACTGTATAAATTAATAATAAAAAAACAACAAAAAAACTTGGTTGTATGATATTCCTTACAATTATATTATTAATATTATTATTATTATTACTATGAGAATTGCATTTTAGTATACAGTAGTAATATAATCAGTCAAAATATATTACAAAAGTCAAATATATAATATATATATTCTATACAAATTTAAACCGGGCTTTTATTTTGGCGGTTTGTCGTGAAGGTCTTTCAGTTTTGGTTTAGTTTCAGCGTGTATTTGAGGTATTTTTTCTGAAATGAAACTGTGAAGTGACTCTCAGAGCAGCTCTGGAGATGAAGTGTGTTCATGTCCTCATATATTGAGCCACAGATGCTGAAAACACGCGAGTCACGTGTGTTTGTGTATCAGACGCATCACACAGAGACACAGCCTTATTAGCCACATGCACTGACTGCTGCTGAAGCATTTATTTCTGTTGTGTGATGGGATGTTAGATTAATCCATATTGAGTAAAAATGTCCAGAGTTTATCATTATTAACATAATTTTTTATCATAATCTCGATATGATATCGTTTATCGACCGGCGCTAATTCAGGCTATTTATAGAACGTGCTTGGCGGGCGACTCAGAGACTCCATGCGGGCCACCAGGTGCCCGCGGGCACCACGTTGGTGACCCCTGATCTAGAGTGTATTTACATAGAAAGCAATGGAGAAGTAGCACAGTGGAATGGTTAAACGAGTTCTGTGTGAATGGCTAAGGTCTACAATATGAATATTGTATCTCACAACATCTTTTTTCTCAGAATTATAAGTATCACAATTATTTTTTGTATTTGTGACTTTTTAATCTAACAATTTGCATTGTTTTTTTTGTTGCAGTTGTGTTTATATCTCACAATTCTGACTTATCTTCTTAGACCTGCAAATTTAATATCTTGCAATTCTGAGAATTTTTAAGAACTCATATTTGTGAGGAAAAAAGGATCTTTCAAGCTGTTCTCACACAGATATGTTATATGACTTGATGTCTGAATGAGCAGCATATGAACCCTTTTTTAGTTCTGTGAAGGAAAGTCCATCATACAGGTTTGGAAGAGAGTGATCTGTTTCTTTAAGGAAGACACTGAAGGTGCCTGATGCGTTTAGCTATGTTTCTGAATGCATTTATATCTTCTGCATTGTTAGATTGTTTTCCTTTCTAACTAGTTAATGTTCTGAAGTGAGACGGATGTTATCGTCACACAGTCCTCTCAGGATCAGGTTCAGTGGCTCCTCAGGGTCACAGAGGTCACCCGTCTCGCCCGCCACCATTGATCTTTCATTATAATGCCAGCAGAAAGCCATCTCCATCTCCACTGATTGAGGACGGGGCTGTGCATTAAAGGACGGGAGCTCTAATCTGGGATGCAAGCCCTCTGTTTTCTTTTCCTGCTTTTGTTCTCCTCCTTGATCTGCGGCCTCAAAGCCGGAGTGTTTGAGACGTGACTGACCATCCATCAGAGAGAGCCCAGCTTTACTCAGCGGATCACCATGAACACGGGGCCGATTAAGAGCTCAGCTCAGGTTGTTTGGAGCTGAAGCCGGTCTGCATTTGAGCTGCCAGCGCCGTGTCAAAGACAGAACTGAAGACGGAGCCGCTCGGACTCGTCAAGGACTTACAGCAGCGAGCAAGTTTAAGCGTAAACAAGTGAAAACATCTGCCAGCGTCATTAGATGATTGAAAATGGGCCTTGAAGGAATGGTTCACCCAAAAGTGAAAATTCTGTCACACTTTATTTTAAAGCTGCAGTCCGTACCTTTTTTTTGGTTAAAAATTGTCTGAAATCAATATTTGAGCAAGTACATAACCACCCAGTGTTCACAACTATCACCTTACTTTAGCCTGATTCACAACGGTTATCTTATAATAATGTTTTTTTAGTTTGAGTGGTACTGGTAGGATTATGGCACTGCGTCATTACGTCTGTAAACATAAATAAGTTTTCCCGGCTAATAGACTATATCTCATGTGAGGATCCTGCAGATCGTTTATAGCCTTTTCTCACAGCAGCTGGAATAATTAAATATCATTTTGATGGTGGATTGTAATCCAGAAAGGATTATGTGTTTATGAAACACGTGAATTAAATTAAATTATATTCCAGTTTTAAATGTGCTTCTGATTACAGAGAGCCTTATTACACAAGATTTGTATTTTAAAGAAAACCAGTTCGAACGGAGAATAATTTGCTTTTTGGGTTGAAAGAATTTCTTAATATGAAATTTGAATGGTATGACAATTATATATTAGACTGTACAGAAATTTAAATCTACACGTTAATACACTATACTGATAGTCACGCAATGCTGGTGTTGTTAACATTAATAATTTGAGAATAAAGTATAACAATAATAATAATTTGCACAGTTAGATGTGATGTGAGCTAATTAACCGATCGTTAGATTTAATCACCATTGGTAGAGTGATTTATTGTAATGCATTTTCCTCAGTTGGTCAGAACAAACTTGGCAGACTTGTTACTTGCTCAGATGACAATATACAGTGATAATTCTGATTTGGTTCATATATTCCAAGATGTAGGCTAGAATCTGTGATTGCGAAGTACAGTATCCACACCGGTGCAGTGACTGACAGCTACACATTCACCTCAAAACATTAGATTAATCCGCGCCGGAGCACAACACATGCAATCAACATAATTCCGCAAGCAGCTGCAATTCCAGGTTTTCAAACAGAGATGGCGACAAAGAGGCAAAACTTACGGACTGCAGCTTTAAAGTCCAATTGTCGCTATTAACAAACCATTAACTAAGACTTTTGCCTCAATAAACTCCTAATTTGCTGCTTATTAATAGTTAGTAAGGTAGTTGTTAACTTTAGGTATTGGGTTGGATTAGGGATGTAGAATATAGTCATAGGGAATATGTGCTTTATAAGTACTAATAAACAGCCAATATGTTATTAATAGGCATGCTAATAAGCAACTAGTGAGAATTGGTCCCTATACTGAAGTGTTACTGAAAATTCGGTCATTTATCCACCCTCAAAGATCCTTTCTTTAACACAAAAGAAGATATTTTGAAATAAGTGTGTAACCAAACGGTTGTTGGTCCCCATCGACTTCAGTAGTATTTTTTCCATACTATGGGACCAGCAGTTCTTCTAAATATCTTTTTATGTTGAATGTAAGAATAAAGTTAATACATGTGTTGAACGAGTCGAGTTTTAATCAACTGGAAATCACTACAAGAATTAAGACCTTCATGTTTACAGCAATGATCAGCGTTCCTCAGATCTAATGCGATAGAGCCGTGGACTGATGCAGAAACTATATTTATTTATTTATTTATTTCACAAAAAAGGGACAGTGTACATTAATCAACATTCATGAATGTAAATATACCCAAATTAGCCCGAAGGCTAGTTTTCATTGGTAGTCCCTTTGCCAGATGTTATTAAGCCAAAAAACTAGAGGAAAAAAAAACAATAACGAAATTCAACCAAAAATTATACAAACTGACAATAAAAAAAGAAATATGTATTAAAAAAATTAAAATAGAAAGCAGCTTAAGATATATAAACAACATTAATGTTCACATTGTTGGTTATGAAGAAGTCATTTCTTAAAATGATGCTGCAGTTAAATGAAGTCCATTCTCTAATTGATTATGGTATTGAATTCCACTGATGTGATGCTCTGAATGAATCAGATATTATCAATATATGAGAGGAGCTGCTGCTGTTAAACACTCATCTAGACACAAAGATACTCTAGACTAGTGGTTCTCAAACTTTTTACACCAAGTACCGGCTCAGAGAATATTTGGCTTTCCAAGTACCACCATTATGACCGACATTAAAGTCAGCCTCTTAAAACATTGTAAATACACAGTTTGAACATTAATACTGCACTGTGCTTACTTCCAGGTAAATAAAAACTTAATTATTCAATTAAAATATATTGTAACTAAAAGTGAAATGAAAACTGTACTGTATTTAAATGTTAAAAGAACTGTACTTAGATGTTAAGTACAATACATTTTCATTTAATCTTTAAGTACAGTAACTTACAGTTTTTATTTAACTTAAAGGGATAGTTCACCCAAAAATGAAAATTCTGTCATCATTTACTCACCCTCAAGTAGTTCCAAACCTGTATGAATGTCTTTGTTCTGCTGAACACAAAGGAAGATATTCTGAAGAATGAGGGAAACAGAGCAGTTCTGGGGCACCATTGACTTCCATAGTATTTTTTTTCCTACTATGGAAGTCAATGGTGCCCCAAAACAGCCTGGTTACAAACTTTCTTCAAAATATCTTCCTTTGTGTTCAGAACAAAGAAATTCATACAGGTTTGGAACTACTTGAGGGTGAGTAAATGATGACAGAATATTCATTTTTGGGTGAACTATCCCTTTAAGTAGCTACAATACATTTTCATTTAATCTTTAAGTACAGTAAAGTTTTTAGTTAACTTTTAAAAAATTTAACACAGGCCGTATGTGTAGCTGCAAGTAACAACAATCAGGCCACGTGTCCACCAAAGCCAGCTGTGAGCGCTTGAGAGGGCAGCGTATTTTTGTTTTTTTCAGTTGAGACGCTGTGGTTGTTATGATATGGAATATCCGCTGAAGTAATATGGCAGACGCATCGCGAATGAAATGTTTCTCCAAGCATTATTTTTCATAATATTATGATACTCCGGCAATTCCATCTGGTAAAGACATAAATACTCGGAGACAAACAATATTAACTCCATTGTTGTTCAGTCGTAGTACAAGCAGGGTGTGACGTATTAGTCCCGCCCCTCCTCCACTGTGATTGGTTAGCTGACTAAAAAGTGACAGTGATGAGCACCAAGTTTTACCCAAAGTTAAACATTCTTCTACTCTCGGCGCCGAGAAAAAACGCCCGAGTGCTCAGCATGAAAAAGACTCTCCCATTTAAAACAATTAAAAAAATTCGCTAGCCTCTGAGAAAAAAAACGCTTTGGTGGACACGTGGCCTAATTTATATTTAATTCAGAGATTCCTCTGCGTACCACACTTTGAGAACCACTGCTCTAGACCTCATCAGTTCACTCTTCTCATGGATCGCTCCATATGGGATTCAAACAGCACTCTTTCAATGACCAGCCTCTTAGAGAGAGATGTTACTCTCCATCATTTCGTCTGCGCTGTGTATTGCTAGTTGTATTAACCAGCAGTTTTCCTGGTTAAATTCTCCAAGTCAGTCAGTGGAGAGACTCAGGGTTACTCATGTGTTCTTCAAGGACACGTTCACGGCCTCCGGCGCTGCCACAGATGCACGCTTTCAGAGAGACTCGAGAGCTTCAAAGAAATGCTGCCTTGTCCTCTTCCACAGGCTCTTTACAATGAGAAGGAGATGGAGACATGATTCGCAATTTCCAGCAGAACGTGGACCGCTCTTAATGGGTTTCCAGTGTGCGAGGACTCCTCTCAATAGAGGCAAGACAAAGACGTATGAGCGCTTTATCTGTCCCTTAAAATGTTAGTGTTTGACCTTCAGGGTTTGTGTAATTGAATGAAAAAGCAAATTGGAAAATAACTCTTCTCATATTAAAGTATTAAAATGCACGGCACGTGTCGACCGCGGCAGAGATGGAGGAAAAGGAAAACACATTTATTTCCGAGCCTAATTGAAAATGTATTCGACAGATCCTCTGATATGTCTGAGTTTTGATGAATCGTAATGCGCTTTAAGCTTTCTGCCGAGCCTTTCATGTCTGGGGAAGGTGGTTTTTATGCTCTGAACTTATCTGCCGCTCAACGTAATGAAGGCAATTTCAATGTAAACCCCTATAGATCCAAGCGCACAGCTTTTAATCCAATTCAGCCTCCACGCCTGGATGGATTCATCTCCCCTCAGACCTCATGCAGATCTGAAGGTCTCGTCGCTCTGTGTCTCTCTGGGATAAGAGGAGCAAACCGGCGTCAAGAACATGACAGCACACGACAAGAAACAAGATGCTTGCTTGCTTTGTTTTTTTGGGGGGTTTTCACTCAATAACAACACTTACAAGCTCATTGCTGCTTCATTGGAAATGCAGAACTTGTGTGAGAATCTTTAATGAGTGGTTTAGTGTGTGCAGTGAAGGCGGTGGAAGGCGTTTGAAAGCGATGGCCAATGCTACGACTCAAGAGCTGTTGATCTCCAGCATTAGGCTGGACATGAGAAAATCCATGCGGTTTGATTTTGCCATCATTTTAAATGTTTTCCCCTTTCCATTTATGAGCTGTATATACTATTAATATTGTATAATAATAATGTTTTGTTTTTTTATATAGCACCTTTCAAAACCCAAGGGAGCTTTACATAAAGTTGATAGATAACATGAACATAAATACAAATATACAGTCACATGATTAAACAAATAAAGCAGACAGAGATCATCTTATGTACCAGATAAGTAATACAAGCAAGCATGGAACTGAAAAATGAGGCAGACAGTCAATTAACAAAACATATTGTAAATAAGTGAGTTTTGAGATCAGTTGTAAAGGTCTGAAGTGAAGAGACAGCACGAAGGTTTTGAGGAAGTTTGTTCCAGAGCTTAGGAGCTGAAAGCTTAAAGTCTGTACTTGGATACTGCAAGCAAATTCACATAACTCGATCTTAGAGTATGCGTAGGGACATACGGGTGAATTAGTTCAGTAAGGTATAAGAAGGTGCAGAACCATGACAAGCTTTAAAAACTAGGATGAGTATCTTAAACTGAATGCAATAGATAATGGGGTGCCAATGTAATTGCTGTAAGACAGGAGTGAGATGGGCTTATTTTTTTGGTAAATGTAAGGGCATGAGCAGCTGCACTTTGAATTAGCTGTAAGCGATTAAGGGCTTTGTTAGGCCATATAACAAGGAGTTACAATAGTCCAGACGCGAAGCATGAATAAGTTTCAGCATCTTTGAAATTTAGTGATCATCATAAACTGACAATATTACGAAGTTGGTAAAAACAGGACTTGACACGCTGGTTAATATGGGGTTCAAAGCATAGCGTAGAATCAAATAGTACACCAAGATTACGTACAGTGGGGGAAGGATGTACTATAACTCTGTCAATATTAATAGGAAAAATCAAGATGAGGGGAGACAAAGGATTTTGGGCCAACTAACAATCTCATTTTTTTTCATCATTCAATTTTAAGAAATTTTGAGCCATCCATACTTTAAGATCACGTAGGCAAGATGTTAAAGAAGTAGGAGGAAAAACAGAGTTGTGCTGTGTGGAAAAATAAATTTGCGTATCATCAGCGTAACTGTGGAAATTTAGACCATGGCGTTTGATGATCTGACCCAGAGGAAACATGTAGATTAAGAAAAGAAGTGGACGAAGAACAGATCCTTGAGGCACTCCACGAGTATTAAAAAATGTATAGTGCCCCTAAGAAATACATTACTAATACTTGCTTTATTTTTATTTTATATATATATACAGTATATATATATTTTTTTTTAATGAATTATCATTTTCTAACCTAAAACCAACAAGCTTTTATTTTGGCAGGTACCTGCGTAAATGTAGGCCTATGCTGTGTGGGGTTTTACATATGCATTTATCAGACGCTTTTATCCAAAGCGACTTACAGTGCATTCAGGCTATACATTTTTTATCAGTATGTGTGTTCCCTGGGAATTGAACCCATGACCTTTTGCGCTGCTAACGCAATGCTGTACCACTGAGCCACAGGAACACTGTTTTAAAGTGCTTCAGTGAATGAAGTATCACAGTTTTGCATTTTGCTCTGAAACCGGCAGCGCCTAGCCTAGATTTATGCTTCCAGTTCGATCTTATACAGTATTACAGTTTGTCGACTGTAATACTGTAATCTAAAGCAGTGATTGTGCATTAACAGCTGTCAACCATGTCCAGCGCATTTCTTATTTTGGACGTGTATGCGCACCTGTGTACCACTTATGTGCATCCTTGTATATAATGCTTATTATATAATATTCTCCTTCATGCGTCTGCAGGTTCTGGTACCCAAGAAGCCAGAGTTCAAAGGGAAGATGATCGAGGTGGACATATATGAGGCTGGGAAGCACTACATGAAGGGCCGGCCGGTGGAAGATGCGCAGGTGTTCACTCCCTCCATCGCTCAGCCTCTTCAGAAGGGACAGGTGTCTGGACTCCCTCAGGTCAGTCTGCTGGACCATCTCAACAAGACCGTTTCACATTAGCTCGTTCTAGAGGTCTTCACGGGTCCACTTGGATCCGAAAACCTGAGGTCCGACCCGAGACCCGAGTGGGTTCGGGTCCAAAACTTCTCCGAGTGCCTCGGACACGGGTCGGGTTCGGTATTAGCAGCCTCGGGTAATTAAAATAAATGTGCTTTTCGCAAAAGGACCCGATAAGACCTGAATTCTTATAAACTTTCCCGGATGCGTAGCCAACATGTGCGTTCATGTTAAGTTCATTTTTGAGAAACGCACGTAAAAAAGGAACACGTTTGTAACCTCAGAAATCCATCTTATAGATATGAGATCCATCACTTCATTACGCTGCGTGTCAATGCAAGGCTTTTCTTTTTTGTGTGCAGAAGCCCTTCACCGGAGACGAGGTAAATAACGTTGCAGACAAAACTAGCAAATCCATGATTTATTAACCTATCGGTTTAATTTGTATAAAACTATCACGTTTATATTTCAAATCCACTGGTTACAATTGAAAGCCAAACTCAGAAATAACATGTATCCATCAGGCAGGCAAAAATATAAAGTAATAGGCTAATAAATAAGTAAATAAAGTGAATGAAAGTAATGGAGCAGCGGCCAAATCAGTCGTCAGGACCTGGGATTTTTCTGGACCGATGCGGGGCTGCACACGTCAATGCCGTTTACGTTCGGGTCCAGTCGGGTTCGAAAATAAATGCGGTCGGGTCGGACTCGGGTCTAATTTCATCGGGTCTGTCTCGGGTCGGGTTTATCTTTTAAAAGAAATGTATTAATGCACGTCGGGTTCGAGTAAGAAGTGATTCGGGTCGATTCGGATTTTAGGACCCGAGAAGACCTCTAGCTCGTTCTACACACTGAAGATGGCCAAATGGGAGACTGTGGAGAAACTTTGGGAAAGTCGCCCTCTCATCTTCATTTCCAGAGTAGTTTTGAGGTGTTTTGGAGCTCCATGGGTTCAGATTCAGTCCGACAGCTTGAATGTGTTATAGTCATGGCGGGGTCCTTCAGAGACGAGCAGAAGCTGGCGGAGGGGACGGTCAGTCGTGCCTAGAGCCTGTGATGGCCAGCTGACCGCTGCGCTGCCAGAGCGTCTGTCTGGAGCAAACGCTGTGCCTGTCTGCGTCTGAAGAGACAGATTGGAGGCCGTTCCTCCGGCTCAGAGTCCAGACTTCACACTCCGTTTGCAGCTTGTTTTACATTAGGACGAGAGTGTGAAATTCAGAGTGCGTTCACAGGTTTACTGATAATACGTGAAACCACCAAACACAAGAATCAGCTATTACAGTATGAGCAAACCAGATCCACGGTACTTTCTTTAAATCATATATATATATATATATATATATATATATATATATAAACAGTTTATCAGAGAACTGATGAAAGATATTCCAGATTTTCAAATAGTTGTATCTCAGCCAAATATTGTCATATCATAACAAACCATACATCAATGGAAAGCTTATCTATTCAGCTTCCAGATGATGTAGATATCTCAATTTCGAAAAATTGACCCGTATGACTGGTTTTGTGGTCCAGGGTCACAATTGTGTTTTTATGTGTGAATTTAAACATCATCTGATTGCTGTGAGACTTACCATCTCGTCTTGAGGTCTTGTTCTGCTTATGCTGGTGTTTTAGAACATAATAGCTGGTTTCTAGCTGGTTTAAGCAGGTTGTTAGTTAGTTAAGTACCGACTGACCAGCCACCATCCTCCAAAGTGATCATTCTGTCATCGTTTACTCACTCTAATATCGTTCCAATTCTGTTTGAAAAGCCCCAAAAAGAACATAAAAGAAAAAATTCAAGTGATTTAATCCTAGTCTTCTGAAGCGAGGCGATCACTTTATATGACAAACAGAGAAGAACTGAAGTGATTATTTAGCCAAAAACCAAACCAAACTCCATTATGACATCATATCAGTAACGTCAAACCTTGCTGGTTACTGACGCGTCATCATTTTGGATTTGGGCATGAGTATAGATGGATTGATCATTATTTTAGTTTGGTTTGAAGAAAGAAGATCATGTGGGTTAGCTATTCCTTTAACCATGGATGAGCAGCTGGTTTGTTGGCAGAATACCTCAAGCACAAGGTGCCAGTGTCTTCAAGATGTCTTGCAGTAATTCCATGGCAGCGTCTTGCATGAATGCTGTTTTACTCAAATGGACAAGCTGGTTATTGGACTGTTTTTGGTCTGGATGTCGATGTCAGAGGGTCTAGTTTTGTAAGTTTGTGACTTGTAGAGAGAAGTCTTGTGTGTTGTAGGGTGAAGATCTAGTTTTACTAACTCGTTGACCAATTTGTTGTCAAATGAGGGAGCTAGACGACACTTATGAACTGTGTAATGAAGTCCAAGGCTTCATATAGAGCAAGTGAAGTGTGTCTGAGAGAGGAATGGTGTGAGCGAGAGCTTCTGTCGCTCTAATTGGCTCCACACACGTTACTCTGTCATTGCCTGGAGCTCTTGAGTGTTAACTAGTGAACTGAGTCCTGTCTGAAGACAGCAGATCGCCGCTACTGTACTTACAGAGCTCATTCCACACCATTAGAAGCCTTCATAAAACTACAGTCCTGCTGCTGTATGCTGAGGAACAGAGCTACTGACTGGATGACTTCAGCAGTCCTGAGAAGAAGAGTTGCTTCTTGCAGCTTGTTGTTTACATTCAGACAAATCTTTATTATTTTTCTGAACAGCCTGTGTTAGACTGCTGGATGACCGTGATTGTTTACCTCTCTCTCTGGTTTTATGGTCTGCCAGGGCAGCAGTAAAATCTGATGGGGTGTGAAATTAAAATGTGTATCACATTTTGAAGCATCATTTGATGTCCTCTGTGTGGACGTGTGTTTCTCTCCCCGCTAGAAAAATAACACAGCAGTCACAGATTAGCACAGAATGACAAATAGAGACCGTTAAAGCAGTCAGATCACTGCTAGATCACTCATGGAGGACACACACACACACACACACACACGACACTTATACCAACCAGTAATGATTATTTCTTGTTAATGATATAGATATAATGATATACAAAAATATCTATATTTCATTCTTTATTTGATTGTTATGGTTGTTCATTGACAATAAATACCAAAAAGAAACTCTTGTGGAAACCTGCTGTGTTTCCGGTACTGTAAATGCATTGTGACATGTTCTCTTCCAGTGCCCACGGTCATTTTATTCCTTTTTCACTTGCTTGTCAAAAGCTTGCATTGCTTTAAAGAGAGCAGACCGCCTACTGCCACAGATACATGATCAGAGAGAACGCCAGCAGATGAATGCAGATGATTTATGTTGCTGTGACTGTAGTGAGGCGGAGGCGGCTGACAGGAGGAGGAGCGGAGCGCTGCAGGTGTGTGCTTGTGTCTTCACTGATCCCAGACCTGCTCTCAGATCTCTGAACGTTCAACAGAGACGCTGAAGTGAAGGTGTGACTGTCCTTCAGTGGAGCACAGAAGAAAGTGAATGAAGTCACGATGATTGACTTAAATATCAGACTGTTCCTCGCATACAGCATCAATACAGCACCGAAGCCTGCTCACCTTCACTGTACAGAGAACTTTCCACTGAACTTATCATATGTGTCCCTGCAGCACAAAAGCAGTCATAAGTAACAGGTATATTTGTAGCAATAGTGTGTGTGTGCGAGAGAGAGAGAGTGTGAGTGTGTGTGTGTGTGTGTGTGTGTGTGAGAGAGAGAGAGAGAGAGTGTGTGTGTGTGTGTGTGTGTGTGTGTGTGTCTGTGTGTGTGTGTGTGTCTGTGTGTGTGTGTGTCTGTCTGTGTGTGTGTGTGTGAGTGAGAGTGTGTGTGCGCCTGTGCTAATGATGTGGAGCGCTGCAGTTCTGGGACTTTCTTCTGATTGTCTGTGTGTGAGAGGATCTTAGATGTTTCTGTGTTTGTTTGTGTTTATTCGGGGCTAATTACAATTGCTAGTGTTAACTGATGTTAATTGATGGGTCAGGAAGGACTAATTGGAAGATTCCCCAGAGAGAGTGTGTGAATAAGATTATGAGATGATTAGGTCTTATAACACAAGCGTGTGTATTCAGCGCCGCATGACTGAAACTGCTGTAGACACTGGAGAGAAACCATGAGACACCGATACAGAGGTCAGTGCTGAATGACACACTGCTGTGTGTGTGTGTGTGTGTGTGTGTGTGTGTGTGTGTGTGTGTGAGCGAGTGTGTGTGTGTGTGAGTGAGTGTGAGCGAGTGTGTGTGTGTGTGTGTGTGTGTGTGTGTGTGTGTGTGTGTGTGTGTGTGAGCGAGTGTGTGTGTGTGTGTGAGCGAGTGTGTGTGTGTGTGAGTGAGTGTGAGCGAGTGTGTGTGTGTGTGAGCGAGTGTGTGTGTGTGTGTGTGTGTGTGAACGAGTGTGTGTGTGTGAGAGTGTGTGTGCATGTGTGAGAGTGTGTGTGCGCGAGTGAGTGTGTGTGTGCGAGTGTGTGTGTGTGCGAGCGAGTGTGTGTGTGTGAGTGTGAGTGAGAGTGAGACAGGTGCATGCTTTTGTACAGTTATACGCTTATTATCAGTACGGACCAAAATTCATGGGCCAAAAAAGAGAATACACAAAATAGAGATGAATTCAATTTATTTATTTATTACTATTACTTTTGAAATTTCTGTAGACAACACAGCGTAGAAGCGAGAAGCTTTTTCCATTCCAGCATAACCCCGTGTTTGGATGTTGGCGGTGTTTATTTGGGTTTGGCTGTGGTGAAGCGTCTGAGAGAGACGGATCACAGGCTGTGGTGTGTGTGGTTTATCACCTCCGCCGGCGGGAGATGGTTCAGGCGTCCGTGTCCTTGAGCCTCTCACCTCCTCTGTCTGAGCCGCCACAGTATATCGACAGACGCTCATTTGATTTGTGTGTGTGTGTGTGTGTGTGTGTGTGTGTGAATTCCGCAGACATGGATCAATGCGGTGTCTGGACACGGCACGCACTAGCGGTCACTCTAACTGACATTCATCAGAAGAGGAGAAAGAGCAAGAGAAAAAAGGAAAAGAAAGTGGCAGATGAAGAGAGTAATGGAAAGAAAATGAAACTCATTCGCTCAATCTAAACTAGACTGTCTAGTAATGATTTTATCCTTTAGTCCTGTGCTTCTCAACTGGTTTTACTTTGTTACACAAGAAATCAAGTGCATTGCAAAAAAATGGCAATTTGCTTTTTTACTTTGTTTCGCTTAGTTTTTACTTACTTAGTTTTTTATGGTCTTAGACTTGTTTTCCCCTCAAAAAAAATCTAAGTATCAAAAGTATGTTTGTCTAATTTTTAAGTTAAACATTTAAAAGTCTTTAAAACAAGGTTTACTTCAGAAGCAGGACTACACAAGATATCAAAACTTGTTTTCAGGCAAATTGTCTTTAGTATAGGTATGTTTTGTCAAGTATTTTTTATATAAATCTTGTTTCATATACTTTTAAATATATTTACCATAAAATTAGACAGAAATTTTCAGGGAGAATATTATATTTTGGAGTGTGGCTACCAAACAAAGTACCAGCAATAATTTTTATATGAAAGTAAAACAGAAATGTCTTAACTTAAATATAGAAATGTATAACCATGGCAAAAAATAATATGCAATATCTTTAACATGGCTTGAGTTGAACAGGATGCAATTTGAACGAAATTTTGTTTGTAAATATCTCTTGAATTTTGTAACTGGCTAAAGTCTATTTATAGTCTATTTATACATGATTATATGGTTAGTATCATGATACTATTTGTAGTTAGCAGTGTTTTTCCTTGCTGTCTGTGACCCTCAGACCTGAGACACATTTATTTTCAGATTTAAAGTTCACAGAGGTGAGAAAACACAACAGTCTATGATTTAAACATGAAGGGCTGTTTTGTGCATCCAAATGTAGAAATAGATCCAGCATGAGTGCCAGTCAAAAATATTAACATGAGGAATGGTTTAACCCTCAGTAGACTGCTCTTGCTAATTCACAGGTGTTGTGTCCTAATGGTTTGACCCGTCCAATTGTTATTTTCAGGTTTTAACCAAGCACTAGTCAGTGCTAGGCTGGAGGACCAGCATCCCATCAGTCCCTGCTCCTCTATTACAGTAAATAGGGTTATGAAATACAGCTGTCTCTCTCAGCTATGAGCAGATTATTTGATGAAAGAGCAAGAAGCTGAGGATTTGAGGAAGGGTTTCTCTGCATGGCTTATAATATTTGTAATGCAGCATCAGCAGATAACTGGAGCTCACATCTCCATTGCTTAAGAGATATTATCCAGTAACACGGCACCCGCCTTCATCACAGGCTTCCGGCCTGGGATGAGATGGGTGGCAAGTAATTGCATTGAATATCCGCTGAGGGAAGGCAAGCAGTACAAAGGCATTCCCCACACGGCTGAAAGTTTTAATACGCTCCAACTGCTTGCTCTGCGCACTCCCGTAGTGCAGTCAGAGACTCCGAGGTGTTTTACATTACTCAAGTCTAACCTCATGTCGACTTCAGACATTCTTTAGAGGAGAAAGTCCCTTGGATTATATTATTCATCACTGGAGACCCCCAGGGTTCTGTTCTAGGCCCACTCAAGTGGGAATACAGACTCCACACACACTACCAAGAGAAGCATTTCACATTGAGTCAGATTTTTCACTGCTTTTCTTCTGAGGATAGTCATAGCAAAATGGTTGACTTGTTCATATTTGTCTTTGAATGGGAGATGTCCAGTATAATAGGAAATTGAATAGCAATTCTGGTTTTGTAGAAGGGGTGCTTTCAGAATCTCTGGCCGTGGATTGTGTGCTTTCAAAGAGCTTTAAGCTGCTGTATGGTGTCAGCAGAGCTGGTTATATCCTCTACTGTAGCCACAAACAGAGCAGTGAGCATGTTACCATCGTGTGGGAGTCAGAGGTGAATGCTCTGAATGCCTCCGGCTGCTCCCACAATAGCTGTAGGAGCAGGAGTGGTGGGATACGATCTCAGAGGTGAGGTGCTGATTGAATGAGGCTCAATGAGTCATGCAGGGCATCTGTGGGTGGAGGTTCAGCTACATGATCCACTCTGTGAAGCACAATGATGGCGTTTTCCATTCACATTCAGATGCATTCGGCAGAGGAAGACACCATCTGGAAATCACACCTGTGACCTGATTCACACTGAGACACACAGATGCCACTAAAAGGGCCACCATACCTGCCACTCCTCTCTGAATAAGCACTGTTGTTAACTTGCCACCCACACTCATGGTTAGCGCTCAGATCACCCTGTGATATCCTTAGTCTAGGCTACAGTCTCCCAGGATAGCGTTACACTCTTTCTTTCAGTGTTCTAGTGTCAGTACTGATGTACAGCTAATTTCAGCCTCAGCTCGCCCATGCTTGGTGTATATTCTATATATAATGTTTGCTTGCACGTTATTTTACAGTTTATTACTAATGTACACTTACTATAGAGTTAGGGTTTGGTTTAAGATTAGTTGCATGTAATTGTGCATAATTTACTACATATAGGCCTGGTTTCACAGACAGGGCTTAGACTAAACCAGGATTAGGCCATAGTAATAAAGTAATAAAGTAATTTTTATAAACGTGCCTTAGAAAAAAAACATTACTGGTGTGCATTTTGAGACAAAATAAAGGCACTGATATATTTTAAGATCAGTCAGAGCAAGTTTCTTTCCGTTGAAACAGCTCAGACTTAGATTTTAGTCTGGGATTAGGTTTAAGCCTTGTCTGTGAAACCGGGGGACAGTCTTCTCTAGTTTTAGGTGGCAGGTTGTTGGCTAGAAGAAGCTTTAGAGCAGGGGTGTCAAACTCAGTTCCTAGAGGGCCACAGCCCTGCAGAGTTTAGCTCCAACCCTAATTAAACGCACCTGATCCAGCTAATCAGGTCCTTCAGGCTTATTTGGAAACCAAATGGTTTGTGTGTTGGAGAAGGGTTGGAACTAAACTCTGCAGGGCTGCGGCCCTCTAGGAACTGAGGGTGCTTTCACACCTGTAGAACGATTGCTTTGTTCTGAAACAGGGATTAAAATTATTACAATGTTGCTTTTTATTATTGGTGCGGTTCGCTTTCACATGGCAAAGTTTCTAAACGGACCAAATTTATTAATACAAGTGACGTGCAAGTAAATTGTTCTCTCATTGGTCAAAGTTCCACGGTTATTTTCCGGGATTCCACAGCTGTCATGGCTGTTATCCGTCAGGATGGAACGACAACAGCTTCGCCGGCTTATTGTTTTTTTTTGTTTGTTTTTTTGTAGCTGTTATTATAATAATTTATGAATGGATGAGGCATTTATATAGTGCTTTATTGTGTATTGCTGTACACCCAAAGCGCTTTACAGTCATGAGGGGGGGTCTCTCCTCAACCACCACCAGTGTGCAGCATCCACTTGGATGATAGGCCTGAGGATAAAAGACATTACCATGAAAGCGCAGATGTGGTGAGAGGAGACAAAAACATTGAGGCAAACTAGACACGTGTTGAAAAGTTGGATAATGGTGGAATGAGCTAGCTGGGCTCTCAGATAGACTTCCTCCAGGTTATGTGTGAAGGTTTGATTCACGCTCTTATCATTCTCAGTAATGGTATTTAATTACCCAAAGATGCTGAAGATGACACCACTTTGGATTTGTCCCAAAAGTTTGCCACCTTCACGTCCTGAAACTACAGAAAGGCAATGGATGGTGAGCTCAAAGAGCACATCTGCATTACAAGCAGCCGGCTGTTACCACCATGACAGCCTGAAATATTGAAATCATGAAATTGCCATTCAGATTGAGGCTCTATATTTAATCGCGGGGGTCCAGAAATGAACACATTATTGGGTCAGCTGTCAGGCCTGTCCTGATGGGAGACATCGGCCCATTACTGTGTCCATTATGGATGAACCTTTAATGTGCCAACACATTAGAGAGGACACGACTTCCAATTACAACCATTTTACCCTCTGAGTCCCTGATGTGTAAATCTCTGGCCGTTTCAGAGCGAAACTGCCCTCTATCAGAGTCCTGTCAGGGTGATGTTGATGGATGACATCTGGACTGTACCGCACACATTCACACTTTCCATCCGTGCTTTCTCATGCTCCAGTGATTGTGATGATTTAATATTTTTTAATGCAGGAAACCATAAACTCTTTCATCAGTTCCTCTGTTGTTGTCACGGTAATAAGGAATAATCTTTCTCTTTTCAGTTGCGATTAGAGCAGGTTTGAGTTTTTAATGGCGTTTTGTTTCTGTCGAACCGCCTGTGATTGTCGCTGAGCACAGGTGCTTCTTTCGGCTTTCAGCGGTGGAAGAAAGACACATAAAAGTAGAGAATAAAGCTATTGAATCCTTGTGTTTGCATGAGCACAGAGACTAGCTTTAACATGCAAAACACAGTATGAATCGTCACTAACACAACGGTCACTTGTACAGTCATAGATATTTCACTCCTGTCACTGTTTTGCTCCATCTGCCTGCTATTTATTTCCAATTCTCGTTTCTTCCACAGGAACTGAAGGCGTCCCATCAGAACGGCGTCTGTGCTTCGCTCGTGGCACGGTCCTGGAGGTTTGATGGTGATGGACTCAAGCTGCTGTCATTGGGACTCGCTCTAGCTGCTGTAATCGTGGCTCTTGTGATTGACAAGCTCCACTGATGCCGTAAATTCAGCTTAACGTTTCGGGCCAGGCCTTATAGAGTGAGCCGAGAACTTAAACCAGTGCTCGAATATAACGCCTTGTGTTTTAAGGTCAAATAAATGTAAATGAGGCTGGATTGTTTTTAACTGCTAATTAAAGACTGTTTAAATTTTAAAGGCTGAAACCTATTTTGCTTCCTAGTGACGCCATCCATTGTGACGTTTTAGAAAAGCTTTCTTTTTTTTTTGTCAAGTACTTATTTTCAAAGCCTATTTGCCTATGAACGAGGACAGCTTGAATGCGTCTTTGGCTTTCTGTTCATTTTCAATCCCAGCAGTCATTCATTCATTCTCAGGCCAGGTGTCTCACTGTTGGCTTTGGGCTAAGAGCAACAGACTCTTCCCGTCTTTGTTCCCAGTATAAAGCACGTCTAATAAACGAGACTCCACACACTCAGCTCTGTCTCCTGGGTTGTATTTCTGGAATGTTTTCTCAGGGTTTCTGGCATGAGGAGGTCGGACCCTTTGTTTTGCACTCTTGTCAAGCTACAGTGTGTTTTTGACCTCAGTCAGAATACTGTGTGTGTTATCATCTGTGTTCTTATATGCTAGAATAACTGAAAATATAATACTGTTGTTGAAGTGTATATAGAAGCCATGTATACTTTGTGCTCAGATATTACGGGAATACAATGCAGTAAATGTAAACATTATGCCAAACTCTCGTAAGCAATCCTACACACTGTTATGTTCATTCATTTATCTTGTTGCCCTCAAACTGCACTAATGCCTGCATGTCTTTATGGTCCAATGTATAGATGCATGCGGTTGGCATTTCCTCGCCACAGGAATAGTCTTGTTTTATGTTGTTTATGTGTTCTTCAAACATTTCTTCAACAGAGGCTTTGTCAAAACATCTCAAATGAGCTCGTAGCTCTCCAGCGGTTGGGATGCATCGTCTTATCCCCAGCTGTGGCTTCTGTTGAGCGATCCGTGTAGGCGTTTTGGAGTCAGCTCTGTCTACACGAGTATGTGCAACGACGAGACACGCGTAACCTTAAGCGAGCAGAGATCCCTGAGCTGACGCCAGTCCGCTGGGATGTAGTCAACGCTCCTGGTGTGCCGCGCTCTCCTAACATCCCTGGAGGATCTTCTGCCTCCCCGGAGAGCGTGAACGGCGCAGATGAGAAGAGACCGCGGTGACCTCCACACCGTGGAAATGCCAGCGTGTGTCTCTGAGCGCAGAGACGGAGATTAAAGGAAGAACGCTGCTTTCCTCAGGGACTCTGGATTGTTTTGAGATGCTAGAAATGAGCTCCTCTTCCATTTGTTCTTGTTTCTTGTAATTAAGTCAATAAGGAATGAAACTTCACTCTATTGTCCGTCTTAATGCATATTGTTTGCTGGGTGCACACTGTATGGTTTTGGACATGAGGCTAATTTTCCTCTGATCCTTGGCCAAAATTTTTAGTTTTTGATGGCTAGTTTGATATGTTCGATCAAATTTGACCTCTGATGTAATTCTGCCAGTGTCAGAAGTTTTGAGTGTGGCTTCTTCTACGATGAACGTCAATCAAGAGCCATTGGGAGCACAGAACCTGCTGACGCAATTAGTAAACAAAAACAAACCACCATTCGAACCACACTCATCGTCTTTGTTCTTTACCCCATTTTTATTTTCAGTAAGAGCTATGATTAAAATTAGCACTAGATATTGTTTTTGTTACAACTTCCTATTTTTATGTTGTTGTTATTAGTGTCTAGGGATGTAGGAAGTCAACACAAAGACAAATTAAAGATATTAGAATTGGGGAAGTCACTTGTTACTAATGAAATGAGAAGTGTGTCGTAATGAATCAAACAGAAACCAGAAATGAGTATCAGCAAATGTTTAGTAAAGAATAATGTCCACCAAAACACTCCAATGCTCTTTAAATTTAAAGTGTCATCCAAAGCTTCAAAAACATAGTCGATGGAATTTTGAAATTATATACAAACATACTGATAAAAAACTCAACATTGTGATACATGAGCAGAGCTGAAAACAAAGAAATCAATAAACCAAAACACATACTACCTTCAACCAATCCAACACTAATCTAAATAAAAAAAGAAACAAAAACAAGTCTTCAGCGTAAAACGTCGACTAGCTAACCAAACATAAATACAAAGTTTGGCTCCCGCTCCTAAACTGGTGTTTTTATACAAGCTTAAACTCTACATGTTGCTTTGTTTAGGTCACGTGACATACTAACCTTTGAGTCAAGAGATGAATCCAGCCATCAACTCTTGAAGAGAGAGAGGGAATCAAATCACAGCACAATCGCACAAATACAACAACATTCAGAGCAATGGGAGCTAATGGAAATAACTCAAAACAAACTATTAACTCATGATTGCAACAGAAATTGAAAGGTGGACAGCGTGACAAACAATCAAAAGCTGAGGGTGTCTGATTGGTTCTGAAGGAGAGTTGTCATCACGTTGGCGATGAAGATTGACCGGGCTGACGTCCAATCACAGGACCTACAAGGTAGATGGAAAACGAAAAACATCCCACAACATGACGGAACGTAACAGTTTTCTAGCCACCATTTTTATTCCATGCGTGAATGTGGCTCGCCATCACTGAACGTGTCACAGATCGAAGAAACTCCAGTCATGTTTTCTTGCCAATGTCTGGTTTTAATGAGTATTGAGTGTCGTTTGGTCTGACTTTACAGTTTTTCTCAATTGTTTACACACAAATTCTGGTACTTGAGACACAATGACCACAACATGTAACTCATTCACCAACCCCCTGAACCAATTCTGCTAAACTACAAGCACAGTTCCTGCTTTACACTCAAATTGCAGTTCTAAAACACACTTTTTTCAAAACACTACACACAATTCTCTGCTTTTGGCACAATTTTCATGCAGAAAATATCTTGTTTTCACAAGGAACACACTGCCATTCAAATATGCACACTGACTCATCACAAGGGCAAACACCCGTCACACAGTTTTACAATTAGCAATCAGAGCTTTAGCATAAAAGGGCAACAGGTGAGCTCTTCTGTTTTGGAGCAATGGATGCCAACATTGGAAACAGAGGCAGAGCCAGAGGAGTGAGAGTAAGAGGAGGAGGACGGGGAGGACGAGGACGAGGAAGGCCAAGGACCGTAATCTCTGATGAGATCCGAGCCACTTTGGTTGATCATGTGGTCAACCATGGTCTAACAAAGAGGGAGGCTGGGCAAAGAGTACAGCCACATTTGAGCAGGTACACTGTAGCATCCATCATCCGGACTTTCCGAAATGAGAATAGGTAAGAAATCTACTCTCACTAGAAAATTGCAGTACTGCATATCAATACAGTACTCAATGAGTACAGTAGTACAGTATTGCCTGTGGACTGTTCTGTAGGACTGTAAAATTACTGTAAAGTATGTTTCAAGTATTTAGGAAATGTATACCTACTTTGTATTTACAGTATTTTACTATTTGTTTGGCAGAACTGAAAGATTACCAACACAAGGTGGTCGGGAACGTGTTCTGTCTCCTGAACAGGAAACTGAAATCATGAACATGGTCCTAGAAAACAACGCCATAACATTACGGCAAATACAAAGAAAAATAATAGAAAACAATGACATGTTTCAAAATATTGATAGGGTAAGCTTATCAACACTGGACCGTGTCTTGCGCAGAAATCATCTCAGGATGAAGCAGGTCTACAGGGTGCCATTTGAACGCAATTCAGAAAGAGTCAAAGAATTGCGATATAACTATGTGCAAGTGAGTCCCACAATTGATGCATACTCTCAACACTGTATACAGTAAATTATACATATTTCAATATTGTAATCATAATGATTGTGCTTCACAATAGTGACCGCTCCATGTCTATTTCTGATATTGTCATGTGTGTTTCAGAGAGTCCTTGAGCTAGAGGTGGCTGCAGTGGAGCACCAGTTCATCTTCATTGATGAGGTTGGGTTCAACCTCACAAAAAGACGAAAGAGGGGAAGGAATATCATTGGCCAGCGAGCCATTGTTGAAGTCCCTGGCCAGCGCGGAGGGAACATCACAATGTGTGCAGCGATTACCCACCACGGCGTCATCCATCACCATGCTACCCTTGGCCCCTACAACACCGCCCATCTGATCACATTCCTTGACACCCTACTCAACACACTCATTCCACCAGATCAGGTAGATGGCCCAGAGCAGCTCAGGTACGTTGTCATTTGGGACAACGTAAGTTTCCACAGGGCTGCTCTGGTTCGTAACTGGTTCACTGCCCACCCACGCTTTTTAGTTGTTTGTCTCCCTCCATATTCTCCATTCCTCAATCCTATTGAGGAATTTTTTTCTGCCTGGAGATGGAAAGTGTATGACCGAAATCCACAAACGCGTATACCTCTTCTCCAAGCTATGGAGGACGCACGTGGAGATATAGCAGCTGATGCTTTTCATGGCTGGAATCGCCATTCTAGGCGATATTTCCCCCGCTGCTTGGCCAGGGAAAACATTGCTTGTGATGTGGATGAGGTGCTGTGGCCAGACCGCAACAGAAGAGAGGATGCAGCATAGTTTTTTTTTTAGTTTTTTTTTTTTACTGTAACTGTATACAGTAAATTCTTCTGTTGTTTTGTATGTGCAACTTTGTGTTGGTTGGGAATGGGATGCACACTGTGTACATTGTTTTTGCGGGAAAAATAAAATAAAAATTTACCGTGTATTTGTGTGTTCTGAGTATAAAAACAATATTCTCAAATATTTTACAACACACTTATGTTTGTACTGTCTGTAGTAAGTGTAACACTGAACCAAAAAAAGGCCTAAGTCATTATGATGAATGGAGAAGAAGTGTTTTACATTCATCATAGTGTTTTACATTGAGCACATCAGTGTTCAGCTGGTTCTTATAAATGTCTATACATATGATGGTTTGTGTGTGTCATTTGAAAACAAAATCCCATTTTGAGAAGAAATAACATTGTTTTGAATGTAAAGTTTCATTTTGCAGGAGAATTGAGGGGTTTTGCCTATTGTGTTTTTTTTTGGATTTGTGTGTAGAGTTCTGAGAATATGAGGCATGCTTTCAGAAAATGTGTGTAAACAATTGAGAAAAACTGTAATCCCGCACGGTCACATGGCTTATTACTGGATCATGTTTGTACAGTCTCAGTAAAAACTCTCACTAGAGCATTAACCTTTCAAACGGTACTAAAATGTACTTGAAAGGTACTAATATGTACACTACTTAAAGTACCTTTAAGGTACTCCTATGTACCATTTTGTGGCAAATAAGGTACAAAGATGTACGCTTTTGCTGTTTTACCCCAGTGACTATTGTAAATCGTAGTGTGTTCACCCGGCTTTACTAACCTTTCTCAAAATGTCATAACTTACTCCGAAACGACTCAAATGACTTTTCGTTTTCAGGTCACGTGGGTGTGGAAAACCATGTGTGTCCCTGCAGCACAAAAGCAGTCATAAGTAACACAGGTATATTTGTAGCAATAGACAACAATACAGTATATGGGTCAAAATTATTGATTTGTTTTTATGCCAAAAATCATTAGGATATTAAGTAAAGATCATGTTCCATGAAGATATTTTGTAAATCTCCTACCGTAAATATATAAAAACTTAATTTTTGATTCGTAATATGCATTGCTAAGACCTTCATTTGAAGAACTTTAAAGGTGATTTTCTCAATATTTAGATTTTTTGCACCCTCAGCCAAATATTATCCTATCATAACAAACCATACATCAATGGAAAGCTCATTTATTCAGCTTTCAGATGATGTATGAATCTCAAATTCACAAAATTGACCCTTATGACTGGTTTTGTGCTCCAGGGTCACATTGGTCAAATCTGTTCACTTATTCTAGGCTGCTCTTGTAGGGATTAAGCGATTTCTAAAATCTCCCAGTTGCCTATTTTAGTCAAATCCGTCACATGACGAACACTCACCTTTATGCATTTGTCAGGCACTTTTGTATCTCATTTTTGTGAGTTGAAGGAATATGCAATTTTGTGAAGTAGGTGACTTCTAAACAACCTTGTGGGTTTTTGGTCCTGAATGGCAGCATGCGAGTCCTCCGTGCACATCGTCTGTTCTTCTAAAGCAGTTTGTGTGGCTGGCTTCTGGTCTTTCATTGTGTGGTTTAATTGGCAGCCTCACAGATGAACTCGTTTCTTAAAGACGAGAGGGGACGAGGGCTCTGATTGGCAGCTCGATGCCGGCATGTGTGTGAATATAAAAACAGCATTTGTCCACAGTAAACACAGCCAAAGGGGAATTGTTCAGCTCCGAAAGGACAGAAAGGATGACTACAGCTATAGAAGACACACATGCATATGCATAAAGCCTTAGTCTGGAGCCATAATTCAGTGCAGGAGTGCTGCCAGCTCACTGTTTATCAAAGGTGTTGAGAGTTCAGTGCCTCAAATAGCTTCGTGAGGAGAGCTGCTGTCAGTTCAGCCTGAGGGAGCTTCGGCTCATAAACACATGTGTTTTATGCATAATCTTTTGTGCTTATTGAAGTCTGTTATATTGAATCACTCAACAGTCATCAGTGAGCGTTCTCTCTCTCTCTCTGTCTCTCTGTATCTCTCTCTCTCAATCTCTCTTTCACCTGTTACTGAACACTGCAAAGAAACAACGTTCAGTTTAGTGCATTTGATTCCAGGTTTGTTTACATAAAGCAGGGTTATTATCATTAACAAAAACCTTTAACATTTCCGTTACTTGGAATAAAATAAACATGAACTAAAGAAACTTCAACTTAATTATTAGCCAGTTGCCAAGGCAACTAGTTATTTCTACTAAAATAAATAAAATATGAAATATAAGATAACACTTTATTTTAGGGTCTCTTAACTAGTTGCTAATTAGCATGCATGTTACTAGAATATTAGCCATTTATTAGTAATAATTAAGCACATATTAATGCCTTATTCTACATCTCTAATCCTACCCAATACCTAAACTTAACAACTACCGTACTAACTATTAATAAACATCAAATTAGGAGTTTATTGAGGGAAAATCATAGTTAATAAGTGTTCCCTATTCTAAAGTGTTACCAAATAAAATACAAATAATTAATAAAACTCTCTCTCTGTATACATATTAGAGCTGCATGATTACTCGTTAAAGATTGTGATCTCAATTCAAACACCCACGCGATCTAATTTCTAAATGATAACGATTCTGTGTCTATTAAACGTTTGAGAAAGTCTTCCCGGATCATTGAGATCTGTGTTAGATCTGACACAGAGAGAGCAGTTACCATGTTTAGTTACCACAAACAGTCTTTTTAACTACACAGTGTTATTTCTGTCAGTCATTCATATTATCACAGAAATACTGGGATTAACGTTTATAGTTCAGATCCATCATAAAGACGTTTTTAACTTCAAACCATTGCTTCCAGCAAAATTACGCGTCCATAATAACTCTTCCTCAGTGAAAAAGTGTTCTGTTCTGAATCAGGAGACAAATCTGCATCAGATCAAGCAGCGTTTACAAGCCAAAACAGCTCTAAACTAATATATAGCTGGATTTTGATGTGAGAGACAACAGCAGACGCACTTTTTCACTGGAGGAAGAGTTATTATGGATTATGAACTCAATGTATTTTGGTTAAAAACATCTTAATGCTGGATTTGTGTCATCTTTTGTCTTCTCCAGATGTTAACTGATGGACTGGAGTGCTGTGGATCATTGTGATGTTTTTATCAGACTCTCATTCTGACGGCACCCATTCACTGCAGAGCATCCATTACTGAGACACTGATGCAGAGACACATTTCTACAAACCTGATGAAGAAACAAACCCATCCTAATCTCGGATGACCTGAGGATGAGGACATTTTCTGCAAATTTTCATTTTTGGGTTAGCTATTCCTGTAATTGAGCATATTATACAGGTCAACATGCACAACCCTGAAAACTGTAAGCTTTTTAGTCACTTGAGATATTAAATGAAACAAGGGATTAAGGAAATCAAATCAATTTAATTTCACATCAACCCACAATATTTCAACACTGTTCACGACGAGCTGGAATGACATGGTGTTTTGAGTCAATACAGCACAATGCTTTGCTGATGTGAGAATCTCGTGGGTTTGGTGAACTCTTGACTTTCATGTAAATAAGGTCTGAATATTTCATTTCTACGCTCAATCACGTCTCTGTTGTCGACATAATGCCCTCTGTCTGCGTCAATAAACCCAAATGAACCGCTCTGAGACACAAACTCCGTTTGTCAGAATGAAAGGAACCATTTTCACCAAAGACACCAAAACTATGAGGAGCGTTTGAAAGCCACAGTGTGAACATACGCTACGTCTCACGCTAAATCCCGTTAAGAGTCTGACCGTTTCCAGACTGTACTGCGCCGCTGCTTCTGTCGCAATGTTTGTTTAGTCAAACCCAGGGAAATGAGTTGGCAGGGGTTTTCATGAACGTATGTGGTGCTTTTTATCCTCTGTTTCAGCTGGGTGGCCCTTGTGTCTTGGATTGGAGCATCTCGCTGCTTTATCTAATCCACACACACACACACACACACACACACTTCTGCTGCTGCAGTGCACGCTGGGAGTTCGGGAGCCATTGTGACAGCGAGCGCTTGGGCTCTTGCCAGCATTGCTTGTGTTGAGGCTTATGCCTTTGACTTTGAGCGATTGAGGGTATTTGAATACGTTGGGGAGGGACCTAAATAAATATTTAGTGTGTCAACACAGTTGCTCATAACCGCTCTGAGTGACGCACACCTGAACATCCAAACATCAGAGAAACAACAGCTCGCCTCCTCACTTAAAGCTGTCTCTTCATCCTAATCTCACTGATGTTGTTGCAATGAATGAGAAAGAGGCCTTACAGTGAAGTACAAGTATGTAAAAACATCTTCAGAGACCAATCAGAAGTGCAGAACCAACTGCAAACTCAAGTCACCTTATTTTCTATAACACTTCATGCATTATGCATGTTTTTAAAGCAGCTTTACAATAGTTAGGGTAACGCCAATGATGTAAACTTCATGCTGAGAAGCAGCTCTGAAAGCAACCGTGGCATCTGACTCCAGTGTGACCTCCGTTGACTTGAGGGATATTTGTCAGTCGTATCTTCTTCAGGGATGTTTTGATTACATTACATTACATTTAGCCATTTAGCAGACGCTTTTATCCAAAGTGACTTACAAATGAGGACAATAGAAGCAATCAAAACCAACAAAAGAGCAATGATATGCAAGTGCTATGACAAGTTTTGGTCAGCCTAATGCAGTATACGTCGAAAGTTGTTTTTTTTATTAAAGAAAACGAGTAGAATATAGAAAAAAAGAAACCTAGTGTTTTTTATTTTTATAAGAAACAAGTAGATAGAATAGAAAAAAGCTGAATTAGCTGTTAGTTTTTCAAGAAAAGCTAGATGTTAGAGAATAAATATGCAATTGATAGAAGGTCAAATGTGTGTTTTTCTTTTGTTGTTTTTTTTTTTTATAAAACGAAGACAGATAGATAACATAGAATTAGAATAGAGTGTGCTAGCGTTAGATGGTCAAATAAAGATGGAACAGACGTGTTTTTAGTCGATTCTTGAAGATGGCTAAGGCAAAGGTCATTCCACCAGATGGGAACATTTAATGAAAAAGTCTGTGAAACTGATTTTGTGCCCTTTTTTTATGTGTTAGCAAAGCTTGAATCTTGACGGATGCATGTTCTGCCGTTAAGCGGATCCTATCTGTAATCCCTTCACACGCTCATCCAGGACGTTTGCCACTGAAACCTTGCTCAAGCTCGGCTAATTTGTTTGGTCTTTTGTTATTTTGTGTGCGCTGACCTGTGGATGGACGTCTTGGTGATGTCATTTAATCAAGCTGCTGCCCGCGGCGTCTCCAGCGATTATTGTGGAGCGTGTCTCTCCATCTCTGTTTGTACAGTGAATAATGACAGTGGAAACTGTCCCCATCACTTGGACTTCTTCTGAGCGCCGGGACCTTTGACACGAGCACTTCAAACCAAAGCAATTACGCTCCTGCTCGTCAGTCTCATCGCGGCGGGAGAGACAGACAGAAGGAATAATCACACATGAGCGCAGAAGAGACCAGGCAGTCCTAACATTTGCTTGCTTTCAGTATAAGAAATCATGTAAGTGACAAAAGGTAGAAACTGTATAAAAAATATATATTTTATGTTTTAAAATATATGTTGTAGCATTTGGACCAATCAGACACACAACTATTTGTTATATTTAACAAATAATCTCTAATGCCCCCTAACCCAACCAAAGGGCCATCTATGAGGGTCTGTGGACCCTTCCCCCGAAATGCATCTGACACCTCAGAAAGGCAGAACAGACCTCTGGTTCCATGGCAACCAAAGACAAATCATCTGATAACACTAGTTTTATTGCTCAAAGAAATGCGGGCAGAGCAACTCTTAGGAAAAACACATAATGCCCATAAAAATGGACTCTTCTCTAATTAATTCATAGAAAAACCTTTCTTTGAACGAACACACATATCCTTCAGGTCATTGTGTGTATTGTTACTGTTCTTGTATATTGTCTTTTGTATTGTGTACTGTTTTATGCATGCTTATGATAGAACCACTCGTTCACCTAACCTTAACTATACCATGTTTGGTCTCTATCAATTCGTCTTTGGATGATCTAATTGAGAGTGAATATTAAATGTTTATACCAATGCAACATATTAGTGTTCTAAGAATATTTAGTAGTTTTTGCATCAACCCCAGTCGAATCATAATATGCAAAATACCATGGTCTAAAACAAAGAGTCATAAACTTTCCCTCCAAAAGTGAAAGTCACCATTGGCTCTTTGACCCCCCCCCCCAGGGGTGTGACCTTCATAGGGTTTAAAACGCCTCACTTCAGTGACCCGCCTAGGTTTTTAGTCTCCGCACTCGTCTCTCATCCCCTCTCCATCTTCCGGTTGCTAAGTCCCAAGGCCGGCTCTACCGCACTTGGCAGGCCTCGACACAAGCAGTCTGCGGTTCTTTTAGATTCTAAGAGGATGAGGAGGATGTGAGCTCCTCAGCAACCCTTAAGTTTTTGCACCAGGCCTTGCGGCCTTGACTTTCCATTCAACCAAAGATCCTCGGATCTCAGCAGATCTCTTTCTTAGCTCTTTTTCACTTTCTACCTGGGAAGAAACTCCCAGTCACCACCTTGCAAGAATAACATCTTTTGGAGTTCATCACCCTTCAAACATTAATTTCTTTATTTAACCAGGTTAAAAACTCATTGAGATTAAAATCTCTTTTGCAAGAGTGACCTGGCCTAGAAAGCAGCAACAAATAACATAGCATTTACAAATTTACATCATAACACAAAACACAAAGTCAGAGATCACAACAACAATTCACCAAAGGATAAAACACACAGCTTGTTAAAAGTAGCTTAAATTCATGTAATGATGGGAGCACGGTCAGCTTTAGAATGCTTTGTAGATTATTCCAAGCCAAAGATGCATTATATCCAAAACCCTTTTTTCCTAGCTCTGTTCGAACCCGAGGGATTTTAAAATATAAACCCGGAAGAACTTGAAGAACTCCAACACCACCAAACCTTTAAACCATCAGAACTTTCATCCGAAACTGCATCCGGACACGCGCTCAACGACCAAGGCAATGCAAGTATCGTACATTTAACTAAACCAAACAGAGGTTTAGTATAAGTGGTAGACCCCGTTGTAAACGGCACTGATGGTTTTTAACTCAGGTGGATCTGACTCATTTTCCATAACTGCATTCTCTGGTTTCTCTAATGGCTTCATTCATCCACTTTAGCTCCCCTTTTGTATGTACACGTGAGTGTATGTATGTTTGTTAGACTAGTTTGTGTTAGTGTTTAGTTAATAAAACTCTTGTGCACAAATGACATGAGTTTCTGATTCTGCCTTGCAAATTACGATGTTGATCCTTACTACTCTAATGCATTAATACTTAGGAAAGTATTTTCTTTGGCCATGAAAATATCCTTTCTTTGAGTTGATATGAACTTACACTGAATGTTCGCTGGACGAACAGATTAGTTGATGGCAATTTAATTCTGCTACAGTTACTACTTGCAGCTTATATAAATAATTGTAATTAACCATAATTGTAATTATTTATATACATTTCCCTTTTGAGCTAATTTGCTACAATGTATTTTAAGTCATGTGGTCTTCACATATTGTTGTTGACAAAGCGGGCCTTGGAGTCATAAAGGTTGAGAAGCACTGCTTTAGATCAAAATACCAATCTGAGAGCAGCTCTGAGCAAGGAAAAGACAAACACGTTATCTTAGTGAGGAGGCGGAGCTAACCCTGTTGCTAGGTAAGCTACAGTCTTTTGAAGACTGTGATTGGTTGGTTGTCCAAGAAGGAAATAAAAGAGCGCTTTTAAGAGTAGTGTTTATTATAAGCCTTCACTTTGAAATTAAAGGCGTAATTTTTCCTTATTTATCGTGCTCTCTCTCTCTCACACACACATTATATATGTATTTATATTCTTTATTTTTTATTTACCATGCTGTCATACTTAATGTATTTTATAGGAAATGAACAGCGACACAATAAGGTTCTGAAAGTGCTGTAACAGACCCAAATCATCGCTGCTGCATTTTTCCAGTTGCCAAATATGTTAATGTAGTGATTGCGTTCATTTCTGGCACTATGGCATTTCTGCGCGGTGTCGGAGATGTTAGCGTGTCTCTAATAATATCAATCTGATGCACGATCTAATGTGTAGCATCTTATTAACTCACTGTCATGCATTGTGTGCAACACATTTCTTCATGTTTGGTCCATTTTCTCCACTGCTAAAGAAACTCTGAAGCCTCTTAAAAGTCCTCGTTCGTACTCCTAACCATTTTGGACCTTAAGACCTCTTTTAAGGGTTAAGATGCTTTCTGAATTACTTTTATCTTTACTAGGATCTTTTCTTTAATTTTAAGAGGAAACACCCACATTTGTAAGAATTTTCTTAGAATTTTGTTACTAGGAGCAACTCTTAGCACTAAAATTTTTCATGAATACGGGCCCTGATCTTTGGTGATATGGTAGGAGCTTCTAGCAGCATCAAGCAGCACTTTTAATCAACAACCTAGAGATGACTGAATTCTGCAGACTGAAGAAGAACAAATATTGGGCAGCATTTTCTTTTTCAGAAACTGAAACATTAACACTCATTTGTCTTAGACCACAATAGCAATCAACTGAACTTTGATAGATATGATGCATTTTAAGGGTGTGCATGGAGAGATCCAGCTATACAGACACACATACTGATGGTAAGTGAACCCTTATTCCACTTCTGTACCTTAAACACTTATGACCCTGCGACCTCATGTGAGGACATCATATTTTAGTCATATTTTATGTCCTGTACAGAACACATTCAGGGCTTTTCAGAGATATTAAATGTTTGGATATTTCACCATCACCACTCCCTCTCCTTGCTCTTCAAAAATGTCTGATATTAATTTAGTGACACTCTTATGGATAATATTTTGTAATTATCATTTAAATCGGTCTAATGCTTAAAATTTGTGTCATAAATCAACATCTCAGGAAAATGTTATCAAAATATGATTTTCTGTTATGAAACTGGATGTTGATTTCATACACATCCTCATATGAGGACACCGGGACTAAAAGCATGGTTATTACGCATTTTGGGAGACACAACAAATGAATAGGGAAAGAAATTATATTTCAATATTCTATGAAATATTATATATTATTATGAAAATCGTGTCAATTATTACTCCCATTATTACACTTCTTTTTTCATAACATGTTGCCCCAAAAACACATTAATATGCCAATTTGATTTAGTTTATAGATACATTGTATATAATGAGAAACCCGTTTATGGCCATTTTACATGCATTTTGCAGAAATAAAAATGGTATATCAAATCATTCTGTTATAACAGTTGAGAATCATCTTTATACAATGTTTGGTAAAAAAAATCCTGAAAACTAAAAATGTATTGTTGATTTTAAAAAAATCTATTGTTTTTGCCTATGCATGTTCATTCATGTCTTAATTTTTTTAAAGAAATTGAGTCCCGATGTCCTCTACCGAGGACATAGCATAACTTATGAATGAAATATCATTTTAATTTTTTTTTTTTTTTAATTTTTAGTAATGCAATGTTAAAACTCATATTTTCCTAAAAAAAAATTCAGGTCTCAGGAGGTTAAACTCTTATGTCTCAAACTCAACATGCTCTTTCTGTTCACAGATGATTCCCAAGCCATGAGCTCCTCTAAACACAGGTGAGCCGGTCTAGAAGAGATGGGATAGAGCGGAGCCGTGTTTATCCACTGAGCCATCTAATTAGGGCTGACGGACGGCCCCGCAGCGCTCAGCCCTACATCCTCATCCGCCCTAATGACCCACAACTTCCACTAATTGAAGATAAGTTACACTATTTAGAGTGGTGTAATGATGTTACTGAGCCATAATGGGACACAGAATGAAATGAATGTGGATAGTGAGTGATGGTTATTCTGCTCTCCATCCAGATGAGTGCAGCTAATTAGCTTTGTCCTCCACCGCTCGGCCTGTGTTTAATTTACCAAACTGTTGTGCTACCAATCAAGAGATGAACGAGCAACTCAGCTTTAAGATGCAATCAAGAAACCGTCCCATGAAGTTTTGTCCCAGGAGCCTCTTGAGACTTCATTTACACTCTTAAGCTCTATTCGGACGGGACTAGTTTTCTAAACTATGTTTGAGTTTCAATTCTTATCACCTGATGTCTGCAATTTTCATGTACCAGTTTGGACGGGACTAACATCTCTGTGTTTATTACAGAGGTGGGAGGGTCTGTTTTGTACACCCGGGAGAGTTTCAGAGATCACTGTCTCTATATGTGTGCATTGCATATAGTCATTTAGATTGATTACCATTAGTATAATCACAGTTTTACTACAGATACCATGGCGAAGCTATATGGATACACTGTAAAAAAAAAAGAAGAAAGTTGGGCAAACTTAAAAATTTAAGGCAACCAGCTTCAGCAGATTTTTGATTTTTCTCAACTTATTTTTTGGGAAATTTCTCAACTTTTTGTTGTATAAACTTAAACTCAAAAATCTGCTGAAGCTGGATGCCTTAAAATTTTAAGTTTCCCAACTTTTTTTTTTTTACAGTGTAGTATAGCAAAACCATGTTAATGTGTGGTTATTTTAGTTTTACTTTATTTATTTATTTGTAGTAAACCCATGTTTAATTTTCATAAAAGTACATATGTAATTGAAACATTATGTAATTGAGTGCAGAAATGAACATGAGTAATTTTACCTGACTCTGATATTACAGTAGCCAGTCTTAACAGTTTACGTGATCTGGCTCTTGATTTTATTATTGTTGTTGTTTATTTTATTTCTTTGCCGGGAGGCTGATATATCAAACGTGCACGCGGTAAGAGCGTCTACGGTAATTCATGTTGGCCAAAACACACAAGGAAACGTGTTGTGAAAAAAAAAATATCACCGGCAATCACAGACATCGCATTTGTACGAGATTCGTTTTCTCAGAGGATCACTGAGTTTGGTGAAAAACAGGTAATTTGCTCTGGAATTATTATAGAGGTTGTGTGAGAAAAACACAGACATGGCAGATTCGAATGGGATTAAAATCACCAAGTACGTCTGTGACACAAATTTCTCTAATAAATCTAGTCCCGTCCGAATAGGGCCTTAAACATAAAGGTTCCAGAGCAGATTTTTGCAGAGATGCCATAGAAGATTCATCTTGGTTCCCCGAAGAACCTTTCAGTGAACGGTTAATAAAGGAACCATGTTTTTATAACTGTGAAGAACAGTTTAACAATCTAAAGAACCTTTTTCTGCTTTAAAGCTCCTTTTGTGCAGTGGAATGTTTCTGTAGATGTTAAATGTTCTTCATGAAACCATCAACGCCAGTAAACAACCTTTATTTCTAAGAGTTTCAAACCAACGATCAGCTTTTCTTGAGAATCTGACCAAATGGTCTAAGGTCCAATTTTCATTATAGTTTATTACTGATGGACGTCATCTTCAGCTCATCGTCAGTCGAGTATCGGCAGCAGTAATGATTGGAGACCAAAGTCTTGGTGTGTGAATCCCAGGACAGAGTTCTATCTATACTACTGACGTTGGAAAATATAGAAAATGGACACGAAAAACCTGCAAAAATCCTGCCTTCAAGCACTTGAAAATGTAAAGACTGATCATCCCATAATTATAAAGATTTTAGCCAAAGAAGACTGTTTACGCAAGAGCAACTTCAGTGTTTTCCAGGTCATATGTGTTTTTCTGGTAACGAGAAAGCAGATATCACTGCAAAAGAAGCACTTAAACTGAATATTTCAGAGTGAAATAATACATCCTTTTTGTGATGCCAGACCTGTGATAAACTCTTATATTAATGACATGTGGCAGATGGAATTGGATAAATATGAAAATAAATTATATGAAACAAATCCTAGTGTAAGATTTTTTTTTTCCTAATTTTAAATCTAGGTTGTTTTTACAAGGTGTCTTTTATGGATATTTATTAAAAGGTGAAGAACCACCATCATGCCAAACTAAAATGACTAAATTGTACTGTTTTTAATGTAAATAGACAACGGTTTTATTCAGAGGTGTGTCTAACTGATTTATTTAATAATGTATCACCTGAATGTATTTTAGAATTTTTGTCTAGTGTACACTGTAAAAAATGACCATGATTTTAACGGTAAAAAACTGTGAGAATGCTACAGTAAAAACCTGTTAAATGGTTAATGGTAAGTTCCTGTAAAATTTACAGGGAAAAAACGTAAACTGACGTTCCCAGAATTCCCTGCGTTGCATTTCAAATTTAGTTTGAATTTGATGTTTTTTCTTTGAAATAACGGTTTCTTCTTAGTTTTTTCTTATCAGTTATGTTTATTAGGGTTGTATGTTACGTCTAATGTTGTTAAATTAATGTTTATTGCATATTTCAGTTTATTGAGATCATCATGATGGTGATTAGTGTTTGTGAATGATGCTGTGCTTCTTCTATATATGTTATTATTTAAAAGCTGCTTTGGTTCATCATGTGACTCTCATCACCTCCTGCTTTTGGTGGTTATCAGTGTATTACAAAGATACAGATTTCAGTACTTCAATAGGTTGGTATATTAACATTATATCAGTTAATAAAATTACGGTATTTAACTGTAAATTTAAGTTAAAACCGTAAAACCTAAAATGTTGTTACCGTATTTTTTACGGTAGAACCACAGCTGCCAGTTTTTTTTACAGTAAATTTTATGGATTTTTTTTTTACAGTGTACATCTGAAATGTCTTTTATAACCTTGTGTTAATTGTATACCTTGTATAATTTATTCAGAGATTGCCATGAAAATAGCCTTGATGCTGGCATGGCGTTAAAAAGTGAATAAATAAATAAATCAGCTCATCTTCAGTGTGTTTTAGTGAAGTATTCCCAGTCACAATCTCTTCCCAGTACCGTTTTTACCAGGTTCTGCACAACTGTGGGCCAGTATACTCTCTGGGACTCCATGAAGACACGCATTGCATTAAAAGAGCTTCATCGTTATCATCATCATTGCTAATTAGCTTCTGTTCAGCATGTCTTTTATTTTAGTTGGCGCTCTTTCTGGTGGCGGTGTGATGGGACGTCTGTTGACAAGTCTCTGAGCAGGGGGTCCTACATATGAAATGCAATTAAAGACGTTTATGAAGCTGCCTCACAGCGAGAGGAGGAGACACAACAGATCGAGACGAGGAGAAGAGGTAGTTGATGCACACCCTCAAGAGATATTCCTCTTGTTTTGTGTGCTGCAGAAAGCATCCCCTGACAGCTCCAGTTAATGTCAACCACGACTCCTACACACACAGAGCGAGAGGAACTCGGGAAGAAAACACGGTGCTGTTGGAGCACACAGGGCTGTGAGAGAGACGGAGGATTCATAAAGGCCAGCGCTGACAGAATCTGAAAATTACCCACAATCCTCCAGTGCTGGATAGAGAAGCAATTACAATTTCACAGGTTGGAATTAAAATCCCCTGTGCTATGTGATAGAGTAACACGGGCTGTCAAAGTGATTTCAAGCTGTTTATCTCCTACTGTGTTAAGACCAAAAACTGATTCCTAGAGCGAATGTCATTTTTTCACCCACTCAGTCTTTGAAAAAGAGGAATTATAATTTTAATTACCAGGAAGGTAAAAGCGGTACGTATTGTGATGATGCAGCAAAAGACGCTCGGCAACAATCCTCTTTTCCATAAGTTGATGCAAACGTTTCTAGGTCACGTATTATCTATAAAGAGAAGTATCAGAGGATTACACGTCTCCAGAGGGAAGAGTTATCATTGGGACTTTTTCTTTCTTCTCGTTTTGGTGTCTGGAGTTCCTCTAGCTTCTGTCCATGTGCTGTAATATAAAGCAGCGTTATTGCCTTGTGGCTCACAGCTGTTTAAAAAACAATGCATATTCACTAAAATCAAATTAACATTAAAGTTTTAGTTATATAAAAAACTAACTATTGTTTCTTAGTTGGAGGAATTGTGCAACATTGCTGTTTGTTTCTTTTACTGTAAAGCTGTTTTGAAGTCATCTGTATTGTATAAAGTATGATATATCTAAATGTGACTCATCACTTCTGATCTCAGCTGCAGATGTAAATTGTGAGTTATGGACCAAATTATTAATAACCAAACAATTTCATATGGCATTTGTACGAATTGATTGTATGGCCGGTATTTAATTGGTTTGGAGACATTATGAAAGAAATCTTTTTTTTAATGGTATTTGAGTTTGAAGCCGATATGATGGAAACATGTCTCCTGCAGTGAACCTGGTCCTGTAAAATGAGCTCATGCTTTTTTTTTTTTTACAGTAGTCCGTCCATGAACTATAATCAACCAAATGAAGGAATAATAGCTTTACTGCAGGAATCTTTTGACCTTCTACAAATGAGCAACTGTTTGGCATCTTGCTTCCTTGCAAGCTTATCAAAATGTTCATCTCTTAAGTGTGTGCGTAGTGCAGTGTTACACTATGTTGTAGCGCTGCTTTGTCATTGCATATTCTTCTGATATCTCTGTAATTGTGCATTTTGCATAGCGATCCTGCAGACTCGAGTGATGAAAAATGCATCAGCGTCGTCTGGCCTCTGCTCTATCTTTGGGATCTGCTGACCTGTGTGTGCTTATTCTAGCACTTCTGCAATATTAATGTGTGTGATTCGTGGCATTGAAGTCGTTTAAGGTGGAAAGTGTTTCTAAATTGCCCCTGTGTTGTTCAGGGGGCAAATTGAATGGAATGGGTCATTCGACTTCATGTGCATCACTGGAAGAGAAGAGCGTTTCTTCACATCTCTCCCCTGTGTCGTCGTCTTTCTCTCCTGTTGTCCCGCTCTAGCAGAAGAGGATAATCTCCCTGGCCTTTTGCTGCTCTCTTGATCTGGCCAGAGACCCTCTACTGCCCCCGGGACACAGTCAAATCAGGTTGGTCATGGATTCGGTGCCAGGACATTCTCCAGAGCAAACTAGGCGACCCGGAGCACCGTGAGCCAGTTCGGCTTCAAATCCTCCCTCGCTTCAGTGCTCCCGATAAGAGAGCGCTCCAATTGCCCATGTGAGAGATGCCTGCTACCTAGGGATCCAGACTGAATACAGTATCTCCGCTGTCCAGGTCCACCTCACCCACAGCGGAAGAAAACTCTGGCAATTATCAACAACGGTGGGAGAGAAATATTGATTTTCCAGGTGCTGCAGATTCTGCTCAGCAGGGAGTTTATAGGTCAGAACGTGCCTCTGAGAATCTTCTGTGCATCCGTCCTAAACGGCTTCAAGCCTCTGGAGACGGAGATGTCTTGTTTGCAGTTCCTGCTAAATTAGAGTGGCTTTCATGTGTTTGGCTCTTCTTGGGTGGATTCAGTATTTGCATGGTCTCAGTTGAACACAAGCTGACGTTATGTTTTTGCATGCCTTCCTTGATAACAGGAATGTTGCAGTTCCCTCCTGTTTTCCATATGAACTTCAACTGAAAGCAAAGACACGGCTCCCGGCACGGATCAGTTGGAGGCAGTCGATACGGGCCGCAGCTGCTCATGTAAGGACTGGAGGGCTCTCTCAGGCAGGAGTTTGTGCTGTAAGATGCTGACAATGAGTTTCTGCAGGCAGGAGACCAGACTCCTCAGCTCAGTCGGGTCAGCGTCTTGGCTCTGGAGTTACTGTTGGGTCTGTGGATTGATTCCTGAGCCACTGTCTTGGCTGCAGGAGTTGGAGCGCAATGGAAACGCGAGGAGTATGAGTTGGAGATTGTTCATCGTCAGCTGCAGGGCTCGTGTTTGACCTGCACGCAGCTGCGCTCACTTGCTCTTGGCTTCAGCCAGAGTTTATATGTTTTAATAAAAATAACCTTTAAATTTTGTCCATGTTTCATAATGTCATATTCATTAATTTTAGTCAGTTTTTCAGAGGTTTTTTAGTTGAAAAATTGGTAACACTTTAGAATAGGGAACACTTATTCACTATTAACTATGACTTTTCCCTCAATAAACTCCTAATTTGCTGCTTATTAATAGTTAGGGTAGTTGTTAAGTTTAGGTATTGGGTAGCATTAGAGATGTAGAATAAGGCATTAATATGTGCTTAATTACTACTAATAAATGGCTAATATTCTATATGCATGCTAATAAGCAACTAGTTAAGAGTAAAATAAAGTGTTACCGAAAATTTTATAGTTGATGGGAAAGTGCGAAATTAAACCAAAGACTCTATGTATTTATGTATTATTTAAACGTATCAAAACAACATGAAAATAGTTGTAACAGTTTTTTTTTTTTGTGCTTTAGTTATTCATTTTCCGTATTTTTGTGCATTTTTACAGAAAAAGCATATTCACAATGTGACACACACATTCTGACTAGTGTGTAGTTTAGATTAAGCTATTTTTTGTGCATTATCTAATTAATCTCATATAGAATGCATTTATATAGAATGAGTTTAATGAACCCACTAGTAAAGCGTTTCAGTTACCAGTGTTTATTCACTGTTAAATTTCAATTCACACAGCTCAAATGCCAATGTCTGACGTTATTGATTATGATTGGATTATAAAAAAGGGTAATCTTTCTAGATATTTTTTTTTTCAAAATCTTGATAAGTGAATTGTTATAATTTTACAGTGTTCTATTTGTACGTGTCATATTTTCATCAACAATATATTAAAATGCCATGGTACAATAAAAAAAAAAAATAGTTAACCTTTGCTGTGATTTCAATGGCAAGATTAACAATGACCTAGAACAGTGTTTTTCTGGTCAGCAACTAGCCAACAAAAGCAGTGTTTGAGCAGCAGACCAGCTTGTTAGTGGTGTACAGATAACCAGACTAAAGCAGCAGCAGCTCAGTAAAAAAATAAAATAAAAAAGATATATATATATATATATATATATATATGTGCGTCAAATTTTCCAGAATATTTTATCCACTGAAAAAACATTGTTTCAGTGTGACAACTGAATGATTGACACACAGATGCGCAACAGTACAACATTATTGAACATGATTTATTTTTATCCCTCAAAGCCTTGTTTCATTTCACATCAAATTAAATAGGTGGTCTACCCTGGCTAAGCTAGTGACTAAAGTAATTTCTCAATTAATAAGACTTGTTAACATCTGTACTATCGTCACTGGTCTCTCACACTGTTAATGAGTGTGTTATTAGAGTCTGTGGAGGAGGAAGAGTATGTTCTAGTCCTAACCTCTCCATGCTCTCAGTGTCGTTCTTCTCTACAGCTGAGTCTCAGACGTGTGTTGGCATGAATGATGAACGTCCCTCTCAGCAGACGCTCTGGGGTCTCCTCCATGTTCTCCGCTGTGCATTGATTTTATATGCTGTGCTCTTCAGCCTTTTGCGTGATGGATGTAATCAAGTCTAGAGGCGAGAGGCCCCGAATCATTGTCTGGCAGGAGGGCACGGGGCCAGAGGAAGGGGCACGGTTGCCACGGGCCCCGTCAGCTGCGCTTTGATTAAAAAGGGGCTCCTCAGTGGAGCTGTGAAGCAGCGGGGGTCCGGACCGTCCCACTGCGGTCACCCATCGCTGATTAGCCACAGATCAAGCACAAGCAGAGCGATCAGAGACCGAGAGTGTGGGAGGGAACGAGCGGACGACGGCGTTGCATTCACATTGCATCAGCTCGCAGTAACGAGATCGGGAGCTGGCAGGTTTAGACAGGCTAATGGTTTTTTTGCGGACTGTCAGAGCGGATGATAATGCCTTTTGGCCTCTGACATTCTCCAGACTTGTTCGGCTGTTGCATTACAGTGAACGCTCCCTTTTCAAGCGGCGGCTGGCTGATCAACACTCTTAGATTCTGCTGTCTCTCCCGAGTCCTCTCAAAGGCCAGGATCAGTAAATAATGTTAATTAATGGAGAGGAAGAGCATCTCCGTACTGACACGTCCTTTCATGGCGAAAGAGAAATGTCACCGACGTGTCACGACTGGACAGATTAACAGCAGTTATGTCCAAACGCTTGTTTGTTTTGAGTAACTTCCTCCTGCTGAACTAGACATGTAACTTGAGAACGTCATCCATTCTTCTTGTGTTTTATAGAAAAGATGATTTCTCTGCGTGGCGAGGGATGTGTTGTTGATGTGACGGCTGATATGTGGGTGTTTGGAGCTGTGTTTTGTTGTTGTTGTTGTTGTTCTCTATTTCTTCGTATTGCACTAGTGTTGGGCTCTGAGCCCAAGCAATTACAGCTCCGAGAGTAAAGACTGCGGTATAACGGCATTACAGCAGCTGCTCGGAGTCTCTGCTGTCACACGCTAGTTTAGCAAGACGTAGGAAGAAGTTTTGACAGTTTCACCGAACGTTAAAACCTTGTTAAGTTTGGATCACTGTGCTGTTCTGGGGAAAGAAATTAAAGTACAGTACACTCCACATGGCATAATGCTTCTGAGCATGTAACATTTCGACACATAAGCATCTAAGAAGCTCGGCCTTTGAGGTTACAAAAGATGTAAAGTTTGAAGCCTGTATTTTTGAAGAAGGAGGCAGCAGTGAGTCTCTGATCAGCTCAATCCCTGCTGTTGGAGACCAGGCGTTGCTGTCCAAAGAGAATGCCTGATTGCTTCATATTTGTGCATGAAGTGAATATTATCTGTGCTGTTTTGGCTTATCAATGAGATTTATGCTTCAGAGGATTTCTGGCTGGATGAGAGAGTTTCTTTAGTTCGGGATGGAGTCTGTCTGACAAGCACACACACACACACACACACACACACAGACACACACACACACACACACACACACACACACACACACACACACAAACACACACACACACACACTCACACTCACTCACTCCCCCCCCCACACACACACATACAGGGTTTTTGTCCATTACAGACTCTGCTGAAGAGGCAACTTCCATCTCAAAGGCATTCTGCTTGATTCTTCATGAAAGAGCAGGTATGCTGTCAGTCAGAGCTGGAAATATGCATCTTTCTTTGTGTTTAATCTTGCCTCAGAAGCATGTTAGTGTGAGTTTCCCCGGGACACGAGCTGTCTGAGAGGCTATAATGAGTGGCGTTGGTACTGAACCTCTCTTCCAGACTCCACATGCTTCTGAACACCTGCATCTGAAGACGTCTGCTGCCTCGGCCTACCCAGAGATCAATGGGGCACGTGTCCGCTGTTGTACAAAGCGCTGGTGTTGAGGTTCACTGGGACTCTTGATATTCCATATTGACTGATCGGTCTGTCGCTGTGAACTTTGCTCCCATGTTACTGATATGATGGACAGGTTCAATTCGATTTTGACGTATTGATTTAGCGTCTCTTGACGTGTTTTGTGGGACGGGTTACGTGTCCCGCTGCAGATCGTGATGGTTGTTGGGATCTCAAGAGCCTTGGCCCGTTCGAGGCCAGAGGGATGATTCTGATTGCTTTTATTTCGGTCATTTTTTTATATAGTAGAGCACCAGTCTATTTGCGCTTTTTTTCACAGAAAACTACCACGCTCCCCACACAGTATGCAATCGTTGATAGCTAATTATAAATCTAATTGGATGTGACAGAAAAGCAATGGCCTTTCGATCCTCTCGCTAACAGAAATGTGCCTTGTCCTGTGATAATTAACCCTCAGTGTCGTTCTGGAGGCTGGATTCACTGGAACTTCTTCAGTAAAACTGACACAGATCAGATTCACCTTCTACATTAATATGAATTTAACTAATATGCATCACGGACGTGTTTCTATCAGATGTTTTTAGAACAAAAGTGTGTGTTTTATATGAGTTTAACTGTCTTCAACTGTTCTGAACTCAAGTGTCATTCATTAATTTATTATCAATAATCTTGTCTTTTGCTTTGTGTTAATTGTGTTTCAAATAAAAAGTGAAACAGATCAAATGAAGCATCTTTCATTCACTACCATTCAAACTCTTGGGGTCAGTAAGATTATTTATTTTTTCAAGAAATTAATACTTTTATTCATCAGCAATGCATTAAATTGATCAAAAGTGACAATAAAGGCATTTATAATGTCTTTTGAACTTTATATTCATCTGTGAATCCTGAAAAATAAAATGTGTCTCAGTTTCCACCAAAAATATTCAGTTTTCAACATTGTTAATAATCAGAAATGTTTCTTAAGCAGCAAATCAGCATATTATTATGATTTCTGAAGATCATGTGACACTGAAGACTGCAGTAATGATGCTGAAAATACAGCTTTGATCACAGAAATAAATTACAGTTTAACACATATTCACATAGAAAACAGTTGTTTTAAATTGTAATAATATTTAACTGTTTTTACTGTTGTTTTGCTTAAATAAATGCATTTTGGTGAGCAGAAGAAACATTACAAATATTACCCCAAACCCTTATACTAGATAATTGTTATAGTTATAGTCGTTATATTTATAGTTATTTATTATATAAACAAACGTTTGGTTGCAACAACAACTATGTTACTAAAATTACTCATACTATGATAAAGGATTGTGTTTTGTACAGAATTAATAAAAATGTTGAATGTGATCAGCCTGATGTAGCTCAGTGATTTGGCAACACACTGCGTGATGGCATCGAGCTCAGTTTGTGTTATTTCCTGATCTTTTGTCCTGTCATTATCCAATTTTTTATCAATTAAAAACTAAACGATTTGTGACAGCATTCATACCAGATGTTAGGGTTAGGTTCAGACTTCTGCTGCACACACACACACACACACACACACACACAGACACAGCGCGCATACACACACACACAGCGCACACACACACACAGACACAGCGCGCATACACACACACACACACACAGCGCACACACACACGCACACACACACATACACACACACACACAGTTCGCTCGCACACTCACACACACACATACACACATACACATGCACACAGCGCACACACACACACACACACAGTTCGCTCGCACACACACACACACACACACAGCGCACACACACACACACAAACACAGTGTGGTCAGCTATCCTTGTAGGGACTCTCCATAGGCATAATGATTTTTATTCTGTACAAACTGTATTTTCTATCACCCTACACCTTACAGGAAACTTTGTGCATTTTTACTTTCTCAAAAAAAACTTATTCTGTATGATTTATAAGCTTTTGTACCCATGAGGACCTCAATTTAGGTCTCCACCAGGATATATAAACCTGTACACACACACACACACACACACACACACTCTCACACACACTCTCACACACACACACACACACACACACACACACACACACACACACACACACACACACACACTCTGAAGAAAAGCCTGTTTCCATAGTAACTACAGGCACCTGTGTCTAATCGATAATGCTAATATTTATACTGGAAAGCCTCTTATGACGGACGCTTCATTCCATTTGTGTCCAGTGTGTGTGTCTGATCCGCTGTAACACTCACACGGACAGATGGCCATCGATCTGTTAGTTAACCACCAAATTAATCTTCTGTTTTATATACAACGGCTTCATCATATCTGATATAACTACTGTTTACCGAGTGACAGAAAGCGTAGACTTTACCTGGAACTACCAGAATGCACTTGATACAGATCTGAATGTCAACACAGAGACAAACAAACACACCCGGGGCCGTCACACACCTGCTGTTTTGATTGAAACACTCTTGCACTGGTGGGATACGGGACGGCTGGTTAACCAGTAGCATGTGTGTATGAGGGCTGGTTAAAATGTGCTGCCAGTACAAACAGTGTTTGTTTTTATGGTGCTTTATTTGAACTTCACGTTTCGAGCAGATGTAGCTGGTGTCGGACAGCGATCACAGATTGGGGACGGGTGGTTAGCGTGGCCAGGCGCTGGTAATCTCTGGGGTTTTGGGTCAGTGTCCCGCAGCTGCCCTGTAATACCCACACAAAGAAAGCCTTGTTCTGAGCTCTAATCCACGGCTGTAAACAGCACACAGTTTACACTCACCTCACACAGAAAGAGTCCTTTCAGATGCTAAACAAGAGGAACGTGTTCTCCAACTGAATTAATTTGATAAACATTAGATTCTTTAGATTAGAACCTTTCTGACTCGTTGTCAAAGACAATCAAGGCTTCCTGAGATATTTCTGGTACTTCTGCACTTAATAAAGAAAGCTCCCTTTCAAACTAAGAGTGGCAATGCAAATTAGTTTAATTACATCTTTTTAATATAATAATATGTGACCCTGGACCACAAATCCAGTCATAAGTGTCAATTTTTTGAAATTGAGATTTATACATCACCTGAAAGCTGAATAAATAATCTTTCCATTGATGTATGGTTTGTTATGATAGGACAATATTTGTAAATCTGGAATCTGAGGGTGCAAAAAAATCTAAATATTGAGAAAATCACCTTTAAAGTTGTTCAAATGAAGTCTTAGCAATGCATATTACTAATCAAAAATTAAGTTTTGACATATTTACGATAGGAAATTTACTAAATATCTTCATGGAACATGATCTTAATATCCTAATGATTTTTGGCATAAAAGAAAAATGTATAATTTTGACTCATACAATGTATTGTTGTCTATTGCTACAAATATACCTGTGTTACTTATGACTGCATTTGTGCTCCAGAGACACATATAGTAAATAATAATACTAAATTATATTTCTAACAACATTTACTTGAAATAATTAAAATAAATATCATTGAAATAATACAATTCCATAATTACAGAAGCTGTTTCAAAAACTGAATGTTTTTCTGGCTTTAAATTATAAATTAAATTTACATGATTTTTCTTGAGGTTTTAAAAATTATTTTTCTCTCACAAAATAGCAATTTCTCCGCAATTTCTACCAATACAATGCTTTAGAACTTAACAACTAGAAAAATGTATATTTGTTATAGAAATGTCCCTGAATTTTAGAAGTCAGACAGGTGTTGAAGAAATGAATTAAAATGAGAAATATGATACCAGCTTACATCTTCAGTGTTAGCTGTTTTATTTTGTTTATTTTAAATATTTTTAAGGCATCTTGAGGCTCCTAGTGGGCCCCGGACCCCAGATTGAGAGCCAGTGCTCTAGATCACATTAAACAGAGTCATAAAGGTCTGTTTCAGCATTCAGTCACACCACAATCCAGCAGGGACTCGGCACCGTAATGCATGTGTTTTTATGTGTGGTAAATGGAAAGATTTATTTTTTATTAATTTTTCCTGCAGAACATAGTTTGATTGAATTACAGAACACCAGGCACATGCTATAAGTAAGTGATTAATTACAACACAAGCACAAGAAACATGATGTACACAAAACTAATCGATTAAGACAAGTGGAAACGTTTGTGCTTGGACTAATAAATATGATATGAAACAAAAGCATTGATTAATTACCTGAGCAATGATTAACCCCTTAAGAGTTAATGCTAATGACAGCGTCTCATGCACAGATCACGAGAATACATAAAGTGATTGTTCTTAAAGAGGCAAGAATCGCTTCATGTATTCCCCAATTGAGCTATCGGTAAGCCCCTCCCCTCGAACGCAGACTAGCCAATGGCAGTCGAGTATCAGTTGCACTTGGAGGGAACTCTGACATCTGTAGGTTTCAGCTCCATAGAGAAACATTGGGAGATCCGAAGCTTGCATCGGTTTTATGGGGTTTATGCTTCAGAAATGTATAAACGATGTGCGTGTGGTACTTGTAACACTGATTCCAGCTATCCTGAGTGGATGGGTGATATAATTTACTTTATTACATTTCCTGAATCCAAACAAAACAGAGCAAAATGTCCCTAAGTATTCAACCCCGATACAAATGAAGACAAAAACGTTCATTTTCTGCTCGTCATGCACTCATTAAGTTACAGTCTTCATCTGCTCGAGCAGAACGTTAATGTTATCTTGTGCTTCAGCGAGGTATCTCTGGATAAAACTAGCTAACGTTAAAGTTAGTGAGTCCATGCTAACGTACAAACCTAATGTTCTCGCGTCTTGTACAGTGTAGGTCAAAAACACATAAACGAAGGTCTAGTGCCTCTTCATATTAAACTGGTTAAATGTAGATTAATTTAATCGTACGCTGTGATACATGAACAGTGTTGATCCTGCATGTTATCATCCGCGATCGTAATATGAGACTTCTCCCGCTTGTATTGTGATCTATAAACCCTCGCTTCCAGTTACCCACCGTATTTATGTTTAAATATTTTAGAAATCCCTCCATGGAATATTTCATCCCCATTTAGTGGCCTTTTGTGTCCAAAATTGTGCAAAAACATGGTGGGACAAGGTTTTCACGCTGACCGCTCTCACTGTGAGAGCATGAGCAACTCTGTTTGTTTGTCCGAGGGAGCAACAGTAACTAAGGGGGGCGGGGCTTACCGAGAGCTCAATTGTAACATTCATGTATCACAATCATGAGCTTATGCACCACGTCCAGCAGATCAACTGTAGTTTTCTGTCGGACTCGAACAGAAGATTTGTTGTGCTTTTGTCTTCAGATAGCAGTGATAATGTCATGCCTGTGTGGAAATACTGCTGTTTCTCTGAGGACGGCGGAGCTCAGCGTAGAGGTCTTCACAGGTCCAAACATTCGCACCCGAACACGAAGAGACCCGTAAATATGCTGCACGGAACCGACCCGGACCCGTATTTTATTTGAAAGTGGGACCCGAACCCGCACAGACCCGAGAAATGCCTTAAATGTACTACCCGGACCCGACGCGGACCCGACTTTTATTCGAAAGTTGGACCCGAACCAGGCTGGGAAGACACAGACCCGACACATATTGCACAGCAAATGCTATTAAGTCAATAAACAAGTTGCGGGAAAAAAAACACCTTTTTTGCCTTAACTACTGTTAGTAGCCTTCTCCCTGACTGTGATGCATACAATCCTCTTCGCCAATACATGTCCATCCATGTTAGGCTGTTCCTCTCTCTTGCCGTCTGAAAGACTCTTAATCCACTCATTATTACAGCTTCAAAAGTCTACTTGCTGTCACGGAGACGGATGACTAATGCAACTTCGCAGTGTTTTTCATCTCGTGTCTGCTTCGATTGTTACGTTTATCCTTTTAAACTACAATAACAATACTTTTTGTTGGTTGTAATAAAGACTTGGAGCAATTTTTTTTTTTAGCAAAAAACTCAGAATTAGAAGTTCAATAACAGGTGCGTCGCTTCAGTTTTGTTTCAGCTGTTTTTTCACATCACTCATGCAGGAATCCGTGATCACCGCTTGCAGTACTAACATTAACTCCGCCCGCGCTCTGCTTCTAGCGGCTGAGGTAACGTGTGTTTCTTCCACCTTATTTCCCGCTCACACTTTTCTCAAACTGCAAGTTACACACATGCTGACTGACGCTGATCTCTGGTGGGTGCGGTGTTCTCTGATCGACTCGGGTATTACACACACAGTTAAAAAGCCGCGAGACCCGAAGTAATAGATTGGGACCTGACCCGGACCCGGCTGACCATTTAAATTATAGACCCGAACCTGTACGGGTCCTCGGGTCTCGGGTCCTCCGTGAAGACCTCTAGCTCAGCGTACACAGTAAAAAACACAACCTTTACAAAACCTTTTGAGTCTCAAATACTAAAAAATGCTATTTTCTTGAAACTACATAAAAACCCTTGTCAGACCAACAAAATTACCCCAAATGTTGTCCCAACTTGAACAAAGAATTTCACATTGTTGAAATATTAAGGCTTTGTGAGTTCCCAGCATGCATTGCAGCATGCATAAATTATGCAGTTACTGTTATAAGATTATTGTTTTGCTGTTTGCTGACTTCATTTAAACTGTTTTGTTGTTGTTTTATCATTATTGTTAGTTACGTGTTGTACTGTGATGCAAAGAGCTCATCTGTTTAACATGTGTAGGTTGTCACCGTTCTTGAGGTTTGTGTGTCTAACAACTTATATTAATTTTTTGGATATTTTAGTCTTGTAAGTTGTCTTATAAAGACAATGTTGTCTATGTATTAGACTAATTTATCCGGTAACACTTCAGAATAGGGAACACCTATTCACTATTAACTATGACTTTTCTCTCAGTAAACTCCTAATTTGCTGCTTATTAATAGTTAGTAAGGTAGTTGTTAGTTTAGGTATTGGGTAGCATTAGAGATGTAGAATAAGGCATTAATATGTGCTTAATTACTACTAATAAATGGCTAATATTCTAGTAATATGCATGCTAATAAGCAACTAGTTAAGAGACCCTAAAAAAAGTGTTACCAGTTATCCATTAACGTTTGTCATTCATAAACAAACATAAATTAGATAAAATAAGTATCTTTATTGAGCAGAACTAAAAAAAAACATTGTTGAGAGAACTCAAAAGTTGCCTTATTTTTTTTTTTTTTACATATTCTCAACTATTAATTTTTTACACCGTAGGAAATCTTCTGGAAAACGTCTCTTTTGCGTTTCATCTACATCTCAATTAAACTCCTGCGTCTGGCTCTAATTGATTTAAGAGTCAGTATAAGGAACGGATCCTATAGCACAGCTCTTTCATACAGCATTATGAATCAAATTTATGTGCTGGAGAAAATCTCCTCCCAGCCGGCCATGATGAAGCAGACGCCATTGTTTAATTTCCTCGTTAAAGATATCGTTAGCACGTAATTAGCTCGTTTTAGCGCTCGTTCGCCTCATCTATTAGATCTTCACAACTCTGTAATAATATATTTGATTCTCCATCTATGCAATTACCTATTACTAAGTATATTACCTATTACTTTCTCTGAACTGCTGACCTCACTGCGTCCGTCCTGCCGTCTGCACCCGCCATTAATTACTCTCAAGCCTAGACGAGTTTTCTTTGAGGAGCACAGTCTTACAGCTAATTACCCCTGATGCAACTGATCATTAACCGATCAAAGGCGGTTTAAGGGTGTGTTTGTGAATTAAGGGTGTTGGTTAATTGTAATAAAGCTAAGAGACCAGAGTGTTTGTGTAGGATTCTGGGATTCAGCTTCATGTAAAGGCATCACATCATCTGAGAGAATATCTGCAGCGCTCTTCTGCCGTGTTTTGACAGGTGTGTTAGTTCAATTCAATTCAATTCAAGTTTATTTGTATAGCGCCTTTTACGATACAATCGTTGCAAAGCAGCTTTACAGGAAATTAAGTTTCTACAATATATTTATATACTGTAGAAACTTAATATATTTAACTTATGGCAAAATTTGGTAATTGTGTATGTTGTCTGAGGGGTCAGCATCATCTCTTCTCAGGTGTTCGGTCATCTCAGATCAGATCCAGACTGAAGCTTGTGGCAGAAACAGAGAAACGAAGAGACATAATTAGCGTAGCTGTTGTTCCATCCAAGCAAAAATTATTTGTTCAACCCAAGCTAAAGAATAATAATGTGCGTTTGATCAGATATAACTGCAGTACAAGATTATGAGATGCATTATGTGAATGCTTGGCTAAAGAGATGTGTCTTTAATCTAGATTTAAACAGAGAGAGTGTGTCTGAACCCTGAATGTTATCAGGAAGGCTATTCCAGAGTTTGGGAGACAAATATGAAAAAGCTCTACCTCCTTTAGTGGACTTTGCTATTCTAGGTACTACCAAGAGTCCAGAGTTAGGGACCTTAGGGAGCGTGATGGATTGTAGCGAGATAGAAGACTAGTTAGGGACACAGGAGCTAAACCATTTAGGGCCTTATAGGTAAGTAGTAATATTTTGTAACTGCTTAGTCTTAAGGCCATTGCACACTGAGTCTGAAATTTTTGCATGCGTTTTTCTGTTTTTTCGTATTCCCCATCCATTACAATGCATGCTACGGATGCGAAAACGCAGAAAATCGAGTATGTGATCTGAATTTTTTTGGCGGATGAAAGTTTCGGAGGCAGTGTGCAAACGTGATTGACACAACGTGAGGTCGTATTTATTTTTTAACGTGCGAAAATTTCGGACTCAGTGTGCAATGACCTTAACTCTGCTTCAGAACAAGAGCTTCATGTGCTGCGGTTTATATTAATACAAATGAACAAAGTGGCTCCGGCCACTGAGGTGCTTGAAGTCTTCCTTCAGAAGAGTTTGAGATGTTTTGGCGAAATTAGAAACTTTTTTGTTAAATAGTAAATCATTGTTCTTAATAAATGCCTTGCAGAATAAACACCTAAATATGATTAATACGGTGGTCTTTTAACTCTTTCCCCGCCAGCATTTTTGAAAAAAGTCACCAGCGTTTTTGATGATTTTCACTAAAATTTCATGGCCCCCAGAATATTTTGTTGTATGAATATCTGAATATGCAATACATCAAAATAAAGATCAGACCCTCTACTTTCAAAAAAAAAAAAATATATATATTTTTTTTCAATTCTTGAATGTAGGTAGGTTTCATAAAAAAAGCAACATTTTGAGCAAAAGCTGAGAAAATCGCATTTTTATCAAATACTACATCTGGATCATATTCAGTAATATTATCAAAGCAAAGATGCAGTAGATGTCTTCCATCAGTATCTCAAAGCTTCACAGGCCTTTAACACTTTCTGGATCCACATTTCACTCGGTAACATTAGACAGTTTTCATTTATATGCGTTTAGTGTCGATGATCACATTATTTTTCATATGCATATGCTTACATATGAGATCGCTGGTTTCTGCGTCTTCCTCGTCTGTGTTTTTGATCGAGTGATTCTAGACTCATTCAGGAGATGTGTAATAGCGCCCCCTACCGTATAACAGTGCAAACACAGAAAATTCCCTGTTTGGTGGGGAAAGAGTTAATTTACATGTACCAACTGGGAAGGTCAAGTTTCCGGAGTGGATTCCTAGCTTAGTACCTACATTTATACATGTTATGAAACATTTCAAACTGTAGTATGCTACACAGTCACACGACCCCTTTATGATAAATATTTAATTAATAAAAGCCTCAGAGTGCTTCTCTGTGATCACCGCATGCGTCCTCTGCTTCAGGTGAACGCTTGTCAAATGAAAACTTGACCTTTGTGATTTTCTCAGGGCAAAGGGAGACTATAGGGCTCAAATTATCCCGTCTTGACATTTCAGGTCAGTAGTCAGTTTAGCATTCTGGACCCGGACAGGAGGCGAAATGTCACCTTCTTTATTTACTCGGGGAATTCTCCAATTAAACGTGACTTTAAGGCCACATATGGCTCGTGCGTTTGCTCTGTGTCAGTGAAACTGTCCGTCTCGTATGGGTGACATTTTCAATAATGCTGATGTTGACCCTGACAGTAACCTTTTTACACTCAATTTAGGATCGCCTCCTCGCTCTCTGGATCCTCCTGGATGCTCGATTATGATCAATATATAACTTCAAATATAGAGTGAAATATCCACACGATATCTGGTCTTCTCAAAGAGCCGCGCTGCCTCTTCTTTTGGGAAGATAGATGGTCTTTACATACAGACTGTTTCTATTGTGTATCTCCTGCTCAATGGATTCCTTTGTTGTTGGTTTGTAGTGATTTAGTGAGAACGTCCTTCATAAAATCCATTGCCTCAGCAGTTTCCAGCTCTGAGATTGACTTTTAATGAAGCTCTTTCTCCTCTGAGTCTGTTCTCCCATCACCGTCAGATGAGAGAGAGAATATTATTACTTTCTAAAACACACACAATGCTCTGCAGGAGTTGAACTAGGTCAACTCGAGTCTGTCTGGTCAGCGAGGGCTGGTTTGGGACGTTACTCTGTCCAGGTCACACACAGGCTGAAGCTCTGTTTGACCCCTGTGACCTCACTGTGACCTCACTGTGACCTGTGCGTGATGAAGCTAGATCAGGTTAATGCAGAAAACCCAACCACACACTTACTGTATGACCTAAAGACCATGAATGATGGCAAACAAACGTGACTGTAAGCTTCTATACGTCTAGACGGTCTTCAGGATAACTAGCACACAGCTAAATGAGGATTAGTTACCAGGGTTACTATATTTAACTAAAACCCTAAATAAAGCATTTCGTTACTTGAAATATAAGAAACACTTATTTTTTTTATCTAAGGCAGCATTTTTCATTAAGTTGGAGTACTAAAATAACTAAAACTAAATAAAAAATATTAAAAAATAATAAAAACGATAAAATAAAATAAAAAATATTATTTTTTTATAATAAAAAAAGTCAAATAATAAAAATGCTAAATACTAAAACGAACTAAAATTCTTACATTTTAGTAAAAAAAAAAAAAAAAATTTCTTTCAGATACAGCATTTATCATCATTTGTCAACTTGGAGTACTAAAAGAACTAAAACTTGAATAAAGTACAATTAACTACTAATTTACTAATCAAAACAATGTAGCCATTTAAAAATAAATAAATAGACAAAACAACAAAACCACTAAAACTTAATCTAAAATTAAAATGAAAACATAAATGAAAGAAAATAATCTAATTCATAATATTAACAAACTATAATAGTATATCACTTTGATTTGATTTGACTGGCTGCGTCCGAAACCGCCTACTCAATGAGTAGGTACTTAATTTCATTAAGTACTTACTTAACGAGCGTTAAAAGAGTACGTACTCTACGGCCAAATCTCGTTGAGTATGAATGAGATCCGCCATGTTGACGTTATCATGTGATTTATGACGTTATAACAAGCGCAACAACTTAAAAGATGTGAGCGACAGGTTCTGTAAATATTTTGATTTCATTTTTGGTCTTGTAGAAGAAACAGCTGCCCTTGTGATTGTAGTATAACCAGTACATTTTGGGTATAACCAATACTTTTTTTTTAACTCTACTAATAAAACCCACAGTTTAATCCTTAAAGATTTTTTTTATTACGAAAAACCAAAATCGTTTCTCTTGAATATGTTATTAATCTCTTAATTTTATGTGCAAAATTGTTCATCCACACGCAAAACTGGCTTAAATCTCCTTGTTGAATTTCTCTCACGTTTAATCCCTGAGGCTTACAGTATAAATAAAAACAACAAATGCAATTTTTAATGCATTATGATTATATGAATTTTATCATTCAGATATTTATTCTTTTTTCCCTGTGTATATAATTAAGTTTACCTTAGAATGCATTTGTCACAGAATGGCCCGTATCCTCCGTCACTGATCACTTTCACCTGCACCTGATTACTGATCATGCGCACCTGCTCCTTATCACCACAGTCATTAGGACCTGGATAAGAGCACACTCCACAGCCTGCACTATTGTCGGATCTTGAAGTCACCAAGCTGCCAAGACGTTGATACATGTGGATGCTACAAGGACCGCCACGCCACTGAAGAATCTAGCTGAGTATACTTCCCTGAATGCCTTACCTGCTTATACTCACCACCTGTTTGCCTCTCACTACCAGAGACCTGGAAAGCTGTGGACTCTTGAGACCTTCAGGCTCTTCGGGATCCCTGTCTGCAGCGCACCTGCCAAGATACAGAAGCTCAGTCAGAATCCCAGCGCACTCTCCACTATACTTCCAAGAAGGACCACTCACCTCACTTGAAGAGTATTACCACTGTTGTCTCTGAGTGATCTTGTAATAAACTCACTGTGTTCAACACTTCCCTTTGTATCCGGCAGTTTCGTTACAGCATTGCTAGTTCACACCAAAAACTATGAACAATAATAAGATAAATGCTGTAAAATAAGCAAAATGTTTTTTGTTTTGTCATATGCCATAGCTATGCATGACTTCACAATAAACAAATTCAGCCAAGGTGAATACATCTCAATTTTCAGTCGAGTAATGAATTAATGCATGTTAATGAAACAATTATATTTTATTTACTGACAACATCAGGAAACATGAATAAATGAGTAAAACAATAAATAAAAGTAATCATGACAATAAATAAATACAAGTCAAGGACACATGAAACAAAGCTTTATTCAAACATATTGTTCTGAGAATCATGTATTTACAGACGGTGAACCCACATCTACTGCATCTCAACATAGCTGAGCCAGTTCTGCAGCTGACCACCGTGTCCACCGTCACCTGTCTCTGCTGTCCATCTCATCCCTCACTGCTGCAGTCAGACTGAATCTGATCATGGATGAGAAAGAGGCATCGAGGGTATCACTGTCTGAGTGCACAGAGAGGATGAGTAGCACACAATCTTGAAGAGCAGGAGAACGCGTGTGGGGCGATCTAGCTGCTGCTGTGTCTGCTCCAAACATCTGTGCTGCTCTCCATGAGAACAACTACCTGTAACACATTTTACATCTCATGTTGTCAGCATTCCATTTCTTGCCAAATTTAATTTCACGTTTACAATTACATGATAATTTTTGATAAACTGTAGCTTCATTACTTATGTGGTGTAGTGAACTGGTGAGCAGAAGGTTGCTGGTTCGATCTCTGCAGTCGTCACCATCAGTGTGTCCTCCAGCAACACTAAAGGTGATTTTGGTCAAGTTTGTCCTGCTGGTTTCATGATTCATGACCTTATTTGATGATGCTTTTGAAGCTTCTGAAACTCGGGTTTAATTGACTGATGTTGTATGAACAGAAACCAGCAGGACAAGAAGAGACCTCAGCAACATCTGGTCTAGATGAGGCAGTAAGGTCAGGTGGAGTGATGGAGCATCTCATCTATGGCACTGGATCATCTCTAGGATGCTGCTGTGGACTTCTCCATCATCACCAGTCTGCAGACATTTCAGATCCTGCAAAGATGCACAAACACAATACAAAAGCTGCCATTTTAACAGCACGGTGTCATTTGATTTCTGTATTAGAAGTAACAAACTGATTTTGTACTTACTTTATTCTTTATTATATTTGTTTAAAGTTGTTCTTTTTTATTTTTCACAAATGCCGCTGTCACATGTTCCACCACAAAAGCTCTGCATCAAAGGCACAGAAATCAAGAATCAGAGAAGTGCTGTAATAGCTCTGTTTGAAATAACAATAATTAAAATAAACTACAACTTAAGATTAAAAAGATGTTTAATTAATTTCAGTAGTATACTCACTGAGAGCCTTTGATGGCAGCATTCCTTCATCAGTGATAAACACACGTGTGTCTCACATCAGACAAGAGTCAGTCACCTCTGTGATTTATCTGATCAATACTATATTTATTTACATGTTGAGGTAGCTGCTCCTGTGTTTATCCAACACAATACTCAATTTACCGACAATACTAATGAACAAATGAAATAGATAACTTATGTTTAGTTACTCCATGTAGGTTTGTTTATTTACATTACTTACATTCATCTAAAGCATTGTTGACAACAGCAACTTCTACATAACAGCACACATACATCTCTCACTCAGATGTCTGTTCATGTTGTGATGTCCTCATCTGTAATTCTTTTAGAAAATGTTCCTGTCTCATATTAAATAAACATTTAGTAATCGTCTTTAAGATGTATGGTTTATGTAAATGCACTTTGGAGACGTGCGTGTGTTTACTGGAGCGCCGCTATTCGCTATAGGCTACGTTACATAATAAAACTTGTTTTTACAGCAAAATCATAAATGTACTGTAACGTTACTGTCTAGCATCTTTACACCTTAAGCAAATCAACAGTTTACCATACAGTAGCTCAACAAATGCGATTTTAACACATGTAACAGTGTTTTTGATTGCTAATACTCACATTTGTAAACAGCCTCGTCGCTGCTCTCCATCACGTTCGATGATGACGTATTGATCTCCCGTGGCCTCCTGGGATTGAAAAGTATCCATCGATGAGCACTCAAGAACCTGGGCAGAAGCAGTAGGACATCCGGGAACTTCTCGTCTACTCATTTAGGAATACTGAGGTTTCGGACATACTTATTTGCTCGGCTACTGCTTTTCCCCTACTATATAGTAGAGAAGCAGGCGGTTTCGGACGCAGCCACTGTCTGACTTGCCAGTTTTTAATTTTTCGTTTAAGGCGAAGAGAGTGTTTACGGTGTGATATGAGATAATGATCAATTATCCATTTTACACTCCTTACACACTCTCACACACACACACACACACACACACACACACACACACACACACACATGAGACCACAGTGACCATCACAATCAGATATATTCATCAGGTCCAGTGAGTCATTCTGACGTTGTTGGGCTTGTTCTCACATCATGAGGCAAACCAGATCAACTCTTGGCTCTCCGGTGAAGCGGTCAGACAGAGGCCTGTGAAAGTCAGGCGGTGTGTGAGGCTGTTAATTGCCGTAGCCTTCATCGGTACAGACTCCAGAGGGGAAAAGCAGCAGTCGGCATAATTATAAAAGTCTTCCTAACTAGACTGCGGCTGAAGTGCACGCGGCGTATCATTGTGTTTAATGAGCTCCGATCAAGGGCCGCGCTGTTGGAGGAGCTTCAGTAATTGCTTTACAGTGGCTCCGGAGCCGGATTCATCTTGGTTGTTTGTGACAGGACGAGTCGGGAGAATTAGCTCAGGATGCTGTAATGTCAGGGCCGTTTTGTCTTCTTTAACTCTGTTTTTGTTCTGCGGTTATTCACATTACCGCCACACAGCCAGCCGTTTGCATGTGCTTAAAGGGATAGTTCACCCCAAAATGATAATTCTGTCATTTATTACTCACCCTCATGTCGTTCCAAACCCGTAAGACCTTCGTTCATCTTCAGAACACACATGAAGATGTTTCTGATGAAATCTGAGAGCTATCTGACCCTGCACAGACAGCAACACAACTGAAATGTTCCCAGAAACATAGTAAACACATGGGTAAAACAGTCCATGTGACATCAGTGGCTCAACTTGGCTCAAGTTTTCTTAGCTAAGTTGAGCCACTGATGTCACATGGACTGATGTATTTACTATGTTTCTGGGAACATTTCAGTTGTGTTGCTGTCTGTGCAGGGTCAGATAGCTCTCAGATTTCATCATAAACATCTTAATTTGTGTTCTGAAGATGAACGAAGAACTTACGGGTTTGGAACGACATGAGGGTGAGTAATAAATGACAGAATTATCATTTTGGGGTGAACTATCCCTCTTTAATTGTTTCAGCTTGATTTGCATACCGCACTGTAATATACGGTTATAAAGAAGCTTGACGGATGAGAGCGAGCGAGCAGGTAGATGTGATCTATGGGCTGTGTTTGATTTCACTGAATGGATTATCTAGGCTTTTGTGAAGTGAATGTGTGTTTTAGTGATTAATGAATCTATTGATTTTTAAAGCAAACAGCAGCAGACAATGCTAACCGCTGCGTGTTTCTTCTTCGTATCAAGCTGCATTTATTTGACTACAGCGTGGCATTAAAGGGTCATTACTCACCCTCATGTCGTTCCAAACACGTATACTGATGTGTTTCTGTAGAAGAAAAATAATTTGGAAGAGCATTTTTTGCAGCTTTTTAAGAATAGAGCAACAGTTTATTGTCAAAATATTGCTGTCAAACTTGGCACAGCAAAGTTTTTAAATCTAATTATAAATTAATGAGTTAATCAAATTTCAAGGTTTTTATTTTATTTTATTATTGGCTCTTAATTGTGTTTTTGTTTGTTTGTTTTGTAATAATAACATTGTATTATATGATAATTTTATGGTTCTATTTTTCATTGTTATGTTCTGAATACCATTACATTTAAATGTCTTGTTTTGGTGTGAGGGGAACTAAAATAGCATAGGATTTGTTTATAGTTTTTATTATTTTATTATGTTTATTTACATTACATTTACATTTAGTCATTTTGCTTTTATCCAAAGCGACTTACAAATGAGGACATTAGAAGCAATCAAAACCAACAAAAGAGCAACAATATGCAAGTGCTATGACAAGCCTCATTTAGTTTATAGTGTTTATTATTTTATATATATAAATAAATCATAGAATGTTTTCCTTTAAAACCGTAGTTTCTCTTTTGCTGAATAATAAGTCATCTAGATCTCGGATGGCCTTTAATTGTACTGTAAAAACATTAATTTCTGTGAAGCTGATTTTCTTAGAAACATTGCCAAGCTACGGAACATGTTACCTGTTTCTGATGCAGAAAAGCTATGCATTCATGACCTCTAGACTGGACTATTGTAATGCACTGCTAGCTGCTTGTCCTGCATCTTCAATAAACAAGCTACAGATAGACAGTGTCTAGAGTCCTTACCAGCTCAAGAAATATGATCATATTACCACAATTCTACAGTCTCTGCACTGGCTACACTGTAAAAAAAAAATCCGTAAAATTTACAGTTAAATACCGTAATTTCATTAAGTGATATAATGTTAATATACCAATCTATTGAAGTACTGAAATATGTTGTAATACACTGATAACCACCAAAAGCAGGAGGTGATGAGAGTCACATGATGAACCAAAGCAGCTTTTAAATAATAACAACATTAGATGTAACATACAACCCTAATAAACATAACTGATAAGAAAAAACTAAGAAGAAACAGTTATTTCAAAGAAAAAAATAATTCAAACAAAATTTGAAATGTAAAGCAGGGAATTCTGGGAACGTCAGTTTACATTTTTTTCCCTGTAAATTTTACAGTAACTTACCGTTAACCATTTAATAGGTTTTTACTGTAGCATTTTCACAGTTTTTTACCGTTAAAATCACGGTAATTTTTTACAGTGTACATATTAAGTTCCGTATCAGTTACAAAATATGATTACTTCCCTATAAGGCCCTAAATGGTTTAGCTCCTGCGTACCTAACTAGTCTTCTATCACACTACAATCCATCACGCTCCCTAAGGTCGCAAAACTCTGGACTCTTGGTAGTACCTAGAATAGCAAAGTCCACTAAAGGATGTAGAGCTTTTTCACATTTGGCTCCCAAACTCTGGAATAGCCTTCCTGATAACGTTCAGGGTTCAGACACACTCTCTCTGTTTAAATCTAGATTAAATACACATCTCTTTAGCCAAGCATTCACATAATGCATCTCATAATCTTGTACTGCAGTTATATCTGATCAAACGCACATTATTATTCTTTAGCTTGGATGGAACAACAGCTATGCTAATTATGTCTCTTTGTTTCTCTGTTTCTGATTAACATCAAGCTTCAGTCTGGATCAACCCTTAAATGATCTGAGATGACCGAACACCTGAGAAGAGATGATGCTGACCCCTCAGACAACATACAGAATTACCAAATTTTGCCATAAGTTAAATATATTAAGTTTCTACAGTACATAAACATATTGAAGAAACTTAATTTCCTGTAAAGCTGCTTTGCAACGATTGTATCGTAAAAGACGCTATACAAATAAACTTGAATTGAATTGAATTGAAATGATGTGTATTGTGAAAAGTGCTACACAAATACATGTTGTAGAGTTGAGAGTTGAGTTGGTTTGTTTTGGTGGATTTTCTGGAGTCACTGATTCAGCATCAGCTGTCCTATCATGGAAACCAAAGTTTGGTGTAAAATGTAGTTGTGGAACAGCGGGATACAGACAGAAGATTTGTTTTGGGGTGAACTGTTCCTTTAAGGCTCAAAGATGCTTTGACAGGATCTTCAGGACTCGTGCAGGAGAAATAAGCCTTGCTGGCGTCTCTGAGGAGCGCCGACTGCTCCTCACCGCCTCTGTTTAACGCTGCAGACTGACAGTTTTCTCATTTACAAACACCTGTTCCTCACTGATAGAGATTACCCGAGGCGTGTGATTTGGCTTTGTGGTAATACGCAGCATTGCTTTCTTGCTCAAGGCGTCGCAGCTCAAGGAAGGCAGGTTGGGATGAAGCGAGGAACCATGAAAGCAGAGCATTCAGCACACTTCTCTATCAAAGTTTTCACCGGGGTAATAGCATCTATTACACATAATATTGAAGAACGCTAAGGAACGCACAGAACGCTGGATTATTTATGAAGCTCCCTGTGTTCCATCACTAATAAATGACAAAGACACGGTGTGATTGAAACGCAGCCGCGCCGCTTCAACTATATTTCACCAAAGCTGTAGAGGCTCTGGACGCGTCTCGGACAGCTTTTGTTTGCTGGATGAAGGCGTAAAATGAGCCACTGGCTCTTGTTTTTTACAGTCTCTCCTTTGAAAAACCTCATGATGGGTTTCACCACAGAACAATTACTCTGAGTTTATCTGCAGTCTATGTTAGGTCTACCTGAGGAAACATGTGAGTGTCTAATTAAGGTGTAATTGGCCTCTGCTTAATTGGACAGAAATGTTATTTGTGAAGCATCTGTTGATGTTTCCTCATATATTCTCTCTCTGTGTGGAGATGCTTCTGGAGGCGTCTCAACTAACCTTTCATTTCACAGCATGCATTGCTACACAGAATATTCTAATGTGAGACATATTCCATGTATTTACCTGTAACAGGGTTATTTTAGTGTCACTGGGAAACTGTTATAGTTTTTATTCGTATTTTGAATTAGTATTATTTTTATATTTTCCCTTTTCATTTTAATTTTAGGTGAAGTTTAGTAATATGCTGTGATTTTGTCATATATATATATATATATATATATATATATATATATATATATATATAGTTTATATAAATTTCAGTTATTTCAGTTTACTAAAACAATGCGATAACTAATTTTATTTATTTTCAGTCAGTTTTTATTCATATTTTGAATTAGTTTTTTTAATATTTTCCCTTTTCATTTAAATTTTAGGTGAAGTTTAGTAATATGCGGTGATTTTGTCATATATATATATATATATATATATAGTTTATAAACATTTTCAGTTATTTCAGTTTACTAAAACAATGCGATAACTAATTTTATTTATTTTCAATTAACGATATATGCTTTTATATATGCTTATGTTTTTAGTTTCAGATAATTATAATAACTCTGACCTGTAAACGCACCGGCGACAGAATAAACATGGACACAAACATGGATAATAAAATTTATATTTTTCTGTGCTGCATGGGGTCCATTCTTCATACCTCACTTAATAATACATCTGAGATGATTTGACAGAAGCCAGATCTTTTAATTGTGATAACTGATCTCTGGCTAATTTGGTTCTACAAACAAGTTTGTGCATTTGATTAAAATATCTGGATGAAGTTGTCTGAGATTACTCGTGTTGTTATGTTTATTGGAAAGGACAGATATATTGATATTCAAAACCATGATTAAGATCAAGTGAACAAAATGACATAAAACATCTAACAGATAAAGAAAACGTGTAACAGTTTTTTTTAAATGATTACCAATTATTTTTCATAATTTCTAGTTTTGTGCAGGTTTTGCATTTTTTTTCCAATGTCAAGATATTGTAATTAGCAGTGCACTTAATTTTGAAGTGGGTTTGCTATACATAACAGCATTTAAATTAAATGTGTGTCATAAAAGCATTTTGAGATTTGAGAAGTGTCTGCATCAAAGCACGGCATTAAAGCTCATTGTTCAAATTAATGCATGGCTCAGACAAACTGTACATGCGTGTGTGACTGTAATAAAATTATGAGATAATTGTTCCTTCACGAATAACTCAAATAGTCAGCAATAAAGTCCAGCTAACTGAGTAATTCACATACGAGGAATGGACCCCTGGTCTCTTTGAACAAAGGATTGAATTTGTATTTTGTGACAAAATCTGAAACATAATCATTTCACTTCAGTTTAACATGTTTTAAAATCGTCATATAGTTGATTTCCAGCGTTCAGTGCTTTCAGACTGGTGTGCAAATGTAAGAAATACATGAGAATAAAATGGTGCTTGTGTGTCTTCAAGCTGACTAATTGCACGCAGCATGTGGTAAACAGTTATTACAACTAGACAAGACTGAATTTCATATTATTGGAGGTGTTAAAAACCCCACATATACAGACGAACCCATTCCCGTCTGCTTTCAGACGATCCTTTCATGAAACCACTCCCTCTGCGATTTTACTTTCAATTTTCAGCATTGAATAATTCACAAACGGCAGTCCAAATGCTTATTTGGAGTTGTGGTGCATGCTTTAAAGAGAATGTGTAATGATCGCCGACGGGGTTCTGCATTAATCCCGTTTATGTGCGGGACCTTTCAGATCGACGGGGACCGGGGCCACACATCCCATCACCCCCCATTAACCCAGATCAGTGCTTGTGTGTGTGATTCTCCACACAATCCAGTCACGCTCATGTGTTCATCATGAAGCTCGGCCCGAGAGACCCACACATGATGAGAATCTGATGCGTTTGAGTTCTCGAAGTTCATGTTTTAATGTTGGAGAGCTCAGGGCTGTCGTTTCATTAAAAATAATAACATGTTTAGCAGAAACTGGGAGGAAAATTGACACACACCTTAAAAATAAAGGTTCTTTATTGGCATCAATAAAGCTTTCCTGTACCTCAAATAGTAGAGGATGGCGCTAGCAACTCCAAGATCATGGGTTTGATTCCCAGGGAAAGCAAGAGCTGATAAAATGTAAAAAACTGTAACTTGAATGCAATGTAAGTCGCTTTGGATAAAAGCATCTGCTAAATGCATAAATGTAAATGTAAATGCATCAATGGCTCTATGAAGAACTTTAAAGGAACACTCCACTTTTTTGAAAATAGGCTCATTTTATAACTCCCCTAGAGTTAAACAGTTGAGTTTTACCGTTTTTTAATCCATTCAGCCGAGTCTGGCGGTAGCACTTTTAGCTTAGCTTAGCATAGATCATTGAATCGGATTAGACCGTTAGCATCTCGCTCAATGATATGACGCAGAGCCTGAAAGTAGTCCCCAGCTTGGTAACTAGTTATGATATAGCTGGGCACTACTTTCAGGGTCTGTGTAATATCATCTGCTGCACTCATGGTACGGCAGCAAAGCTCCTTGATTATTACGCCGGAATGAGAGTATAGTTCCTAGCCATATCAGCCTAGAAAATCACAACTCTTCATTTTCCGTCAGTCTTAGTAAACGATGTAACTACAGAAGAGCCAAGCTTTAAATAGGAAAAATATCGAAACTCTTTGGTCATTTTTGAGCGAGATGCTAACGGTCTAATCCGATTCAATGATCTATGCGAAGCTACGCTAAAAGTGCTACCGCCAGACCCGGAGATCGGCTTTTTGTTTTTAAAACGGTAAAACTCAACTGTTTAACTCTAGATGTAAAATGAGCCTATTTTTAAAAAAAATGGAGTGTTCCTTTAAACATCCATGGAACCTTTCAAATGCAGAAAAGGTTCTTTAGATTTCTAAAATGTTCTTCAAAATGGTTCTTTTAGGAACTGTTCACTGAATGGTTCTTCTATGGCATCGCTGCAAAAACACCCTTTTGGAGCCTTTATTTTTAAGAGTGTATATACTAAAGCAATAAGCCCCAAGAAGCCGTGGTTTACAGTGAATATATAACAGCTAAGGGGCGTTGTTAACCTCCTTAGCTGTTATAAATTCACTGTAAACCATGCTTGACGGAGCTTATTGCTTTTATAAAACGGTTATTCCATATACTTAGTAAGGTTTCACAAAATAAAACAGAGCAAAATAAGTGTAATGATATTAATAAAAACAGTATTCTTCCACCAAACAATGTAGTTCCTCAGAAACAGTTGTGGTTGGAACAAAGTGGTTGCCAAACAACACACAAAGTAAACAAAGGTGTAGGTTTGTAGTGTAATTTACAACGGCTTCGAACATGGCTAAACCAGTCAGAATCAAGGACCTGAACTCTCCGTTTTATAAAGTACAAATATGCAGTGCTTATGTCTCATTTCACTGATGGTGAAGGTTCTATATTTCTGCTTGAGTCTGAACATTTTCATGACTTTACCCATGACACGTTTGAAAATAATATTGTGTTTTTATTCTAAAAGGCATTCATGTTACACACGATGTAATTTCTGAAATTGAATCGGGATCGTGAATAAGATTGCGAGGAATCCTCAACGCATGAGTGATTGCTTACAACAGTCAAATGCAGAATCTGAATTACAGGTCAAATACTGCATGAGATCATCTGAATAATCCACGTAAAGTGGGTCGGTGTCACAGGCAAGAAAACGCAGGAATCTTTGAAATAAGGAATATTAGCCAAACTCGGGAACCATGGAGAATACACACACACTAAACATAACTGAGACCGCACACCAAATGAACGTAGGAGGCAGGCTTATAAAGGAGCACAATTGACAAGACTAAATTAACACAGCTGGAGACAAATCAACATAATCAATACAGGAACAGGAAACTGACCAAATATGGGCATAAGGAAAACACGAGGGAAAACTAGAGCAAAAAGGCACATGGGACACATAGGAAATTAAACAAAACACAAGACACAGGACATAAAACGTTACACTCGGACTGTAATTTTTTTTTTTTTTTTTGCATTGACATTATTCAACAGTTCACGGATGCTCATGCTGCACATTTCACATATGTATTTAGTGTATATAATGTGTATATGGTGTGTCATGTGTAGACTATGCACTGTTACACCTGACTATATGGAGTAGGGATAATTAAAGCATTTGATTTCACAAGTTATTACATTAAATTATTACGCTCAGAAAAAAGCTGTCACTGAGGTGATACTTTACTGTGCACTTTATGTACACTTAAGATAATATGTATATACACCATAAAGGAAATAAGGTACAAAAGTGCACCTTTTGTGGTGGTAGTTGAGGAGACACCCCCTCATATGATTGTAAAGCACTTTGGGTGTACAACAATACACAATAAAGCGCTATATAAATGCCTCATTCATTCATTCATTCATACAAAAGTGCACCTTTTGAAAAGGTATCGCCCCACTGACTGCTTTTGACCTTTTTTCTGAGAGTGTACAATGACTGTGAAATGTACGTGATATAATGTTTATTATTTGTTTGTTTTTGTATCTGGAGAGGCAGATATGTGTGAATGAAAGGTTATTTTACAGCAGCACACACTGTGTGTTATTTATCCAGACACACTAACTGTACGCTTACTGTTTTCAGTGTTGTGTCTCTCAGTGTTCAGTGATGCTGAGGTTCATCTGGACTCTCTCTGAGCCTGTGTGCTTCCACAAACCTGTTAATGCTGTGATGCTGAAACCCAACAGATGAACAGCCATTTTGCGTCAAATTTGTGTGAAAGTTAAACTCCATTCACCCACATGCTGAGAAATTACATTCACATGAGCAGGAACTGTGCTTTTCCGATTATAGCTGGAATCAAGATGTAATGAATCTATATAATTTGTTCAGTAAGCGCAGTAATTACTCGCTCGGATCCGGTTGATGAAAGTACAGTATGCTGTAATTTTACAGTCTCTCAAAATAACCATTTAATCGAGACCGCATTTGAGTCACATCTTGTTCAAAGTCAGTCTGTTGCAGTGTATTTACCAGCTGGACTACCGGTGTTTAACACATAAAATCAATCCGATTTCAGTAAGAACTCGAATGTAAAGTAAACAAGCTTCTAAAGTAGCCGTGATGTCTCAGCAATCAAGTTCCATCTTGCTGAAATTGTTGTGAAATGGCTTTGGCTGCAATCATTTCTCTTGTTTTCAAGCTAAACTACACAGCGCTTCTGTTTGTGTGTCCAACAATCTGTGCTTTCGCAAACTATATTTAGTCTTTGCATGTTTATTTGATGATTAAGAACCAAACTGAAAGTAGTCAAGATTAAATCCCCAGAAATGACAGCCCTTTCAGGTTGGATAAAGGCAGATTCAGGGTTTGGTTGCTGTTTAGTGCAGATCTGGCCATCAACATAATGCAAATGTATTATTATCCTCACCCGCTTGAGCTTATTAGCATAATACATGTAATGAGCACTGCTGTGTGTTTGTGTGTGTGTGTGTGTGTGTGTGTCAAGAGACTAAGGGTGAATCCCATTTCTCTGTCTTACCCCTTCCCCTTACCCCTTCCCCTTAGTTTTGCGCGTTCACGTGAGAGTAAGGGCTGTCCCAATTCTCGTTTTGATCGAGGGGTAGGGCTAAGGGGAAGGGGTAGATACCCCTTAAAACCAAGCATTTTCGCGAGCTTACTTGAAACCAAGGGGTACCCAGAACACACTGCGCAACCGTCAACAATGTCGGCCAGATCATCCAGAGAGTCCCATTTTCGGCTTAAATAATTGATTTAAAAATTACGACAGTCTTGTTTTGTGCTCTACACAGTCCTGTACATATATATTTGCAACCATGTTCTTAATTGAAACGTTTTAAAAAATCGCTAGTTTGCTACGCTTTACATCGCTGATTTGCACAACAATCGCAAAAACATCACTAATAAAACCCACGCGATCGACATACACACACTTGTGCAGACGACATCTTAGAAGTTTGTGATCAACACTTGTCGCCTCAGGTGACGTTGCAGCCAGCTAGCGACGATGTACGATGACATAACCGTAACCAAGTGGTGTCTCATTTCATAGGGGTATGTTTTCACCCCTAGCGCTTACCACTCGGTTTCGAGGGACAAGGGCTAGGGGTAAGACGAAGGGGTAGGGGAAGGTGAAGGGGTAAGACAGAGAAATGGGATTCACTCTAAAGCCTTGGACGCCACTAAACTGTCTGTGATATACAGTTCAGTCGTTTTCTAAGCATTTGTTTAACACATTTGGCCTAATCAAAACAAATGCTTCATTAGTTAGCATGTATACGGAGATATGTATATGTTCTCACGCTCGCTGGCTTTATCTTGACACACTTCCCACATAAAAGTGTGCTTAACTGTTTAGAAGCAGATCTCTTAGAAGTGGTGAACACTTCACATCTTTCTGGGACTTTTCCAAACTCCCTGAAAACTGCAGTTGTTAAGCCCCTTCTGAAAAAGCGCAATCTTGATAACACCATGTTGAGCAACTATAGACCAATATCAAATCTTCCTTTTATAGGCAAGATTATTGAAAAGGTCGTTTTTAATCAGCTGAACATCTACTTAAACTCAAATCTGGTTTCCAAGTGCATCACAGCACAGAGACAGCGCTCATTAAGATAATAAAGGATATTCGCTTTAATTCTGATTCTGGCAAAATATCAGTGCTGGTACCACTAGATCTTAGTGCTGTGTTTGACACTGTCAATCATAACATACTTCTAGAGAGACTGGAAAACTGGGTCAGGCTTTCTGGGATGGTACTCAAATGGTTCAGGTCATACTTAGAAAGGAGAGGTTATTATGTGAATATAGGAGAGCATAAGTCTAAATGGACGTCCATTACATGTGGAGTCCCACAAGGCTCAATACTCGCACCACTCTTGTTTAGCCTGTATATGCTCCCACTAAGTCAAATAATGAGAAAGAATCAAATTGCCTATCACAGATATGCTGATGATACCCAGATTTACCTAGCCTTATCTCCAAATGACTACAGCCCCATTGAATCCCTCTGCCAATGCATTGATGAAATTAACAGTTGGATGTGCCAAAACTTTCTTCAGTTAAACAAGGAGAAATTAATAATAATGTGATTTATTGTCAAGTATGGTGACCTATACTCGAAATTGGTGCTCTGCTTTTAACCCATCCAAGTGCACACACACAGCAGTGAGTAGTGAACACACACACACACACACACACACACACACACACACACACTGTGAACACGCACCTGGAGAAGTGGGCAGCCATTGCTCCAGCGCCCGGGGAGCAATTGGGGGTTCGGTGCCTTGCTCAAGGGCACCTCAGTCATGGTATTGAAGGTTGGAGAGAGTGCCGTTCATTCACAATCCCCACCTTCAATCCCTGCCGGACCTGAGAACCTGAGGACCTGAACCCACAACCTTTGGATTACAAGTCTGACTCTCTAACCATTAGGCCACTGACTCATTGCATTTGGAAACAAAGATGAAGTTCTCAAGGTGAATGCATACCTTGACTCTAGGGGTCAAACAACTAAAAATCAAGTCAAGAATTAGTTTCAGAGACAGACAGACCTTAGCTTCAGTAGTCATGTCAAAGCAGTAACTAAATCAGCATACTATCATCTCAAAAACATTGCAAGAATTAGATGTTTTGTTTCCAGTCAAGACTTGGAGAAACTTGTTCATGGCTTTATCACCAGCAGGGTGGATTATTGTAATGGTCTCCTTCCCAAGAAGACCATTAGACAGCTGCAGCTCATCCAGAACACTGCTGCCAGGATTCTGACTAGAACCAGAAAATCTGAGCATATCACACCAGTCCTCAGGTCCTTACACTGGCTTCCAGTTACATTTAGGATTGATTTTAAAGTACTTTTACTCGTTTATAAATCTCTCAATGGCCTAGGACCTAAATATATTGCAGATATACTCACTGAATATAAACCTAACAGACCACTCAGATCATTAGTGTAGGACCTGTGTGGAGGAAAGAACACACACACACACACACACACACACACACACACTAAGTGCAACCACAAAATTCCTCAGGCTTAAAGAAGCTTTCGTCTCTACCTGCAAGTCATAAAATTGACATAGGAAGAGCACCTCACCCAACTGGCTGGCCAATTTCCTGCCATGCCTTTCGGGTTATCATCGTAAAGAAACCTCTCAAAATAGGAGAGCTTTGAGGTAAACATCTGGCAATGGTCAAAACGACAAACTTTATGGATCCTCTGATCGTTAACGCATAATTCAATGATTTTTATCAACAAGAAAAGACTTTTACGACAGACGTTCAAGCTAAGGAAGACCAGATCCCCACAAACGTGACATTCTCATGACCCGGACAATGACTTTCCTGACCTCCCGTCCTCCCAGGACATTGCAAGGATATGTGCCTTTCATTTCTTTAACGAACAAAGACTCAAAGACTTTTATAAAGTGTTCCAAAAGACAATTAATACCTGTTGCTGTTATCAAAAGCAATATATATACAATATATTTTACAAAATATATCAATGTGTATTTTATGTCATTTATAAGCTTGATGTGTTATTGGAATCTATGGTTTTGCTGGAATCTTTTGATGTCTAATTTTCCCGATCACTATTGTTTAATTTCACATGCGTGGTGTGATTATTTAGGATAGTTTAATCTTTGCCTTAACCACGGAGTAGATAAAGTTATTATATGTATATGCCAAATACGTTGTGTTTGAGTTTGAATGAAAGCTGATTTCGTTGGCAACAAGTTGGTGTAAACGAAAGTTAACTCTTAGTATAATAATGTGTGATTAGAACGTGTTAAAAGATATTTTCTTCATGTGACAACATAAATAGGCAGATAATGTATGCACAGGAAGAAGCCTTGTGTAGGCGGAGCTCCGCCCTTCAAGACCTATTTCATTGGAAGAGCATCTAGTGGGAGGGACCAAATTCTCCGGTCTAAAACTGACTCCCGGCTGCTCTCTCTCTCTCTCTGCTCTGCTCGAAAATCGCGCGCTTCTTCGAAACTTGGAGCTACTCCAAAAGAACTCGCAGCCTTCAACATCTAGGCCGAGTCTCGAAGATTGAACCAACATCTCGTCAAATCTCTGAAGAAACTCTTGAAAGTCTGAAGCTACGCGAAAAGAACTTCGAGCATCAAACAACACCGAGCAACCAAGCAACAACAGAAGGACATCCCCAGAGTGACGTCACGCAACGACACGCGGGGTTCCCTCGAGCCATCAGCGTCATTTCAACTTAAAAGCAAGTAATCAAACAACCTTTATTCTGCTGAATCGTGGGGCATCTATCTCTAAAGTAAAATTAAGAGAGTTCTCCATTTGATGATCGACACGAGTAAAATCGTGTAAAACAGTGCTATATTTTAATCATTCTCAATTGCAACAAGTCATTGCCTGTGTGTATGTATTTTGTGTTTGTGTTATTTAGCTTAGTTCATGTATGTTAGTAAGATAGTAAATAAACTCTTGTTTGATTCATAGAGAAGTGTTCTGTGTTTTGGTGTGTAATTTTCAAATCAAGCTTTGCCTAAAAGATAACGTTACCTATATGCTCATAACTGTCATACGGTTATTTAAATAATTCAGTATTATTATATTGTGGCCACGAGAATAAACAGAATTTATCAGAATATACTGAAACTTAACGACTCGCTGGACAAGTGTTAAATAAGGTATAAATTGGACGTTTTGATTAATATCAATTGATCATACTAATCTAGAATTTTAAGATTCCCTAAAGCTGAAATTCAAAATAAAGCTTAAAACAAAAGAGCTAAAATTAAATCAATAAATTAATTACTACATAATGGTGGAGAAAGAAAGCTGGCAAAAATATTGACTTGAAAATTCATAACCAGAAATACAGATTATGTATTTTGCACTATTTTCTCATAACCGGAAGGAGAAATAGTGTAGATACAGGAAACAGAGTTGTTTGTGTGTTTATGGTACTGTATAAATGTGACAATGCATTTTGAATGAATGAAAAAGCTTTAGTTGCTTAGAAGAAAAATACTGCAGTATATAAATTGTCTTGTAAGACAAAAGTCGCTCTAAAAAGCTCAAAAAAGAGACAAATGAGCGAATTTCCTCATTTCTCTCTCCTATAAGGCCTTCATAGCGTCATCTGGTGTGTGCGTGTTCCACTCCCGGAAATGCTATGTATCTCCCGGTTTGAAAACATTAACTTAGCTACTTAATGATTTTTCTGCCATCTATTGAATCACTAAAAGAGTGAAATCGGACGCGGCGCTCGGAAGGAGTGGCCAAAACGCGTTCTGGGGAGAACAGATATTTATCTTGATCAAGGAAATTGTGTGATGAAAAATCCACTGTGCGTTTCTGCCTGTCAGATAGACTGACAAATGTTAGGTCCGCCGAGGCCTCAATAACGCTGTTGTATTAATTAATCTGTAGATTAATTTATCTCTCTCTGAACGAGTTGAGATTGTTAGTGCTATAAAGATAAGAATCTAAATAGTGCTTTTGTGGTTGTTAGATGCACATCGAGATCTGAGCTATTCAGACAGTGTATAACGTTAGCTAACATCCGGGTGTGTCGTCACCATAGTGACAGGGCAACCCAAGGAAGTCAAGTGCGCAAGCGCAGCCTGCGAGCGCCATCTTAAGGCTGGTGTATCAGCATAGCAAGCTAAGCTAACTGAAGCTAATGAGTAGCATATTGGAGCTGAGGCAAAGCCAGTTGCATTGGAAGCATAGCGATTAGCACATAGCATTGTGGTAACCCGTGGTTCAAATGCGGTGTATGTTGCAGTGTGTTTTTGAAGCGTTTATGTGACTAACCTTTCATCTGAACTTAGCTCATGCTAAGAGTGTTCACGTCATTTCCTTCTCTCTTTTGCATTTAATTATGCATTTCCCTCCCTTCCCTTTTAAAAGAACTTTGACAAATGCAGATTTAAATAAACCGTTAATGTGCAGGCCAGCTGATTTTCATAGGAAGTGAGATCAGCGATTTCACAGGTAGTTTTAATAAGCATTTGCGTTCAGGTTCTTTTGTTTTATTTTATATTTAGCAGGTATTAGTTGCCTTGATAGGAAGATAATTAATTTAATTATAATTGCGCTCATGATTTTCAAAATCTAATCGGATGAATGGCTATGAAATATTTGAAATTGATACTTTAATTCCATAACTAATCCCTGATGTGAAATTAAATTCATTTCAATACAGTAATTTCAGTTTCTGATTCCACATAGACTGATTGAAATAATTATGTGTGCTCTGATAATTTAACAATAACATTAAGATCTTAATTATTAACTATCAAAGTGTTTGATCGTCTGGCCCGGGAACATTTTTAAATTTCCTTTATAGTTGAGACGATACGGATTACTTTGTTCTAATGATTTGAATAACACAAGGAATTAGTAATTGGTCAGGCTTAGGGATACAAAATTAGGGATGTGGAATTTGTAATTTAATTTCATAATTAATTACGAATTTGAAAATTCTGATTCAATTTAATAATTAATTACAGTTCCTGTTTCCCTATGTCAACACTATTGGCTGATCAATGAAATGTAATCGCCTGTAATGTTAATGAAAAATATCATTAAGATTTTAATCCATGACTGCCAATAAGGCTCTGGAATTTTAATTTCATCTGCAACTCATTAGAGCTTGTATTACCCTGCTTCAATATTTAAGGATTATTATAATCACAGGTGTCTTCTAATATTAATGACAAACATCGTTAAATTAGATTTTTAACTATCAATCATTGCTCTGAAATTTTAATTCCAGCATTGGCTAATAAGGATCCTACCTCAAGGATACCCTATTGATTAATTTAATCCTAATCAAGCCTATCAAATTTAAATGATAACATCATAAAATTTGAATTAGGAACTACCATTTCTAATTTGAAATTCTAATTTCAGTTGCAATTGAGTTTTGGTTCCAACCTGTTTGGTCTCTCTCCGTCTGTTATTAAATTAACTTTTATAGGTTTCCCTTTTCTTAGGCCTGATAGGAGATAGGGCTCCCCCTAGTGCTTGGTTAGTGAAGTGAAATTGCCTCCAGTGTAAGTTACAGCAAGCGGAGTCACCCGTTCCGACTGTACCTGGTGCAGGCTGGAGGGGAAACCCGAGTATATCCGTCCTAGTGTTGCAAAGTGACGGCCCGCAGCAGGCTAGCAATCGGGTATCGGAGGAGGAGTCAACGGCTGACTGGGCGAAGGTGCGGATATACCATTCCGGCTAATCTATTGACGAAGTACGTCGAACTTCGGGTTCGCACTGACGGATAGACACCGGGACCTAGCCCCGCCCCTCTTCAGGCCAGCAGTCATTCGACATACCTCACCCGAGTCCCAGCCCGGTTGTGCCAAAAGCCACAGCTGTCTGAGAGGCTCACAGCAGTACGGTGGGGGCGGAATGTTCGGCAAAACCCTTACAGGAGCTCACCTGGTGCGCTCGGGCGGTGGGCCTTGCTGCTGAACACCACTGGAGCAATTTACATTCATCACAAAGCCTAGAGTATAATAACTTTCTAATTAGGAAAACCCTTCTAAGTAAGCAAACCTCCAAAAGAAAGAAAAAATTAAGGTTTCCTTAACACTTAGGCCAGTGTGTTTATCCTACTAAAATTAGCAAAGCAAAACCACTAGGTGCATCGACTCAACAGCGCCTCCGCGCTGCCACCTGTGTTACTAATCCTAAATCCTACTCTCATCTTTCTCTCTTTTCTTCCTGCTGCTATCCTCTAATTTGAATACTGCTGCTGTTGCTGAGATTTTTACCTGTGTGAAGATCACAAGTGGAGAACTTTAGCAATCGAAACAGGTATTTGTGGAACTTGAGAACATGTCAAAATTGTTTTCCATTTACCTTCCTCTTTTGTGAAATCCTACCCCGCCAGGTTAAAGCAGGTCCACAGAAGAAAGGCGCCGGAAAACTTCAAGCACGCGAACACTCTAATTAGCTTGTGGTGTCAATTTTGTCATTAACGGGACCAGTGCTGTCATTGTTATTGTTTTCCTTCACCCCGGAGAAAACCAATTGCAATCACAGACTTACAAAAAAAATTTGTAATTTACAAATCCTCTGATTAGAAGCAGCCTTCTTCTTCTCTTTACCTGTTCTCTAGCTGTGCTACCTGTGTGTGTGTGCTAAATTTTTCCCCCACAGAGGCTACAAATTAGAAGCACGCCCCCTGAGGATCACAGTCACAGAGAACCACACCCACCTGTTTTACATAGTCAACACTAGTACACATTCTATATTGCACATCTACACCCCTTGTTTGTTGATTTGTTCTGTTTTGGTTTGTTTGTTTTGTTTTCCTTTTCAAGGTCTGTGTCAGTCGTGGTTCGAGATCTCACCACGCCCAAACATGTCTCACACAACAGGACATGTCGGTCACTGGGAGGATTTGGAAACATGGCTAAGCATTGCAACAGACAGTCTCCTCCCTAAGGCTGCTGAAACACTAAAACATCAGACACAAGACCAGCTGGATGACAACATAACAAGCCTCATGGCACAAGACCCAAGTCACAGCTACAATCACAAAGAATTAGCCAAGATCACCGGCTCCTTAAGCCATACACTCATCGCCACCCTCAAGTTGTGCGACAAGCACGCTGCACAACGCCAGCAGGAGCTGACACGCGCACAACGACGCATAGAGCAGCTGGAACTTGAAGCTCAAGAACGACGGGAAGTGTCGGATGAGGCGGAACAAGGCGCCGAGGAGGAGATCAACCGGCTAAAAGAAATTCTAGCAGCTACTAGCCAAGAATTGGAACAAGTCAAGGCAGACTACGATGATCGGTCCGAAAAGCTACAGTATGCGGAACAGCTTCTGGATAAAGCAAAGGCCGACTTCAGAGGTAAAAACGGCAGAATCAAAGCCCTTGAAGCTCACCTTGATGAGTCACGAAACGAGGTTAGTCGTCTAACACAACAGCTTGACTATGTCAAAGAGGAATCTGACAGTTTCCAAGAGGAACTCAAGCACGCTTACGAACTGCGCCGTGAGCCATCAAGGACACGATGCGCACCGACCTCACCCCTGCCGAGCAGGACCGGGTCACCTGTTCCTGGACTGACACGTGAGAAAAAGATGGAGCGGGTGGTGTTGAAACATTCACCAACTCACTCTGGAGAACATTACATCACGTTACCTCAGCCAAAAGAATCTGCTGCAACCAGTCACAGATCGTCGCATGGCTTGTACCTAAAAGACCTCGACAAGCTCGCCAGGAACATTGGCAAATTCACCCCGAGCATGCCAAATAGCCCAAATGTCCAAGCGTATCTCCAAGATATCGATTTCCATCTGGAAATGCGACCTAACGTTACGGACAAAGATAGACTATATTTACTTCGAACGACATCCAGTTCTGAAGTTCGCAGCTTCCTGGACAGGCAGCCTGCTCACACAAAGAATGATTACCAGCTGCTCCGAGAAGCCCTCATTAAAGAGTTCTCTGACCCTGAGTCCGAACAAGGCCTCGTGGCTGCTCTGGAGACGAGACAAGGACGTCACGAACCTCCTCAAGCCTACTACAGCCGACTCAGACGGGCATACTTTGGAACTCGCAACGAACCTGACATGGAGGATGAACTGAACTTTAAAACTCTCTTCCTACGAAACCTTCATCCCGGCGTAAGCCACCATCTTGGCGTTCTCGCATGTCCACGGACAATGAATGCTCAGCAGTTGCGAGACTTGGCGCAGAAAGCCTACGGCAAACAAAAGATGGCCTCAGAAAAAAGTGCCAAAACCCCAGCCGTTCTTGACTTCAACACTCAAAGTCAAGGGCTGGCGCTAGAGGGCGCCCAACGCCAAGACAATGCCAAGCCGCCACCCAGAGAGTGGAATGCATCCTCGTCCAACAAAGAACGAGACTCCCACGCTGGTACCCGATCTAACCAGAGGTACGAACGCTGGGATGGACCTCGTGGACGTCAACGCTCACCTGGACGGCACTGGGAAAAGACGTGGGACCAGTCAAGGCCCCACGAAAGTCATTGGGAGAGATCGTGGAACCAGCCAAGCTCATTTGGAAACTCAAGAGGGAAAAACTCATGGGAATCCAACGGAAACTCCAAAGGAAGACGACAAACTCACCCTGGAGCAACCAGCCCAAGGAATCGACGAAAGAATTCGCAAAGATTCCAAGCTGACCGAGCTCAAACTGAACCCACACAGGAACAAGAGACACCACCGTGTTTCGACTCACAAGAACTGATGAAGATGATGATGAAAGAATTCTTCCAACGGAAGGAGGAAGATCGGAAATGGGAAAAGAAAGAGAAACCAGATTCAGCCTGACTAGCGGCCGGACGAGATGGCAGCGACCAGTTGACACAACCAGCCAAGGAGAACAGCACTCCTTCACCTCACTCTCAGAGAACCGTAATCACACTAACTTCAGATGGACACAAAACCCCACCTGAAAACCCAGCAATAGAGTTAGACACTAGCTCAACACCTAATGCTCCAAATTACAGCAGCGTCCAACAAACACCTGCTGACGAAACCCCTCAAGTTCCTGAAAGTGCTGTCTTGGTCATCTGCCACTCCTCCGAAGAACGCCACATCAGCCCTGATATCCTAACTGTTTCCTCCCAAACTCCAGTCCCTCAACTCCTAGGCGATCTCATTGAGAAAGGTATAGCCAGAAAATTCTACCTCTCCATCATCATCGAACGACACATCAGAGTCGAAGCCCTCCTCGATACGGGAGCCGACATTACTCTAATGTCTACCGAACTCCTGGAGGAAATCCAAGAAAGATCAAAAAGGACTAACAGAACCCTCAAACTCCAAAGGTGTGAGCTAAACCTTCAAGCATACTCCCACACGGGCCTACAACTAAAACATGTGGCCCCAATTCACCTAACAGTGGGATCGATGGACCTCGTCCATCCCGTATACGTTTCACCACTTAAAACGTATCCACTCCTCATTGGGAAAGATCTGCTTAATCGCTTCGAACCTCTAATAGACTTCAAGCACCTAAAGATGTGGACACAAGTCCGCGAACCTCTGCCTTGCCAGGCGTTAGACTCCAACGAGTCGCAGTGTCAAGTCACAGACACCGACCCTAAGTCACTGATCGATGATGCAGTAGCAAAGCCAGGATCTGGACCAAGCACAAACAGCAAGGACAAGGACCCTCTCCTCTGCTCACTGCAGGAGCCTGAATCAAATGCAGGCCCCCTTCGAATCATGACCGCAATAGATGTCCAAGGCACATCAGTGCCCGACACGGCACTAGCTCTGTGGGCAGAGAACTCAGCCATCAGCCTGAAGCTATTCAAAACATTGAAGCAAAGACATCAGTGTCTACCACATGTCGCTAAGCACAGCCGCTTCCCTCTCAGTCCCTGGTCGACAACCATGGCCACCTCCAAGATCATCTGCGCTCTAGACATACGATGGAACAACAGACATCTGAGTCACTACTTCCTCGTTGTCCCAGACCTGCTGCATGACATCTACATTGGAGCGGATATCCTGGTCCGGCTCAATGCTTGCATTGATACCGTAAACGACGTCATATGGGCTCCCCTGTCACACCAACTGACAACGTCAGTCAACCTCAAGAACCTCCAATCCGGTCAAACCATGCCAGACGCATGTGCTATGATCACGGAGCAAGAAGCCACAATACCTGCCTACAGCAAGAGTGTCAGCGTCCGCCTCAACATGCGACCTGGCCAAACTCTAAACAGTAAGCTAGGCTTCTTCCAACCTTCCAGGACCTGCCTAAAACTCGGACTGACTCTGGAAGCCACACCTCTCATGGAAGTGTCATCTCGTGCTGTGTATGTGTTGTTCAACAACTGTACGGCCCAAGACATCCACGTTCCCAAAGCCAATCACCTGGGATGGCTCATCAGCCAGGCGTTCCACGACTTTGAACTGATGGTACCTGTCATAGGCCCTATACCCACACAGCTAATGTCAGACGAATACGACGACACCTTAACGTTCACAAAACCCCATGAAGTGATTGCCATCACGTCCATTCTGCCGGTGTCCAGAGAAAGCGTCTGCCGGTCAGAACTAACAGATGACACTTATCTCGCTGTCTATGCTGTCTCAACACAGCCTGCGACAGAACCACCTACACAGGTGACCAGCGAGGCCCAAAGCCCCTCAAATGACCTCACTGCAGAAGAACCCTACGCCGGTTTCAACGCACAAGTTCAACAGATCCTGAGTGAGGCGGATGCCCTCCACAATGAAGCGGATCGCCAAGGACTCAAAGAGGTTCTGCACAAGTACAAGAACTCCTTCGCAAAGGATTCCCTGGATTGTGGACTGACCAACATCCACACTGTGCGCATCCCGACAAACCCAAATGCGCCACCCACATTTGTGCGACAGTACAAGATTCCAATAGCGTCATATGAGCCAGTGCAAGAGATTGTTGACTCCATGCTGGAAAAGGGGGTCATCCGGCCCTGTAACAGCACATACTCTGCCCCGATATGGCCAGTCCTAAAACCCAACGGAAAGTGGCGGCCCACCATCGACTATCGCAAGTTGAATCAGCAAGTACCATTGTCACGATGGCCTATGAACCAATTGGACCAAGAAATTCCAAAGATCAAAGGCTCGACGATCCTGTCCACACTGGACGTCGCCTCCGGGTTCTGGACAGTCCCTGTCCACCCCGATGACCAACACAAGCTGGCATTCACATTTGGCAATCGACAGTACACCTTCACACGGTGCCCCTTCGGCTATGCCAACTCACCAGCAGAATTCAACACCTTCCTAAACAGTCAACGCATCAGAGATGGCGTGGTGACCAACGCACGCATAGCTACCTGGCTAATGACACTCCAAGGACGAGACGTCGAGGCAAGATATGCCCAAAACTACAAATCCTCACTTGGAAACGGGCTAGCGGCCTGCCAAAACTGTTCAACGGACACGCTGCATACTCCAGCGGAACCTAAAGAACCGCCACAACCTCAACTGACGAATCACAGGTACTTCGAGGAGAATGTATGTGAAGGTATGCCCACAGCATATGTCGACGGCTCCTCCTACAACCACAAGGGCAATTTACAAGCTGGAGCGGGAGTGGTCTGGCTCAACAACGACCCCTGCCCACCGCAGCAATTCAACTTAGGCCCTCGCTCATCGCAATATGCTGAAATAGCAGCCATCCTCATCACACTTCAGATGGCGGCATCCCACAACATCAAAGAACTCCTCATCTGTACCGATTCGAACTACGCCCGTCTAAGCTTCACATGCCATTTAGCTGGATGGAAACAGAATGGATTCAAGACAGCTAACAACAAGCCTGTCAAACACCAGGAACTCTTCCAAGCAGGCGATGCCATTGTCACCGAACATGACATTATCGTTTATTGGAAAAAGGTTCGAGGTCATTCACGTCAACCAGGACAAGACAAAGACTTCAATGACCAAACCGATGCCCTCGCCAAAGCAGGTGCATCACACGGAGAGTCCTGGACATTTCAAGCCCTCCCTCCCACCCAACCCTTCAGTAGCGGCCATTACCCGCCGCCAACACGCCACTGGCGTACAAAACCCCACCTCCTCCCACATTGCCATTTCACCTCAGTTCACTGCTAACGATCTCCTCACACTCCAACATGCGGATCGAACACTGCGAACTATGGCAACTCACATTTCCGACCCCTTAACTCATCCTATTTCCACCTCTGACCTAGCTGCTTCCTCCGAGCTCCGCACGCTCCACTCAATCAAGCACATGCTGCATCTGAGAGACGGTGTGCTCGCGTATGTCCCTGAGCCCCTAACTACGCCAAAGCTTGTAGTCCCTCACGGCCAAAGGGGGATGATGCTGACACACGCCCACGATGCACCATGCGCAGGACACCACGGTGCCAAGGCCACCTATGAAACACTCAAGCAAGTAGCATACTGGCCTGGCATGCAGCAAGACGTAACGGAATACGTAAAAGGATGCCTGGTGTGTTGCCAGTTTCAACCGGCAAACCCAAACCACCGAGCCCCACTGCAAAGGAAAGGAATGACTTTCCCCTGGTCGGACCTCCAAATAGACTGGGTAGGACCCCTGCCACGGTCAACGCAAGGTAACAAATACTTCCTCACCGTGGTCTGCGAATTCACGAAGTGGATAGAGTGCCTCCCAGCTCCCAATGATACAGCAGAAACAACAGCCTGCCTGTTAATGAACCACATCTTTTCAAGATTTGGACTGCCTTTAAGGGTCAACTCTGACCGCGGAACCCACTTCACCGCCGACATCATGCAGGAAGTGTGGAAACTCCTGGGTGTACAGGCCAAGCTCCATATAAGCCACCACCCAATTTCCTCGGGTCAAGTTGAACGGGCCAATAAAACAGTGGTCAGCATGTTGAAGAAGTATGTGTCCACCAATCAAAAGGATTGGGATATTAAACTTCCGCTGGTACTGATGGCTGCTCGAGCCACCCCTCACCAGTCTACCGGCGTACCCCCGTTCACATTGATGACAGGGAGAAACATGACGCTACCGCTACACCTGCTGTACCAACCTGGTGACCTGAACCTCGTCACCGCCTATACCACTCACCAATACCTGGAAGAGTTGCATCAGCACCTGAGAACGACTTTCGCCTTCGCTCAACAGCAACTACAACGAAGTGCGGAAGGTCGTAAAGCCTACTACGACCAAAAGGCCTCTCACCATGAGTTTAATGTCGGAGACAAAGTGTGGTACTACAGCTTCGCCCGACCAAGGCGGGGAGCGTTCTGTCAAAGAAGTTCCTACCTCACTGGACAGGACCCCACGCGATTGTAGACAAGCTCTCACCTGTCGCCTACCGAATCAAAATCGGACAAGGGCGCAGCGAGCCAGTCCTTCGATGGGTCCATTGAAACCAGATAAAGAGGCACCAGAGCTCCAGCCGACCGGAAAAGGGGGAAGATCAAACCCACTGACACAGACCGACAATCATATGCTCTACACCACACTAACCTAATTTCTGTTGTTAGGAAAACATATAGCGACCTTGTTGAGAAGCAACACTTACACTCTCTCCTCAGCTGCACTGCTAGAGTCAACCTCTAGTAGAGAGGAGTTACTTCACACATGTGACACTCGTTTGCTGCCTAACCTCATTCGTTGTCCTTGTGCCGCCGTTTCTCGTTTTGTTGTTTCCTTTCACCTGTGTCTCTCTTTGCTTTGTTTTGTTTGTTTTTTTTGTTTGTTTTTGTTTTTCTCCTCCTTTCACTATAATTTCCTCTCCCCTCTAGTCCCCTCATCAGGGAACTCCCTTTACCAATTATTTAAATCCAGGTCCCAAAATTAAGATTGACTCCCTTCAATAAAGTCGTTGTAACTCGTCGTGAGTACCGTTATCAACCGATCGAGGCGACCTGCCAAATCATGACTGACATGCTACGTGAAGTAAGTCCTCGATTGATAACTTAGCCATGGGTAGGATTGCATACTACTTGATACCTCTTAAACCTTGTCCAAAACATCCTAACTTTGGCCACCGCGGGCCCTGCTAGTCCCATTTAAACCCATCTCGCCTTTTCCCTGGGTAGCGCTATTCCATTGTACGTAGACCCGGAAGCAGGCGACTTGGCCTTTCTCCTCAGTTTGCCCATTAGCGACTCGAATAACATTTACCGGCTCAAAGACGTTGTGAATGTGGGATTTTGGCAAGGGAACACCTATGTCAAAATCCACACTCCTGAAGTCGTTGCGTATCACGATAACAACGAGCAGTTGTACTTGGCCCCAAACCTAAGGATGTGTACGCGCACGAAGTATATTCACTTCCTTTGCCCGAGTAAACATTTCGTACGCGATAATACTGAGGGCATCTGCGGCCTAGAATCCATTAGACCCGACATTAGCTGCCCCGCCGAAGCGACACCACGTTCTCAAGTTGAGGTAACGCAAGCCGAAATCATCGGAAACCTATGGCTGGGCAACACCCCAGCACGAACAGCTACCCTCACATACGATCAACACGACACAGCCACACGCATTACCTTGCCCAACCAAACTTTATGGATCACTGTCCCTAAGGGCTCGATCCTCCATATCGACGAATTGGCATTGTATCACCTTACCGACGACGAGTATCAGGCTGAAATCGAAATCTCGCCCTTCTTCAAACAGCACTCCTTTGTCCTCGATCCAGAACTGGAAGAAAGGATCAAGGAGGAAGGAACGCAACTTATTGACTTGACTCCTGTTGATACAGCTTTAGAAGCTATCGCTCGCCTTCCGCCCGCTGGCGCGCCTATTATTCGGTCTTGGTCTGCCGCTGACACAGCGCTTTGCATCTCTACTATTGTAGGGTACGTTGTGACATTGACACTGGCCTTCCTCCTACACAAGCGAGTGAACGCCGTTCAAGAGTCTTTCAACAAATGCACGTCAGGCGTCCCACGCATTTTCCGACGTGATAAAACCGACCAAGAACCTGAACCTGAGAACTCAACCAACCTGCTTGAGATCACGCCTATACCGCCTCGTCGAACCCCTGACAATTCAACCAATCGGAATGACTCAATTGCCGGTAATCCTAAAGAATGCACCCCTACATCTTCTCAAGTTCCTAACCTGTTCTTTCCCAAATTACCCTACACCAGGATTCAGTCAGTGATGGAGATGTTGTTTGTGTCTTGTGTGTGCCTGTTCTCCCTGCTTCTTGTTCCAGTGCCCGCCGACGTTCGCAATGGGAACCTCACCGAGCAAAAGGGGGATGTGTAGGACCTGTGTGGAGGAAAGAACACACACACACACACACACACACACACACTAAGTGCAACCACAAAATTCCTCAGGCTTAAAGAAGCTTTCGTCTCTACCTGCAAGTCATAAAATTGACATAGGAAGAGCACCTCACCCAACTGGCTGGCCAATTTCCTGCCATGCCTTTCGGGTTATCATCGTAAAGAAACCTCTCAAAATAGGAGAGCTTTGAGGTAAACATCTGGCAATGGTCAAAACGACAAACTTTATGGATCCTCTGATCGTTAACGCATAATTCAATGATTTTTATCAACAAGAAAAGACTTTTACGACAGACGTTCAAGCTAAGGAAGACCAGATCCCCACAAACGTGACATTCTCATGACCCGGACAATGACTTTCCTGACCTCCCGTCCTCCCAGGACATTGCAAGGATATGTGCCTTTCATTTCTTTAACGAACAAAGACTCAAAGACTTTTATAAAGTGTTCCAAAAGACAATTAATACCTGTTGCTGTTATCAAAAGCAATATATATACAATATATTTTACAAAATATATCAATGTGTATTTTATGTCATTTATAAGCTTGATGTGTTATTGGAATCTATGGTTTTGCTGGAATCTTTTGATGTCTAATTTTCCCGATCACTATTGTTTAATTTCACATGCGTGGTGTGATTATTTAGGATAGTTTAATCTTTGCCTTAACCACGGAGTAGATAAAGTTATTATATGCATATGCCAAATACGTTGTGTTTGAGTTTGAATGAAAGCTGATTTCTTTGGCAACAAGTTGGTGTAAACGAAAGTTAACTCTTAGTATAATAATGTGTGATTAGAACGTGTTAAAAGATATTTTCTTCATGTGACAACATAAATAGGCAGATAATGTATGCACAGGAAGAAGCCTTGTGTAGGCGGAGCTCCGCCCTTCAAGACCTATTTCATTGGAAGAGCATCTAGTGGGAGGGACCAAATTCTCCGGTCTAAAACTGACTCCCAGCTGCTCTCTCTCTCTCTCTGCTCTGCTCGAAAATCGCGCGCTTCTTCGAAACTTGGAGCTACTCCAAAAGAACTCGCAGCCTTCAACATCTAGGCCGAGTCTCGAAGATTGAACCAACATCTCGTCAAATCTCTGAAGAAACTCTTGAAAGTCTGAAGCTACGCGAAAAGAACTTCGAGCATCAAACAACACCGAGCAACCAAGCAACAACAGAAGGACATCCCCAGAGTGACGTCACGCAACGACACGCGGGGTTCCCTCGAGCCATCAGCGTCATTTCAACTTAAAAGCAAGTAATCAAACAACCTTTATTCTGCTGAATCGTGGGGCATCTATCTCTAAAGTAAAATTAAGAGAGTTCTCCATTTGATGATCGACACGAGTAAAATCGTGTAAAACAGTGCTATATTTTAATCATTCTCAATTGCAACAAGTCATTGCCTGTGTGTATGTATTTTGTGTTTGTGTTATTTAGCTTAGTTCATGTATGTTAGTAAGATAGTAAATAAACTCTTGTTTGATTCATAGAGAAGTGTTCTGTGTTTTGGTGTGTAATTTTCAAATCAAGCTTTGCCTAAAAGATAACGTTACCTATATGCTCATAACTGTCATACGGTTATTTAAATAATTCAGTATTATTATATTGTGGCCACGAGAATAAACAGAATTTATCAGAATATACTGAAACTTAACGACTCGCTGGACAAGTGTTAAATAAGGTATAAATTGGACGTTTTGATTAATATCAATTGATCATACTAATCTAGAATTTTAAGATTCCCTAAAGCTGAAATTCAAAATAAAGCTTAAAACAAAAGAGCTAAAATTAAATCAATAAATTAATTACTACATTAGGATCGAGTCCGTTAGAAATACCAAGGGTTCACACAAAACAAGGGGAGTCCGCTTTTAGCTATTATGCCGCCCGCAGCTGGAACCAGCTTCCAGAAGAGATCAGATGTGCTAAAACATTAGCCACATTTAAATCCAGTCTCAAAACTCATCTGTTTAGCTGTGCATTTGTTGAATGAGCGTCCGAACTGACTGCACTGTGTTTTATGTATAATCATTTTTAAATCATTTTTAAGTTTTTAAATTATTTTTTTTAATGATTATTTTACTTCCTTTTATGTAAAGCACTTTGAATTACCATTGTGTATGAAATGTGCTATATAAATAAACTTGCCTTGCCTTTACGCTCACGCCTCAAACACAAGCATTGTGCTCTCTCAGGTCTTTAAGTGCATTCTGAATGTGACTCATTATCTTGAATAATTACTGCGCTGCAGTTTGTATTGTTGGTTTTGACTAGTCCAGATGTGCTTTGCCTTGTTTTATTACATCTTACCCATAGGGTTCAACTATATATCAAGTCAAGTTGTCAAGTGAGCTTCATTTATATAACGATTTATACAATACAGATGGTTTCAAAGCAGCTTTACAGTTACAGTGCTCATTGCCCCCCGTGACCCCAATACTACATAAAAGCAGACGTCACATGGGGTGGAACATGTAGACATGTCACGAGGAACACTATTCAAATATACTAGTTTTGCATCATTTGAACCTGTGTGAACTATTTAGCGGGAGACGATCCAGATATATGATGGTCAGCTTGACTCAGTCCAGAGCTTACATTGACAAACAAGGACTAGAAGCACGGAGAGATCTTTTGTGATCTGTGGTAACGACACCTAACGAAGCTTCTTCGACAGTTTTCTCTGATTCTGACGGAGGAACAGTTCCACCTCCACAGATCCGCATGCTGCTTTGATAAATATGCACAGGGAAATGAAGTGAAACATGTCTTTAATTAAAAAACCAGGAGCCAATAAAATGTGATTAAAGCTCTTGGATTATCTCTGACAACCCACGCATTTAAAAGAGAGAAAGAAACTCTCGTCTGACAGCCGTTTGGACGTCAACCAGCTTTTATCGTGAAGTCTGAAACAAACTCCACCAGAGATGGTGATCTAATTAGTAATAAAAAAAACATCTTTTTAAAGAATCTCCCTTAATTTGGAACGGTGTTTTAAAACAAGCTCCATCACTCTGAGTGACGTCTTAAACCGGTCATTGTTTATTAGAGGTCATTAGCATGATCAAATACAGTGGCACTGCCATAATTACCAAGACCAAACGCTGGCGAGTCTCACAATAAAAAGGAGCAGAATTATTTACACGACTGCTGAAGCAGCTTGCTAATGAATTAGCTCTGAGGAGCATGAAGAATATATAAGTTGCCAAAATAAAATTTGTTTCATATCAGTTTGTGGTTGGCTGCATTTGAGTCATTACAACGGACAAAACTGGGAAAACAAAACTCTAAATGTGCAGTAAACTTTTTGCTCCTCCGTTATGTGTTAAAGCGTTGAATAATGTAAGTAAATTAAAGCGTACTGTATTTAAACGGGTGACTGTAAACCTTTTACTATTAATAATCATATGCTGTGTTTCTGTATATTTATTCAAGCACTTAAACCAGAGATAATCACCAGTCAGATCTATGAAGTAAGACTGGTGTAGCATGAGAAATGTTCTGGCTTTCCTGATAACAGTCTATTATGATACACTGTGCCATATTGAGTTCAAGCTGTTTTCATCGCTCATAAATCCTGTTATTCTCTCATAAACGAGAGAGCATCAGTCCTATAAACCAAATCATATACAGTCATATGTCTGAACTCTTACTCATGAATGTCTCTCTATGCCTCCCTCACACACACACACACACAGACACACAGACACACAGACACAGACACACAGACACACAGACACAGACACAGACACAGACACACACACTCACTCACACTCACACACACACACACACACACACACACACACACACACACACACACACACACACACACACACACACACACACACACACACACACACACAGACAGACAGACACACTCACTCACACTCACACTCACACACAGACACACACGCACGCACACACACACACACACACACACACACACACACACACAGACAGACACACACACACACACACACACACACACACACACACACACACACACACACACACACAGACACACACACACACACACACACACACACACACACACACACACACAGACAGACACGCACACACACACACACAGACACACACACACACACACACACACACACACACACACAGACAGACACAGACACACACACATGCACACTCACACTCACACACAGACACGCACGCACGCACACACACACACACACACACAGACAGACACACACCTGCACACACACACAGAGGACAGAAGCCATAATTATGACATTTGACATCATTTCAGTTCATCAGACATATTTCTGCTTTATTCATAATCATTTTCAGTCCAGTTTGGTTTATCTGACTAGAAGCGATTCCTCTTCAGAAGTAACTGAATTAGACGCTCAGATTTATCACACTACACCAAAGTACATCCACATGAAGGTCCTCAATGCTTTCAGACGGACGGAATGAGCAGATAAAGACTGAACATTCACTTCACAACCCACGTCTGTTTAAAGGACCGGACTCATTAGTGCTTCAATCAGGATTTCATTTAACAAATCAAATGCATGTTGCCTGATTACATTTATAATTTAATGGCTGTGAAGTCTTTTTTCATTCATTTATTCATGACAGTGAACTCAATAACATCAGCTTGTATTAAGAATCTCCTAATGA